>CAXIVR010000001.1:174942537-175535572 GCA_964035755.1 Teleogryllus oceanicus
GAACTCTGAAGATATAAAGAGCTACGTAAGAGGCATGCCTTCAATATATCGGTTATCTGCGCTGAGGGTGGCATGTGTGTTCCGCACTGTCTCCAATGAAGCAGTTTGCGTCATAGCCGGGATGATTCCGATAGATATAATGGCCCGTCGACGGCAAAGGTGTTACGATCAAAAAGACCGGAAGCAGAACTGCTTGGAGTGGAGTGGCAACAGCGATGGGACACGGCCTCCAATGGAAGATGGACATACCGATTGATTCCTACAGTTGAATCGTGGATCAGTCGCAAGCACGGCGGGGTAAATTATTACATCACACAGCTACTAACAGGACATGGTTGCTTCAGAGCCTACCTTCACATGTTAAAACTAGGTGATACATTTTCCTGTGTGTGAACCGGATGTCGAGGACGCCAGTCACGTGTTTTTTCAGGGCCCTTGTTTCGCACCTCAACGACTAGCCACGGCCCTGGTACTTGGTATAGACCAGTTCACTTCAGAAAACATTGTTTCATGTTTGCTTGTTTCTGACAGCAATTGGAGAGTGGTGTGCACTTTTGCACAAGATATATTGATGGAATTGAGACGCCTAGAGAAAGGAATGATATCTCATGATTCCCCACCCGACTAATTTCATGTGACGAGGTCACTACTCCACTCTCCGCGAAGTAATGTATTTACGCGGTTCCGCGGAGACGAAGGAGAAGGGAGGTTCGGTTTTAGTGAGTAATAATCTCACACGCTGGGTAGTACGAGCTGCCCAGTGTCTTTTGAAGATTTCCACGTATCGTCGCAAAAAAGACAAAGAGACAGAGACAGTCAGGCAGAGACAGAAGAGACAGGACAGACCCGACAGACCGGGCAAAGACAAGACAGACCAGACCAGACAGGGCAGACAAGGCAGACAAGGCAGACAAGGCAGACAAGGCAGTCAAGACAAGAGAGGACGGACGTTTTGAAAAAAAATACTTTTTCGATATCAGAGGACTACAAAACATGTATTTCAGTTGAAATCTTGAAATCGATTTTCCGCAGCATTACATAGCTTTCTTAATACTACCTATATTACTCTGCATATATGTATGTATACGAGAAAGTAAAAATGGTTAATGATTTTAAACGATGTTTTTATGATTAATAATGTCGACATTCCATCTTTACTTTTTGCCGATGGCCAGCTTTGATAGGAAAATCTGAACATACTCAAATAGCAGTTCACAAGTCAAATCAAATTGCTAATGAATATGGTACGGAAATCGCACGAAATAAAATAAAAGTGATGGCATTTAAAAGACTTGAGCCTTACTGCTTTATGGAAGCGCGGACTGGACATGAACGTCAGATCAGCTACGGAGAATTGAATCTGCAGAAATTAGATATCTCCGTTTTGTCGCCGGATATTCACTATTAGACCACAATAAAGTGTGGATATCATTGAAGAATTAAATATTGAATGTTACAAATAGCATCAAGAAAGATCAAGAAAACTGGAAATGTCATGTCCTGAGAGTGCCAGAACATAGAATAAGTAAAATTATTCTTCAATATACACCGCAAGATCACAGAAGTATTTGACGTGAAGAGATGGCATGAACAACTTTGAGACGAAACAGATCAAGAAGTCACTGATGGGATATTATGAGAAACACTATAGGCAGTCACTATGAGAAACAATATAGGAGTCGCTTTTCATCTTACTACAGCAATTCAACCATTATACGGAAATAATAAAATCAAGCTCTGAATGCTACGAAATGGAACAGAATCAGCTTATATAAACCAGGGAGCAAGCCAGGGGTCTTATTCTCTGGACTTCGTCTCACTACCTGGCCTTCCTGTCGATGATATAATTAGAATTTTAATCCTCGGCCCAAGTGAGTACATCAAAGTGACTACGTAGGTAAAGTGCGGTAAAGCGCACGGCGAGTTAGCTCGACGAGTTGAGTTCTAGTCTCGGCGCGAAAAAACGGCTGGCAGAAAACAATTTTGCCGGTGGATGTAGTAATAGAATATTGCAGAGGCGTTAGAAATAATGCAAGAAAGTATGTGCCGAGTTCACACAACTACGTTTATTATATTTTAATGATAACTTCACAATAAGCAGTCAACCCTCATTAACACGAATTCCAAGAAACCAAAATAATCGGAGTTCTTGTTACAAACATTCGTGTTAACCGAGTATTATATATTTCCGTATTGCCGTATTCTCTTGCCAAACCGAAGTTTTGTTCGTGTTTCGACAAAATTCGTGTTAAGCGAATTCGTGCTAGCGAGAGTTTACTGTATCACAAATTACAGTAAAATACTGAAATGCTTGAATCTTCTTTCGAATTTTCATCAGCGATTAGTTTTAATTAGAAATTCATTCATTTTAATGGAAAATTTTGGGGCCCCTGATTACGTCGGGGCCTAAGGCAGAGTTGAAGATAGCAAATATCGATGTATTTTAAACATCGATTTTTCCACCAGAAACATCGATATATTAACATCGATGTTTTCCTTTCGATGTTTGAAAGTCCTTTCGAAGACGCGTTGACCAATCGCTAGCAGGTAGAACCACAGTTGTCTGTAATTGGTGCAATATCCCAAGGCGTGAAAAGGACGTTGCCTCAGGGGGAGGCGGCTAGTTTGTTTACGTACGAGGCGGAAATAAGTCATATTTCCCTACCGATGATTTTGCCTGCACGTTCGCCATGGCGAAAAAATATTTCTCAGCGGGGATTTCCGTCCAGAATTATTGTCAATTGACCCGTAAATATTTAGCTTTTTAGCAACAATTGATCTAACATTTACCAATCGATTTGTAACTTCAGTCGAAGTGCAATTTTCAGATGCTCATTTCAGGCACAATTTGCGGACCCTTCCCGGTCGTTCTAACGCAAATTTCGAATTTGTTTATAAAATTATAAATTTTTGCAAAATTGTTAATTCACAATTTTCGGCTTTGGGGCATCGGGAGACCCTCCCCTCTTTAGATTTGCAAAAGTTGGAAATTGTTTATAAATTTTCAATTGTTGCAATTTTATTGTCTCATCTGAGTGGCGTTTAAACGCGATACAAAATTCCGGAATTCGATCGGTGTTATATTTCGTTCTCGAGATATATGTAATTGTTTATAAGAAATTAACATCTTACAATAACCCCATTTGTTTTCACTTAACAGGAGCATACTGAAAAAACAGTACTCCAATGTTGCGCTTTTGCTTGCTACGCACAAAAAACACACAGTCTGTTACCAATTTAATTACGCTAAATCCGTCTTTTTATGGCGAGTATGAATATAACTTTTATTTTGTTTTTATATTCTCTTTTAAATGCTGCATTTGCAAGTCAATATATTTATCAAATAAAGAGGAAACTGATTATATACAAATTATTTTCGAATGTGCATTACGTCGAAATGTGTGTTTCTGCTTTTCTATCAAAGGAATGTTGAACAACCGAATAGCTAGAAAATAAAAAATATTATTATGCGTTTTGAAAAATCACATGAGTAGAATCACACATCACAATATTTACACAAGTATAGAAATTTCTAAATGAACATATATAAACTTTAAGTTAATATTTTCAATTCAATAAGTCAGGATCATCTTTCTAAAACTGTTAATTTGATGATTTCATTGTATAATATTCAAATCTGAGCTGAAAGCATCATGTGCTAAATCTACGCATTGTTAATACATAGTTTTAAACAACAGTAATATATTTAATACACATTTAAAACGTTTTTTAGATTGGCGAACGTTTCAATGAAATTTCATGAATTCCTAAATGCCTGAAAATAAATACTTGTAAAATTAAATTATTGTAGTGTGTAAAAATATAACAAATTCACGTACTTGGTAAAACGAGTTGATACTACTAAAAGCAAGCAAAACAGAAGTTATAACTGTTATGTTCAGAATAATGCACGTTTTATATAAACACAGATTTATTGACAATACAGCCAGTACAGTAGGTAACTTCCAGAATCACAAGAACGTACCAAAAACTATTGCCAAAATCACAAACCAAGAGTCCAGGAGATGTACCGAAAAACTAGCTAATTTCCACCGATAAGTAACACAGAATAATCAATAACTTTGCCGGGCCAACGATCACTCAATCAACGTACTAATCTCCTTGCAACTACACTCGACTGCCAAACACTATTGCACTGTCTGTTTGGCTGGCGGCGCCCGCTATTAAAGCGGGCGGCGCTGGAGACTCGCTGCCCTGCTGCTGGCTCTCCGGTCAGCTCGTCTTCCGTGATTGGGCGGCGCTTAACTGCTCCGCCGCCTCCGTCGACTCCCTTGACCGCCGCTGAGCGCTGCTTCCTAGGCGCGCTCTTCAAAGGTGTTACACAGCCGCGACAATAACAATTCAAAGAGATTTAGCGTTTGTTTACAGTTTAGTTAATATCAATGCTCTAGCAGTTTGCAGTGAAAATACGTAGAACGAATTTGGGTTCTAGTTAAACCTTCACCCTTTCCCCAAACCCGGGCCACATTTCCCAGTATCGCCAGAGTTCAAAATTGGTTATTTGGGACGGTACTTCCATTCTACGAAACTCCCAAAAACCCTTTTGAATTTTAAGACTATCTGTACAGGAGAACGAAGCGGTTTATTAAAAACGAAAAGGGGCCTTTTCGGGTATCTAAGGGATTTTTTGGGGTTTTTAAAACCATTATAAACTATCCTTAAAAAAAAATTTTTAAAAAAAACAATGTCACCAGCTTAACATTCCCTTTTTCTATTTGAATTTTTTCCAACATCCCCAAAAACCTACCAAAAACCCATTTTTTTGGGGGTTATTATAAAACCATTTCAATGCATTTATTCATTATTTTTTTTAAAAACACCCCAAATATTCATGTTTTTCTTTTCATGTTTTTCATCGAAGATCTGAGTTTAAAAAACTGATAAGCAAAAAAAATTAAAGAATTGAAGATTGATGAAGTTGAATGATCAAATAAAAACAATGGTTTTTGCTTCTTTAAATGCTATCTTGTTTAACAGACTTTAATTACATGTGTTTCCTTATATTTAAACACCCAAACTATTGAAAATTTTCAAAATTAAAATAATAAAAAAAAACCCTGATTCATCAAAAAGGGATTATTTTAAATTAAATACATTTTTGGATTCATAAAATGTGAAAATTTTTGGGGCGTTTCGGGGCCTAAGTTTTTAAAAAATAAAGAATTGGAATATGTACCCATAATAACTCTTATGACACTGTTCTCGTTTTTAATTTTTTAATTTAGAAACCCGGAATGGTCTAAGTTTACTCACCTAAAAAAAAGTTTATTTACTATAAAACTATTAAAAAAGGTTTTATTTTTCAAAACAAGTGTTGCTTCAACAGCATGTATTTTCACGTATTATTGTAATTCTTAATTATTCAATACGGAATTAAACCTGATAAAAAAACAAAAAAAAAAAAAAAACACCTGCAGCATAAAATTTTTTTTCTACTCGCCTAGATTCGAACTCGGGTTTTTAAAGTTAATTTGTCTGACAGGGTTTCCCCCTGCCCACCAGGACACGACAAGATGCAAAAAGGAAGTGACGCATTTTTTTGTTTTTGATTTTACTTTGCATTTAAAAAAAAAAACAGTGTTTAATTTACCTTAATACAAGATCTTTTTTTAAAAAAGAGATTTCATTAAACAAAAATCTCTAGCTTTAAATTATTGTTTTCGACTAAAATTATTGATCAGTCGGACTTTTTACAGAAAGAAAATTGGGTTTTATAATACATTTTAAAGAGTTGTTTGATTTATTAAAATTAACAAAAAGCCAAAATGATAAAAAAATATATTCTATTATAATGACCATGAAAAAAAGGAACCGGAATGTTACAATATTTGGGGGGAAAAAAAATCAAAAATTGAAATCCCAAATTTTTTTAAGTAAAAAACTTTCCCGCCGTGATATAAAATTTTTGATGTTACTTCGTTTTTTTTTATGACATGATTTTTTTGATAATATGTTAACATTAAGAAAAATTAATTTTTTTTCGCAAAATAATGCAATAATATTAATCGGTCATGAGTATAAAACAGCCTAAAATTTGGGGGGCTAATATGATACAATTTTAAGGGGTTAATGTAAATGGGTGTCGGGGCTTTTTTGGGATACCTAAAAAATTAACAAAAGGCCACGGGAAAGGGGATTTTTTTATTTTAAAAACCCCATCAAACCCCAAAAATTTCGATTTGATGTTGAAAAACCCATCCAAGATTTATCTAAAGGAAAGAGCGGGCGACAATTAGAAAGATTTCCTCTTCTCCCCCCCAGGGGTCCCTGGTGATACACTTATGATTATCAATTGGGGAGCTTCTACTTTTTTCAGTGCAGTTACTGTTTTTTTCACGGGAAAACCCGGGGGGAACCGGGCCTTAAAAAAGGAAACACCATCCTTCAACTCCAGATATCAATTTTTTTCCTCCCCCAGTACTTTTGAGATAATCCCTGTTAAAAAAATTAAAAAAACAGTAGCCACCCAAAGAACAAAGGGGCGGTTAGACCCAAAAAAAAAAGCAATCATTTTTTGGAAGAGTTGATCATTATTGGGGAAAGGGAGTGTTTAATTTACATTAATTTAATATCTATTTTTAAAAAAGAGATTTCATGAAAAAAAAATTTGGTTAATAGGGGGTTTTGAAAAAAAGGCATTTTTTTGAAATTTTTGAAAATTTGGATCTTTCCCCCCCAAAATTGAACGCACGCCATTTTTTAAACTTTTTGGCTTCGGGGGAATGGATTTACAGAAATTTTGGGACCCTCTTTTTGAGAAAATTATGAAAAATATGATGGGGATTTTTTAAAAGTCCCCAAAATTTAAAAAGATACGTTTCAAATTCAAGATTCGTAATAGTCGCAAGATCGTTCATGGAATACCCTTTTTGATGAAAATCATTTTTCCCCAGGCTCTAAAATTACTAAACAGGAAGAGGTTTGGGCTAAGGGGTTTTTTGGGAAAATCACTTTTTCGGGTTCAAAAAAAAAAGGGTTTTTGACGGACTTCAAAAAAAAAGAATAATACCAACAAACCATTTTTTTTGAACTATTTACTTAAAAAACGTGTTTACTGTAAAAATTTGACATTCCTCCTACAGCATCACGTAACTCTCTTTACACGTGGAAGTAAAAATTCCGGGTTACGGGGATTTGAACTGGATCCCTGTGGTCTGTAGGTCTGGTCAACTGTGCTATCACAGATATTTCTAAACACGCTGCCCAACCCCAAATATTACGAAAAAAATTTAGACGTGATTTTTCATTGCATTAGTTTTTTTATTAGAGAAATGTACTACATGTTAAAAGGTATAAAATTTCCCAATAAGAATTCAAACGATTACAACCCACCAACTACATAGCTAACTAGTAAAATCCCAAGAAATATTTTCAACCAGAAGCCGTGGTCTTTAAAACCCCTTTGTGGAAGTCGTTCCCGGTTTTACCCTTTCCCGGCGACTATGGCCAAGGTTAATTACGTCACGGGATGAAATTTTGGATAACCCTAGAGCTAAAAGGGCGTTTCATGCAGAAAAATTCTGAAGCCAGAATCGCAATGGGTCATATTTATACGTGTTTTTTTAAAACATTAACACATTTAAAATAAATAGTGGCGCCTAAAAAAACTCATGCTTTATGTGATTTTATAATGGAAAAGGAACTATTTTTTTATACAATTCCCCCAAAATTGTTTTGGGGTTAATTTAAATTAACCGAAAAAATTATTCGCCGGGATGAGATTCGATCTTGCGTGTGCTTCCCCAACAGCGCGCTTACCTGTTGTACCACAGAAACTTCTTGTGACCCTTGTCTCTCACAAAGATGATTTTAAAAACTGTCATGTACCCACAGATGACAGATTCAGGTGACAGTATCAACAGCTCATTACAAAAATTAAATAAAAAATACATGTACATTTTTTTTACAACACTTTGCCAAAACATTAAACGATTAAATTCAATAAAAAAGTTTAAATTAAATTAAATCGTTTCTGCTGCATAACTGTTTCTATACAATTAGTGACTAAAATTAAGCATCAAAAAGAAAAGTAATTTTAAAATGATACATAATGCATTTTTACCTTTTGGGACTGTATAAAATGGTAAAACAACCTGTAAAAACCCTTTTACGGGCTTCCGGGTCAATGCCCCCCATCTCGTTTTGGGTTTTTTCGTCCAGTTTCCCTGTTTCCTTTAAAAAGGTTTTGGATGGTTTTGTTTTTCGGTTTAAATGTAACTTCTTTTTTTTGGCGTTTTTTCGGGAATTCATTGGGAAATACAATTATTCAAATTATCGTTTCCATGTTGTCGCGGCGGGAAGAATAAGGCCAAAATTTATTGCTTATTTACCCTTGAAAATAGATTTTATTAAGGGAGTTTTTTTTTTTTTCCCCCTTTTCAAAATTCAAAATTTATTGCTTGAACCCTTGAAAATAGTTTTTAACATGGGAGTTTTTTTCCCCCTTACAAAATTAAAAATTTAAAAGTAGTATATGCCCCAGTGTAGGGATCACAAAATTTTTGGGAAAATGTGCACCAATTCACTTACCCCCATAGCAGGGGTCATAGGGCAGTTTTAATTTTTTTTGACAAAAAAATAAATAAAAAAAAAATTTTTGACAAAAAAAACGAACGTGTGGCTTTTTAGATGCTTTGTTAACTACAGACGGACAGACAGACGTTTTGTCGTAAAAAAATTTTTTAATTAAGGACCCAAAAACATGGCTTCGGGTCTACAAACGTATTGAAGAAAATTCACATATCCAAAAATAACTTTTATCAATTTTTGGGGACCAGAGATCGGCATTTATAGGTCTTTGTCGCAAAATCGCCGTCCCCCAAAGGCCATTTAAACTTTTTCTTCTTACGACAAAATTTTGGGAAAGGAAGAAAAAAATTGCTTTTAATTTTTTTATTCAAGGAAAATTTTAAATAAATTTCCCAAAGGTGCAAAATCAGAAAATTAAAATAAATTTAAATAAAATATGAAATGAAATGCAAAAGAAAGGAACCTTCTGTTCTTTTTTGGGTATTCTTCACAAACCCTATAAAAAAAAAATCATAAAAAAGGGGCATTATTTCAAAAAATTCGAATATTATTGTTGAGAATCTATGAAAAACTTTTAAATTTCCCGGGTCCTGGTAACAAAAAAAGGGGGTTTCCCACTAATGTTGTGAAATGTAAAAAAACTCGGTTCCGAAACCAATGTTTTGTGGGTCGTTGATACAGAAAAATCTAATGAGGGAAAAAAGCCTATATGTTCGTGTGTCTTTTGGGATGTTCTGTTCTTTCTTTGAAATTTTTTCAAAAAAAAAGTATATGACCTTATTGAAGAATTATTTAGGGACAACAAATTTCATTTGAAAGAATAATCGTGTTCAATTCTAGAGTTGTGGGAAAAACCTAAAAATATTCAAATTTTTTCCAAATTTTCAAAAAATTAAGTGTTAACAGGGAAATGGGACCTATGTCCCCTTTTTAAAAAGTGTATTTAACTCCATTCTTAGAAGAAATTTAAAAAAAAATTTGGGGCCTTTTTTTTAAAAAATTTTAAAAAACCACCCAAAACGAATTAACGCTTGAGACACATTTTCCCGTGAAGGGAAAATATAGTTTTTTGGAAAATGCCCGTTAGGAGATAATTTTAAAACTTCCAAATAAAAGAGGACTGCATTTCGAAAGAAGGAGGAAGACAAAGAAAATTGAATTTTTTCATCCCTCCTCAAAAACCCTTCAGTTTTGAAAGGGCTTTTAAAAATGCTGAAAATGGGACTTTTTAACCTCACCATGGCGTTGTTCTGGGGCCCGACCCCCAAACGTTTTTTTTTATTTCCTTCTACATTAGCATGAACCATTGATGAGTTATAATAAAACATAAAGTAGCAAAACACAACTATTTGTTCGGAATTTATTTATTTATTTATTTATTTTACGTCAAAAAACAGTTAAAAACTGCGTATGACTTCTATGGGGAAAAGTGGTTAAAAAAAATTTTAAAAATTTTGTGATCCCTTTCACTAAGTCTTTTACTACTTAAATTTTTAATTTTGAAAGGGAAAAAAAAAAACTTCCCCTCAATTCAAACTAAATCCGGGGCAAACCAAAAATATTGGGGGAATATTATATGTTTATCCTATCAAAATTTTGTCAAAAATTTTCATCAAAGTTCAAAAAGGGTTTCCTAAAGTTCTTCATCAAAGATATATTTATATACTTTTAATTTAAAACCAAAAGCCGCCGAAAATTTTTTATCTTTTCCCCTTCATGTCGCCAACAATGAACTTCTGGAAAACATCCAAATATCCATGGAAATATTATAACAACGAAATATCAAATTTTTGTAATAAATGTTTTTTCAAAATTACGGGGGTTTTTTTTTTTTTTTTTTATATTTAAATACTATTTATTAAAAGAAAACCCAAAATTGGGGTTTTCAATTTAAAAGATGCAACTCGAAGAGTAAACGTTTTGTGCGACTCGCGTTTACCCCGTTTCTTTTTGTACTCAGAATTCCCTCTTTAGAATTCATCTTGTGTTAGGGGACGGGGTACCCAAATTTAAAAAAACGTTCACTGAATACATTTCTCCCCCCAGTAATTCTACAATTTTTTTAAATGTTTTTTACATTAAATAAATGAAATATACAGCGTCGTAATAGGGGGTCCATGTCCGTCCCGACAATCAGCAGAATTCAAAAAAAATTCAGGGAAACAGCTCGTCAAACGAGCGGGGGAAAATTTAAATTTTCTATTTTTAAAAAATTTGTAAAATTATCTAAATCTTTTTATTTTTTTAAAAAATTGTACGTGATCTTTTTTTAAAAAGTTATTTTAAAGGGAAAATTTGAAATCTGTATTTGATGAACAGATTTCATTAAGGGGGAAAAACTTTTTTCTTGGGATTTTTGGTTTAAAGACTCCCAAAAAAAAATTTTTTTGTTACATTTTTGAAAAATCCAGTACATGAACGAAAAAAAATCTGCGCCATTCTCTTTAAAAAATTCCCTTACGCTTTTGGGGAATAAAATTTAATCGGAAAAAAATTCATGCCTTTTTTTTTTTTTTTAAAGTGTTTTGGGGGCTTTTTGTAAAAGTCCATCCAGCAATAAAAAATTGATTTGGGGAAATTTAGGGGGCCCCGACTATATCTGGATCTTTGGGGGAAAATCAACTTTGGGGAAAAAATTCTTGAACAGTTTTGGGCCCCAATTTTTTTACAGAGGAAAGACGTTTTGCCATTAATCGTTTTTTTTCCCTATTAACTACCCACCAAACCTGGATTCTGACTCACATAAAATTTAAAGGGTTTTATTCAATTTATCAACTGAATTTATCCCCTTTTTTGATACCCGGGGCCCCCAAAATTTCAGTTTTTTTGTCGAAATTGCCGGGTTTCCTTCCCTAGTTTCGTAATTTTTTCTATTTGTATACGCACATATATACGGAAGTAAAAACGTAGTATAAAAAAAAGTAAACACGCCAAAAAACGGGGAATTTTCGACAGAAAAATGCATTGCCGGGCCCCGAAAAAAAAAAGGGCCAGTTTCTAAAAAAGAAAAAATTTTAAAACGAGGTGTAACCATAATTCCTGTTTTGGGTCTTTCCGTCCGTCGGTCGTCGTTGCGTCTGTCCGTCGGGGTCCGTCTGTTTAACACTTCTAGCGCCAAAAACCCTTCGTACGATCTTTTTAAAAATTTAAGAATCCCTTGTCGATGTGACTCTAGTTGGGCTATGAGATTTTAAAAAAAATTCTTTTAAAAATTTTAGGTATATTACATGAATTTTTTGTCATTTTTTTAAAAATTTTTTAAAAAAAGGCTCCAAATTTTTCTTTAAATTTCTTCTAACAATAAGTAAAATACACTTATAAAAGGGGTCAGAAAACCCCCTTTCAAAGAAAAAACTAAATTTTCAAAAATTTCAAAAAATTTTAATTTTTGCCGTCTTTCTACAACTCTAGAATTGAAGACATTTTTCTTTCAAATGAAATTTTTTGTCCATGTGTTTTGTGTTCTTTCAATAAGGTCATATTTTTTTTGAAAATTTACAGACACGAACAGACAATAACAGACACACGAACAGACAATAACAGACACACGAACAGACACACGGGAAAAGACACACGGGAAAAGACACACGAACAGACACAGAACAGACACACGAACAGACACAACGAACAGACACACGAACAGACACACGAACAGACACACGAACAGACACACGAACAGACATACGAAGAAAACATGGCGAACAGACATACGAACAGACAGGCTTTTTCGCCGTCATTCGATTTTTCCAAAAAACGAGCCACAAAACCCTTGGTTTCTGGGAACACGAGTTAAAGGGGTTTTTTATATTTCACAACATGAGTTAACCCTTTTTCGTTACCCCGCGCCCGGATTAACAGTTTTCCTCATAGATCCCCCCAAGAATAATATTCGAAATTGTTTAAATAAGCCTTTTTTTATTTTTTCTTATAGATTTGTGAAGAATCGGAAAGAAAGGTTCCTTTTTTTTGTATTTATTTTATATTGTTATAAACTTCATACTATTTGCTGATTTTTCAAATTTGAAACTTATTGTAAATTTTGTTTAATAGAAACAACGAAAAACATTTTTTTATTTTATGGTAATTACGAAAAGAAGAAAAATATTGTAATCTGCGCCGGGAGGCGATTTTTCGACAAAAAATCAATTTCGAGCTCTGGTAACGACAAAAGTGGATAAATGTTGTTCTTATATATAATTTACCCCCCCTTCTGTAAAATCCCGAACCATGTTTTTTATCCCTTTGTCTAAAAATTATTATGACAAAACGTCTGTCTGTCCTCTGTAAACAAAAGGAAAAAAAAAAGCCGCACGTTCTTTTTAAATCAAATCTGGGGAAAATGAAGTTTTAAAAAAATTTTGTGACAGAGAAGTGTAAAGAGTTTCGGGGTTTAAAGGGGGTGGGGAAGGGCCAGTGCTGGGGGGAAATTTTGAACGTAAGATCGAATCCCAAACCATGGCGAATAATTTTTTTCGAGTAGAAACAATTTTGCGGTTAATTGCATAGTTATAATCATTTGTATCCATTATAAATATCACAAAAACCCTGTGTTTTTGGGCGTCACTACTTATTTTAGGGGTGTTAATGTCTGAAAAATCAAGTATAAAATGCCGCTATTGCAATTTGACTTCAGAAGACTGCATGCGCGCCCTGTTTGGGTTTTTAGTTATCGCCCGTTATCTGTGACGTACTTCAACCTTGGCGATAGCCGCCGAAAAAATAAGGCGGGGAATACCCGCCACGGGGTTCTAAAAACTTAGCTTCCGGTTGAAAATATTTCGGAAAAGAGCCATGTAGCTTTTCGGGGTTTTTTACGTTTGCATTCTTATTGAGAAAATGATATCTCCGACACATATAGCACATTTATCTAATTAAAAAACTAAGTTCAAAGAATAACACGATATTTTTCTTTTTTGTAATAAGTGTGCATGGACAGCGTGATTAAAGTGCCCGTGGTAGCACAGTGCAGTCGACCCCAACCTAAGACTTAAGGGACCCGAGTTCAAATCCTAAAATAACGCTGGAATTTTTTTAAACTCCCCGTTTACTAATTTTAAAAGTTACGTAATACTGCAGAAGGACGTGTCGGGAAAATTTTACAGAAAAAAACGTTTTTTAAGTCCCTATTTTGAAAAAAAATGGATGGTTTTTGGGATTGTTCTTTTATTATTTTTTTTATAAAATGCCAAAACGCTTGTTTTTGGGAAAACGAAAAGTGATTTTCCAAAAAACCCCTTTGACAATCCAAAATTTTAGAGCCCAAAATAAACATGATTTTCACCCAAATGGATATTCCTTGAACGAAGGGGGCTAATATTACGAATCTTCAAATTTGAAACGAAACTTTTAATTTTTGAAGGTACTATAAACCAAACCCCATTATATTTTTTTAAATTTTCTCCAAAAAAAGCTCCAATTTTTCTGTAAATCTATTCCCCCAAGCAGGGAGACGTTTAAAAAATTCCACACGTTCAATATTAGATATTTTGAGTGTTTTACAAATTATAACGTGAATAAATGCTTATATTTATTGAATTGGTTTTTAAAAACCTTTAAAAAAAAATGGGTTTTTTTGGTTTTGGGGGAAAAACATTCAAAAAGTAAAAGCAATGTTAAGCTGGTGATCATTAACATTGTTTATTTGATATTTTTTTTAGGGGTAGTTTATAATGGTTAAACGTTTTCAACGATTGCACATTGAACGGCCCGTTTTCGTTTAATAAGCCGCTATGTTCTCCCTATACAGATGGTCGTCCAAACTTCAAGGTTTCGGTAGTTTCGTAGAATGGAAAGTAGCGGTCAACAAACCACCTTCGAACTCTGACGATACTGAAATGTAGTCTGGGTTGGGAAGGTAATATTACTTGACCACCAAGTTCGTTCTATGTATTTTCACTGGAGAATTCTACGGCATTGATATTTACTAAACTGTAAACAAGCGCTAAATCTCTTTGAATTGTTATAACATATTTTTTGTTTTCTTTTAGTTGTAACAATCCTTTTATTTTTATTTTAAGACGCTACAATAATTGGAATTTTCAAGCATTTAGGAATTCATGAAATTTCATTGAAATGTTCCCAATCTAAAAATGTTTTAAATATAATTATTAATGTTGTTTAAAAATATGTATCAACAATGCGTAGCACATGTACTCTGATTTGAATATTACAAAATCAATCATCAAATTAACAGTTTTAGAAAGATGATCCTGAATTACTGAATGATAAATTGAATTGAAAATATTAACTTAAGTTTATATACGTTCATTTAGAAATTCCTGTACTTGCGTAAATAAAGTAGCATTTTGTGATGTGTAACTGGTGATCTTTCAACACACAAAATAAATATTTCTTTTAGGAATTAATTCCTTTTTACAACAAACAGCTAATAGAATGTTTCCCTATTTTTTAATGGTAATAGTTAAACAGGAGGAACATATAGTTTCTAACTCTCGGTTTAAACAGGAGCCTTCGAAAAAAATTAATAATACAGCTATTCGGTTGCTCAATATCCCTTTGATAGACAAGCAGAAACTATCGTTTCGACGTAATGCACCTTCGAAAATAATTTGTTTATAATCAGTTTCCTTTCTATTTGATAAATATATCGACTTGCAAAATGTAGCAATTAAAAAATAATATAAACACAGAATAAAAGTTATGTTCATACTCGGCATAAAAAGACGGATTTAGCGTAATTAAATGATTACAGAATTTGTTTATAAACTAAGTGTTTTTTAAGCGTAGCAGGTCAAAGCGCGACATTGAAAAATATTTTCACATTAATTAGTAAAAACTAAGGGGTCATTAATTTTTAAACAATTAATATATCTCGAGAACGAAATATGATAGCAGCGATCGGATTCCGGATTTTGTATCGCGTTTAAACGCCATTCAGATGCAACAATAATTTTTTGCAACATTTGCAAATTAAAACAATTTCCAACTTTTGCAAATCTGAAGGGAGAGAGCATCCTGATGTCCCATAGCCGAAAATGCAAATTAATTTTACAATTTGTTAATATTATAAACAAATTTGAAATATGCGTTAGAACGGCCGGGAAGGGTCCGTAAATTGTGCCTGAAATTATCATCTCAAAATTGCAGTGTGACTGGAGTTACAAATCGATTGCTAAAATTTAAAACAATTGTTGCTAAAATGCTAAATATTTACTGGTCTATTGACAATAAATCAGGACGGAAACTCCGGCTGAGAAAATTTTTTTCGTCGTGACGTACGCGCATTCAAAATCTCTCCTTCAGCAGGGAAATATGACGATATTTTCGCCTCGTACGTAAACGAACTAGCCCTCTCCCCCAGGTGCGTCAAGCTGGAAAAGCCAAGTCAGCAAACCGACACGAAACATGTCAAATCATTTATTAATTAAGGAATGACGTCAAGAGCTCAACGGAAACCATCCAAACATTTATTGCTAATTAATTGCCAATTAACTGCCACAATTTGGAATTAATTCGCACGTATTTTCAGTCTCAAATAATCAAAATCAATGTCAGCAGGCATGACCCAACCCGCAACATAATAAGAAAATTGTAATATAGAGAAAACAAACGAGCACAATCACATAAAATTAGTGAGACAGTTTCAAGGCATATCGAAGAATTGTATTACTCTATGCATGATTTAATTACCTCCTTTTATGAGATAATAACTGCGTAGTTATGCTACCACCTACGGCATTCAAATAGATAATGCAAGAGTACCAAAGAGCACGATATATCTAAAATCTATTAAATAATTAAATACACATTCAATACTAGTTTACTATACTAAAGATAAATTAATAAATGTTGCCGTGTATTATATAAACATTGCTGAAAATGCGTCAGATTTATCGAACCTAGCAGCGTATTCAAATTCAAAAATACAGAGAACCAGCGAGCACAATCACATCAAATTAGGAACATAGTAAATAGATGTTTAGAAGTATTTTTCTACTGAATACACGATTTAATTGCTCTTGTCATTTATTAACTAATATTTTTTAAAACTTCGTTGTTATTAAACTTAATCGACTTTCGAACAGGAAATGCGACAGTACCAACGAGCACTAATATCTAACATCTATTTAATAATTAAATCCACGTTCAATAATAGTATATTACACTGAAGATAAATTGATAAATGTTGCCGTGAATTATAGAGACATTATTTAAATTGCATCAGAGTTAACGAACTAAGCCAGATATTAAAATTCAAAAATACAGAGAACCAGCGAGCACAATCACATAATTTTAGGAACATAGTTAGTGGATGTTTAGAACTATCTTTTTTTATATACACGATTTAATTGCTCTTGTCATTTATTAAATTTACATTTTTTAAAACTTCGTTGTTATGAAACCTCATCAACAATAAAATAGGAAATATGAGAGTACCTACGAGCACTAATATGTAAAATCTATTTAAAATTTGAATGCACGTTCAATACACGAAAGTTAAATTGATAAATGTTGCCGTGAATTATATAAACATTTTGAAACTGCATGGAGTTATCGAACAAAGCCAGATATTGAAATTAGAAAATACAGAGAACCAACGAGCACAATCACATAAAATTACAAACATCATTAACGGATGTTTAGAACTAATTTTTTATTCTATACACTATTTAATTGCTCTTGTCGTTTATTACATAATAATTTATTAAACCTTTGTCGTTATAAATTCTTGTTGACTTTCCAACTGAAATGCAGAGTACCAACGTGCACTAATATGTAAATCTATTTAAAATTTCAATGCACAATCAATACTAGCATATTACACTAAAGATAAATTGATAAATGTTGCCGTGAAATATATAAACATTTTGAAACTGCATGGAAGTTATCTAACCAAGCCAGATATTCAAATTCGAAAATACAGAGAACCAGCGAGCACAATCACATAAAAATAGGAACATAGTTAATAGATATTTAGAATTAATTTTTACTTTATACACGATTTAATTGCTCCTGTCATTTAATTAATAATACTTTTTAAATTTTCGATGTTATAACCATTCGAACACATTCGAACAAGGTATGCGAGAGTTCGAACAAGCACGAATATCTAAAACCTATTTAATATTTAAATACACATTCAATACTAGTATATTACACTTAAGATAAATTAAAAAATATTGCCGTGAATTATATAAACATTATTGAAACTGCATCAGAGTTATCAAACTGAGCCGGATATTCAAATTCGAAAATACAGAGAACCAACGAGCACAATCACATAAAATTAGAAGCATAGTTAACGGATGATTATAATTAATTATTTACTCTATACTCGATTTAATTGCACTCGTCATTTATTAAATAATAATTTTTTAAAACTTCGTTGTTATGAAAACTCGAAGATATTCTAACAGGAAATGCGAGAGTACCAACGTGCACTAATTTAATTATTGTGTATTCAATTATTAAATAGGTTTTAGATATTCGTGCTCCGTGGAACTCTCGCATATCTTGTTCGAATGTGTTCGAGAGGTTATAACAACGAAATTTTAAAAAAATATTATTAATTAAATGACAGGAGCAATTAAATCGTGTATAGAGTAAAAAATTAGTTCTAGATATCTATTAACTATGTTCCTATTTTTATGTGATTGTGCTGCTGGTCTCTGTATTTTCGAATTTGAATATCTGGTTGTTAGATAACTTCATGCGTTTCAAAATGTTTCTATAATTCACGGACACATTTATCAATTTATCTTTAGTGTAATATGCTAGTATTAAACGTGCATTGAAATTTTAAATAGATTTACATATTAGTGCACGTTGGTACTCTCGCTTTCCTGTTAGAATATCTTCGAATTTTCATAACAACGAAGTTTTAAAAAATTATTATTTAATAAATGACGAGAGCAATTAAATCATGTATAGAGTAAAAAAGTAATTATAAACATCCGTTAACTATGTTACTAATTTTATGTGATTGTGCTCGTTGGTTCTCTGTATTTTCGAATTTGAATATGTGGCTTGGTTCGACAACTGCCATGCAGTTTCAATAATGTTCATATAATTCACGGTTACATTTATCAATTTATCTTGAGTGTAATTAAGTACTATTAAATGTGCATTCAATTATGAAATAAATTTAAGATATTGGTGCTCGTTGGTACTATCGCAATTTCAGTTGGAAAGTCAACAAGGTTTTATAAAAACGATGTTTTAAAAAATTATTATGTAATAAAAGACAAGAGCAATTAAATCGTGTATAGTATGAAAAATTAGTCCTAAACATCGCTTAACTATGTAATTTTATGTGATTGTGCTCGTTGGTTCTCTGTATTTTCGAATTTAATATCTGGCTTGGTTCGACAACTGTCATGCACATTCAATAATGTTCATATAATTCACGGCAACATTTGTCAATTTATCTTTAGTGTAATTAAGTAGAATTAAATGTGTTTTCAATTAATTAATAAATTTTTAGGCATTAGTGCTCGTTGGTACAATCGAAATTCCAGTTGGAAACTCAACAATATTTTATAACAACGATGTTTTAAAAAATTATTATTTAATAAACGACAAGAGCAATTAAATCGTGTATATAATAATAAATTAGTGCAATATATTGGTTAACTATGCTCCTAATTTTATGTGATTGTGCTCGTTGGTTTTCTGTATTTTCGAATTTGAATATCCGGCTCAGTTCGATAACTCTGATGCAGTTTCAATAATGTTTATATAATTCACGGCATTATTTTTTAATTTATCTGAAGTGCAATATACTAGTATTGAATGTGTATTTAAATATTAAATAGGTTTTAGATATTCGTGCACGTTCGAACTCTCGCATATATTGTTCTAATGTGTTCGAGTGGTTATAACAACGAAAATTTTAAAAGAATGTTATTAATTAAATGACAGGAGCAATTAAATCGTGTATAGAGTAAAAATTAATTCTAAATATCTATTAATTATGTTCCTATTTTATGTGATTTGTTCGCTGGTTCTCTGTATTTTCGAATTTGAATATCTGGCTTGGTTAGATACCTTCCATGCAGTTTTAAAATGTTTATATATTTCACGGCAACATTTATCAATTTATCTTTAGTGTAATATGCTAGTATTGAACGTGCATTGAAATTTTAAATAGATTTACATATTAGTGCTCGTTGGTTCTCCCGCATTTCCTGTTCGAAAGTCGATGAGGTTTCATAACAACAAAGTTTAAAAAATTATTATTTAATAAATGACACGAGCAATTAAATTGTGCATAATGTAAGAAATTAGTGCCATGTATCTATTAACTATGCTCCTAATTTTATGAGATTGTGCTCGTTGGTTCTCTGTATTTTCGAATTTCAATATCTGGCTTTGTTCGATAACTCCCATGCAGTTTCAAAATGTTTATTAATTACGGCAACATTTATCAATTTAATTTGTGTATTGAAGTGCATTCAAATTTTAAATAGATTTTACATATTAGTGCTCGTAGGTACTCTCATATTTCCTATTTTATTGTCGATGAGGTTTCATAACAACGAAGTTTTAAAAAATGTAAATTTAATAAATGACAAGAGCAATTAAATCGTGTATATAAAAAAGATAGTTCTAAACATCCACTAACTATGTTCCTAAAATTATGTGATTGTGCTCGCTGGTTCTCTGTATTTTTGAATTTTAATATCTGGCTTAGTTCGTTAACTCTGATGCAATTTAAATAATGTCTCTATAATTCACGGCAACATTTATCAATTTATCTTCAGTGTAATATACTATTATTGAACGTGGATTTAATTATTAAATAGATGTTAGATATTAGTGCTCGTTGGTACTGTCGCATTTCCTGTTCGAAAGTCGATTAAGTTTAATAACAACGAAGTTTTAAAAAAATATTAGTTAATAAATGACAAGAGCAATTAAATCGTGTATTCAGTAGAAAAATACTTCTAAACATCTATTTACTATGTTCCTAATTTGATGTGATTGTGCTCGCTGGTTCTCTGTATTTTTGAATTTGAATACGCTGCTAGGTTCGATAAATCTGACGCATTTTCAGCAATGTTTATATAATACACGGCAACATTTATTAATTTATCTTTAGTATAGTAAACTAGTATTGAATGTGTATTTAATTATTTAATAGATTTTAGATATATCGTGCGCTTTGGTACTCTTGCATTATCTATTTGAATGCCGTAGGTGGTAGCATAACTACGCAGTTATTATCTCATAAAAGGGAGGGGTAATTAAATCATGCATAGAGTAATACAATTCTTCGATATGCCTTGAAACTGTCTCACTAATTTTATGTGATTGTGCTCGTTTGTTTTCTCTATATTACAATTTTCTTATTATGTTGCGGGTTGGGTCATGCCTGCTGCATTGCTTTGATTATTTTAGACTGAAAATTCGTGCGAATTAATTCCAAATTGTGGCAATTAATTGGCAATTAATTATTAATAAATAATTAGATGGTTTCCGTTGAGCTCTGGCTCGAATTTAACTGCTGGCTTGACGTCAAGGTAGCATGGATTATGTTGCGGGTTGCGTCATACCCCTTGACAGTTACTTTGATTATTTGAGACTGAAAATACGTGCGAATTAATTCCAAATTGTGGCAATTAATTGGCAATTAATTAGCAATAAATGATTGGATGGTTTCCGTTGAGCTCTGGCTCGAATTTAACTGATGTGTGTGCTGGCTTGACGTCAAGCCAGCACACACCCTTTTTCTCCACGAAAATACGTGGCAATTAATTCAAAAATGTGGCAATTAATTGGCAATTAATTAGCAATAAATGATTTGACATGTTTCGTGTCGGTGTGCTGACTTGGCTGTTCCAGCTTGACGCACCTCTCTCCCCCTGAGACAGCGTCCGTTCCACCCCTTGGGATGTTGCACCAATCAGAGACAACTGTGGTTCTACTTGTTAGCGATTGGTCAACGCGTTCCTCCCCGTGCCCTCCCCCTGCCCGCGCGGTGTCCAAGTTTGACGATGCGGTTTGGAAGATAGAATTTTGCCCGACATTTTTCATGAGGGAGAGGGTACATAAAAACGAACAATGTGCCAGTGACTTTGATATTCCTTCAACAAGCCAGGAAACTTTGGCATTTTGGCGGATCTAAATTAATTTCCCTACACTGCAAATGGTGGATCATAGAGCCAGGTGTGTCAACAATTACACAATAACCAAACAGAAATTGTTTTAATATCTTATTTTTTTATTTATTTATTTATTTTACGTCAAAAAACAGTTAAAAACTGCGTATGACGTGCTATGGGGAAAAGTGAATTGTGTGCACATTTTCAAAATTCTGTGATCCCTAAACTAAGTCATATACTACTTAAATTTTGAAATTTTGAATATTAATATATAATGGCAATGTAGATGACACCACAGTAGATCTCATTAACGTAGCAACACGCAGCTATACAGGGCAATCAGTTGTTAAACATTCTAAAAGAAACTTGTTACAAACACTCAAGATTGCCCCATTGTAATGATACTAATAAAGAAATACGTAAATTCCTGGGTATTCTTTTATGGATAGATGGATAGAACTGGACGAAACACCTATATTTGAGAATTATTGGTCACAAAGTCTTTTGCACGAGATCAAAAAAATAGTAAATGAATATCACGGAATTATTTTGAATTACTACTTAGCCACATTACCTTCTCTGACAATGAGACTGCAACAATAAATAGGCGGTATAAAAGTCATGTATTGAGTGATTTATTGAATCAGAAATTTCAAAATGCTCACATCCTTGGTAAATCAATTACCAAAGGCCATCAATTACCAGAGGGTGTATCATAATGATACCCGCATTGTAAATTCCAAAATTCAATAATATGATTCATAGTTTCGGTATATATTCCGAAATATATTTTTAGAAACATCTATACGCAAAATATATCTGGACTGGTAGAAAAAAAAATACAGACAGTGGCCTTGGAGGAACTTACTGATATGTATCAATATTATACACGTGGCCCGTAGTGAAAGGTAAAATGTGTATCATATTGGTACAAATCGCAGTTAAAGTGTTAATAATCAGTATACAGTAACTTGAAAACATATTTTAAGAAGCATCAGAATGTTTGTTTCAACGGTTTACTGTTTCGCACTTTTTATGTTTATGTTATCTTTTTCGATGATTTTGTTCGGGGTTAATATCCCTAAACCGCATTTTGAACCTCGTTTATACAGAATATTGATTAGAAAACTAAGCTCACAGAGTGATTTAAGGTACAAAATACTTATAACTAATATTTACGTATCACAAGGGCCCGGATAATTATGTACTAAAAATTGGGAAAATATGTACATATATATGTATTATAATATACATAAATATTTTTTAACAAGTTTTAACAAGTAAGAAATATGTAACATTAATTATCATAATATCAAATTTTTAATTTTTAATTAAAATACGTTTATCTTAGTATATATTGTTCTGTTTCATAAGTTTCATAAGTAAAGACCAAAATTAAACATTTTACTCCTCATAGTTTTATTATTTACAACGATCTCCAAATATTGGTTTCAAATTTTCAGCAATGAAAATTTTCCTTTTATCTTTTAAGACGGCATTGCACTGACTAAAAGAGCGTTCCACATCGCACAATGTCACTAGTGCGTATTTAAACTTGCACAGATCGTCTGGCGATTAGTCAGTATCCAGTGGGAAGGAATTATAGCACAAATTGTTTCGAATCCGGGGTTTTTCTCCAGAACCTTTTTCTTCACGAGGTATATCCCCTATTGATAATGAATATGATGATGATGATGATGATGATGATGATATTGAAATGATAAATGAACAGTTTTTAAAGAAGCGACTGCTAACTGGGCAATTTCAAGGTCGTCAGAGAGTCTCGGAGAAGGCGTTTCCAAAGATTTAATTGTAGTGTTTACTGAAAAATGGGGCAACACAATTTTTCAGCTTTTCAATATCAAGCAATTGCTTTGATATGTCTGGGGATGCTGCAGCTCCAGAATAAAATTAATGTATAACTTGTATTAGAAAATCAAAATTTTGAGTATTGTCGCTCATAACATCAGTCCAGGTGCTCCATCTCGTTAATCCTCGTTATGTATTCGTAATTGTAATCAATGCATCAACTTTATCAAACTGAGATCTAATCAGTTCTGTAACATAACGCATTCACAACACGAAGTTAGAAGTACTAATTTTGATACAACACTCGCATGGCTACTGCTGCCTTGCACGCGAACGGCGCTGCACTGATACCGGAAGGACTACATTACTATGTTTAACTCCATCGGGCCACAAAAATCCCATTGTATCGGAAACAGTTTTGCGATAGTTTGATGGTTGCATTGCATTTCACAAGTTAACAAAATAAACTTACACTTTTAATCGTTCATTAAATCTATTATAACATCCCAATATGATTTCCTTGCACATCAGTTGTTTCGTCAACTAGGACCAACGTCAGATAGGACCAACGCCAATTTCCAGTAAATGGAATCCATTGTTTCCAAACACAAATCAATTCAAAAGTGAAATTTCTGAGGCTTAGGATTTTGTCGAACATGACAATCCGTGAATAAGAACTGTTTCGGAGTTCGGACATTTATCTTCGAAATTCCTGTTTGAAGACACGACGTAGATACACGTTTCAAGATGACTCAGTTACAGGAGAGGGGTTTTGTCTTTCGGCAATTTTAAGTAAAATGTAGAACAAGGTGAACTAAAAATATAAACTGAATCCACAATGTCATTGTTCAATGTTTATCACGGATTAGGGAATAAAAACGAATGCTGGTTCAAATTTAACCAATTATTGACGCAGATCGTTTAAATTCCACTTAAAATGTTTTACCCGAAGCGTTATTGTTAGACTGCTCTCAAAAGTACTTGCCTGTGCCAAAATCTCACTCAGCGTTACCACTGCCCCAAAAGGTTAAATCCAAAAGCTTCAGTGACACATCGTGATTTTACTTCAGATTTTCGGCCCAAATTTACAAACGGCGGAGGTTCGCGCGTAACAATCGGGGAAAGAAAAATGTCAACGGCACCTCCTAAGGGTATCAAGGTCAACGGAGATCCCTGGAAGATGTAATGTGGACGCAAAGTATCGTTTACACAAACTTAACTTCCTTTCTGTTCTTTGTGATACTCGCGCTGAAAACTAACTCACCAGAAGCTATTGGAATGCATTTTATTTGCAATACCATCGGTATTTATGGATAGGCTTATTTCAACGCGATGCAATAGCAACATTTTAGAGAGGTATGTTGATTGACAATGCTGAACGATTTGTCTGGGTGATTCCATATCAAAAATGTACAGGAAAAATTAATTAAATTTAAAAAATTGCAGGAAAATGGAAAAGTTCAGTAATATATAAAAAAAATGTTTTTTTTGGGTAAAATATGAAATATGTGTACTTTCGGGTAATATATGTAAAAGTATGTACTAAAAAGTCAACGTTTCTTTACATTAACCGATAGGAAACGTGAATACATCGTTGATTCGACTAGACAGGGTTACGTTAGGAAAATGTTTTGTTATTACATTAGTATCTGGGCCCTATGTATCACATATTTACTTCGATGATTTATGAATCAAAGTGAAAAATAGCAAAACACGATGACCTTCATTTATTTCCTTCAAAACATTCGATAAACATTATTATTAACATATTACTTACAAGTAACCAAACAAAAAATTAAGTACTGTAATTAAAATGGAAACAGGATGGGAAAATACCATCCGTTTTATATTTAAAAAATCGATATTTTCATCGACATCGAAATGTCTTGAAATATCGGTCTTGGTACAATTTGCCACCATTTGGTACCTATGCTTACATATCGTGATTTCTTTAGTACTAGGTCATGTACCGACCACTTTGTTTACATTGCTATAACTGTACGGGGAACCGACACGTAACACACAAACATCCGTACTCGAGGCAGGATTCGAACCTTGGAGCGACCCTTCGAGCCGAGGCAGCCTTAACGATCGCAGCTATCCGGGCTGGCAACATGGTTTCTGACTGAAGGGCCTTGGACGGACACTACGGGCCCCCTACCTAAAGACATGGCATTCATTCAATTTTGTCATCATAAACTGAATTTTAGGAGTGAAAATATTTACTACAATAAACTATTACACAAAATTATCATATTTTTAATTTCGTTACATCATTTAGAAAATTATAATTTTTGTAATTTCATGATATAAGTTAAAATTAAAATTTTGATCCTTTCTTCGCGCTTACAAAATCAGTAACAGTAGAAATACTATTCTTCAACCAGATCGTTTTCTTTCGTGCTCAATTAATAAAATATTTAAATTATTCAGACAGTCTTGTGTCATTGTACATCGTAAATATGTAACGTTTGTTTTAATTTTAAAAACGTTCTTTCGGCTCTGACGAGCATGATAGAAAGTGCCAAAGATAATGTATATACTGTACATACATTGGGAAAACTTGTTAATAATGAGCAATGTTGAGTTGTTAATACATTTGCAAGATCTTTAACACATCTTACTTTTGTGGCTTATGTGACTTTTTAAACAATGGTGCTGAGACAAGTTTTCCGTAACAGCTGCAGGGTGTTTTGATTAAAGTTTTGGGGTTCTTTTGTAAATTTCATCGTCCGCAAGAGCTATCAAAACCTCATGGCTGAATCCCATTTAAAAGTGGCGCTGTATTTTTCAATCCAAAAAATCGTTGCTCCGACTGGTTAATGGCAATATCTACGGATCCACAGTAAATATTAAGTTTGTAAGTTTCTTGGCCATCAGTGAGTTGTGGGCCCTAGCAAAGTTCGCCAAAATGTCTTAGTTTTCATTCGTTTATAGTAAAATTGCACCTCTACTTTCCAGACTGGATGATTCTATTGCATCATTTCTTACATCATCATAGTAATTCCGAGCAATCTTCAATTCTTCTTAAGCTCCATCGTGTAAATTCTATGCCGCTTGCAAATCCAAATCAGGGCTTTGAATGTATTTCGAAACAGTGTTGACTGATGTTAGTATTTTTGGAATGCAGTACTATATGGAAAAAAATTCAAAATTTTCCATTTCTTTTTTCAAGTTACGAGCTTCATTCGTTTCAGGCATTTTATTAGAAAATGTAATTTTTGTTAAAGCTTGCAAAATATTAAAATATGACATAGCTATTAATGAATCGTTCCGAGATGACGATTGTAAAAGTCGTTTTAATGTAAGATTATTCCAAATATCGTCCAAAGATGACGTAAAAGTCGTTTTAATGTAAGATTATTTCGTTTTTTAACTGAATCCATCATGTTTGATAATTTATGTTCCACTGATTAATGCTATGACAAAAGAAAACATAATTTCCTTCTCGCAAACAGAAAAATGTCCGAACTTCTAACATTCCATTCGCGGCATCATTAAGCATATGATTTAAAGTATGAGCAGCACAGGGCACAAAAAATGCATTGTCAACTTCATCCATTTGCTTTTCTGAACACCTTGCAAATTCCACTCATACCTGCTGCCCCATTACCTCCTTGACTTTTACATTTAGATAAATTAATGCCTTGTGATTTTTAGGTAAATTATGCTCTCAACAATATCAAAATGTAACCCCCGTCCGTGCTGATTAATCTTCTACTTTTGTCAATTCTATAAAAGATTCATTAATTTTTATTGTAATCGGTTTGCCGGATTCATTTTTCTCGATTTTTCTCGAATTTCACTTATTTGGTCAACTTTTGAAACGTCTTGCATTGTGTCCGTTATAAAAAAACAAGTGGTACTCACCAGCACATACTTTCTCGCAATATTTGTAAATTTGCAATTTTCATTAATTCAGAGAGTTCAACAAAAATGAGACCCATGCAATTTTTAAGCGTCCCTTCTTCCATCTGTGGAAAAAATTTAAAGAAAAAATTTTGAGCATTTAAAAAAACTTCTTTTTTAAAATTGCATAAATTTCAAGAACAAGTCACGCGAAAACTACTCTTTTTTTCAAAAAAATTGTACATAACGTTTATCTTTAAAATATACTGTTTAAGGCAAAAATCGCTATCATAAATTTTGTAGTTTTGAAATGTTCGTTTTTTGCAATTTTCAAAAATACGGAGAGTTCGCAAACAACGGGACATGCACCATATTTTTTTTTTTACGTCCGTTGATACGAGAAGAAAAGTTATAGAAAACATTTGGCGCAGTTTTTGAGCAAAAACATTGTTAACAACATTTTTAAATTGCCTATTGCCATGCAAAATTATACGAAAACTACGCCTGTTTTCGAAAAATTAAGTATGTCCTTATTTCAAGATATCTTTAAATAACAGATTTCGTCGAGGGAACAAATTTTGAATATTATAGTGGAAGGAAGACGCCAAAAAAATTGCACTTTTAGAGTTTTCAAAAAATCTGGGATTTTAAAGAACACGAGACCTCCCTTAAGCTTCCTTTCACTTAAATTGCTCTTAAGCGCCCTTTACACTTATGACAAGTTTAATAAAAAAATTAGGAGCCAATTTTGAGAAAATTTTGAAAATATTTTAAGGCTTCATGAGAAGTATCCTAAAGTATCTGGTTTAACTCCCGAAGCCGCGAGTTCGTACAGATAGATCAAGGAATATCACTTTTGGAGAAAAACGGTTGAACGGTTTAGGCGCGAGCGTTGACCTGAGACGGACGGACACGTTTTGCCGTTAATAGATTTTTTCGATATCACGGAGTCACAAAACATGGATTCTGGCTACACCACGTGTAATTTGCTACATACAGCAACATAATTTATTCACTTTTACGAGGGCCTGGCAATAAGAAATTTTCTGCCAAAAATTTGCAGTTTTTCGGCGCTAGATTACGTAACTTTGTCTTTTTACGAAGTAAGAGCGAGAAAGTAAAAATCGGCGATTAATTCATTTCTTCTATGATTGTATCACAGTTTTAGATAAAAGACTTACAATTTTGTTTTGACTTTGGGGACCAGCACGGGGCCCCGGACGTGGTCCTGTCACTCCCTATGGTATCCGACTAGACTTTTTATTCGAGAAAGTAATAAGCTGCATACAGGAGCAAGAAAAATCCACCGTTCACCAGCTGAGGTGACTCAGCGCAAACCAACTGGTGTCACTGCAGTTCCTCTATCCGAGAGGTCGTGGGTTTCGAGTCCCAACGTCAGTAGGATTTTCGACACTAGCTACATATAGCTATGCCGAGTTCAGTCGCTGTCTGTAGGATAATTCTATTTGTCAGCTTCTCTGATTGGTAGTTTTCCGTGATTTCTCCGATCAATACCAACAGAATGCTGGAGCAGTACCCAAACAAACCGGCCACCGCGAGAAATCTTTCCTTCCTCTTGTCTTATTCTCATCCCTTATTTACACTTACACACATACATTCCTCAAATGTCAGGGGATCAGAGCTTAGAGCTTGTCCCGGTTGGGACGGTGACCCGCTGGTGGGCGTTATTTGGATGGGGAAACCCCGCTAGATGAGGTGTAGGTTGGCGCCAGAACTCACTATCCAGCGGGGGAAGATCGGCACATCCCGTGATAAAACATGCACTACACGTATGGGACTAATGATCACAGCAGTTGACGCGCCCGGAAACACAAAATAATCGAGCATCAATCACTCCACCTTTCCAGTGTCAGGGACCTACGAAATGTGTTGTTGTTGTTGTTGTTGTGGTTTTTCTTTTACCGCACTTTTACCGCACACGAAATAACCGCACTTTTCACTGCAGCATTATGTAAAGTAGCTGCAGAGAAAGTATTAAATATAAAAGAAAGTACCTTTGAGTCCAAAAATTGGGCACGCTTTAACGCTACATGATGTCAACATCACGAATACTTCCATTCAGATATACTAAGTGCACTAATTAGGTTACAAAGTTGATTTATTATGTCCGAAGTTCACTAATTAATTTCGATGTGACTGATATATCAACACAAAAAATGTGTTATGAGACACTATGAATTATGTACAATGTAGCAGTGTAACCTTACAGTTAGTAAGGTTAAATCTGTTTCAATGAACTGTTTAAAAATGGTTTTAATGAAATTTATTTACTTACATGATATACGCCTGAACAAACAATCATATTATCCCTTCCTCCAGCAGAATCAACGAGTACTGTAAGAGATAGGCATCTGGGCACTTTAACACGGCACTGACGTTACTTAGCCTACTATAAGAATTCAATGCTCTGATCGATTTAGAAGCTAACCAAACAAACCACCAGCAGCAGACCAGCCGACTACCAAGACTTTCTATTCTCAGGCGTGCTCTGCCCCGTAGTAGAAAATGTCAGAACCAACGTAGATATGTACTGTACATAAATACATCGATTATTTGCGGTAATTATCGTAGTATTATACAGTTGGACATTCATTGCATTTCATTCATTAAATTAAAAACGATGGAATTCTAAGTTTTAAATGAGCGAGTAAAAAACGTAAAGAATTAGAATCGCAAGTATATAAACGTATGTGCATGTATGTGTGTGTGTGTGTGTGTGTGTGTGTGTGCGTGCGTGCGTGCGTGCGTTTGGGCGTGCATTTCCCGAGGCATATTTTGTAATTTGCAGTTGTGCTAAGTAAACAAATGCGTTTCGTAGGGAGTCCTTTCTGTCAGGGAAAAACTAGTAATTCCAGTGTCGGCTCTTTAAATAATATTATAGGTTACGTTACTTCATGTGCTGTGTATTCATCTTTATTTTGAATTTACTTTTATTGGAGGTGATGTAAAATATTAACTTTGTATAGATAGATATGTCATCTAAACAAAAGGAGCAGAATGTAGAAAGAGTGGTTTCCGCATGTTCAGAATGAATGAGCAGTACCACAAGCTTTACAATTAATTACATGCTACAAGGAAGATGAAATGTTTCTGTACCATCCAAAATATCAATGCTTGTAACATGCATGTGTAACCATAACAAAGAAAATAACTTCTATTATATTCTGGGTTTCTCATTTGAAAGCTTCGTGTTTAGACGCGACGATTGCAATGTTTTGTCAATTATACTTACTGAATATGTTACTTGTAATTGGAAAAAAATATTATTAAATACTCAAAATTATTTATCTATAAATTATTTATTAATGCCACAAAATTTCAGTAATTTTTGTTTTGTTTGTATTCAACCAATGATTTTGTAATTTTAGTAATTTAAGTAATGTTTTTTACTTTTTTAATATATTTTGTTGTTAATTTGTATTTTAAGTAATTATTTAGTCAACCTAAGTATGGAACAATATCATATGTAAAATTATTGTCATGAACCAACCATGCTGCACACGCAGCTCCTTCCTGGGGAGCCAGGAGGTCCTTGTCCCGAATTGGGATTGTAATGAGCTAGTAGTAGTAATAATAATAATAATAATAATAATAATAATAATAATATCGATGATTCTTGACCCGTTTTAATTATGTCTAATGGTTCTTGAGTTTGGGTCACAGGAAAGAAAATAGACACTTTACATTGCCTTATTATTATTATTATTATTATTATTATTATTATTATCACTACCACTATTACTTCTTCTATTGTTATTAGAAGTGAAGTACCAATTTCTCATGAACAGACAATTGTGCTCCTGGTTGGGTTTGTATAATGCAATGGTTGTATTTGCCTTCTGCAGCCTCTTAATTGATTCCAGCCATTATTGTTTAGGTCTTCCCACATTATTCTTCATTCGGGCCTATATTTTCTTGCATCTTTAGAATTGGAGTTTTTAAGAAACTACCTTAACTGTAAAATAATGTAACATTTTAATTTTCCATTATCAACTAAAAAGAAACATTTTGAACATGGTATGCTAAGACACTATTGTTAGGGTTACAAGAAAGGTTTTGAGAAAATAGTGAATCGGAGGGAAAGCTTTGAGTAATGATGCATTCTCTCTATAGATTCAAACAGCCAAGTGTCAAGTTGAGCTTTGCATTTGCCTAAAATGGATTGAATCTTTTATACAACAGTTCAATTCTTCAAATAAAATTCTGTGTGTGTTAGGGCCAAAACTCATCAGGAGTTCGTTAAAGTAGAATATGCATGAAAGGCACTGATGAAACCCACTTTTAGCTTATGTTCATGGTACTGTGCACTTGAACACAGAAATGCGTATCACAAACTAAGACAACTGCCTGTGCAATAGCCAGGATTGGGCATAAGAGTTAAGTCAGCTCTAATCGAGTTAAAAAACTTGCCAAAATAAAATGAAGTACAAAATTCCATACACTAAGTGGTTACTGCAAAATTTAGTGTAAATACATTTTTATTGTGGAAGATTACTTCTTTTTACCTATACAATGCTCATTAAACACATACCTCTTATTTTGTGGAAGTCAAAGATTTTTTTTTGTTTTTGTTTTTTTTCCCCTTTCCTGTGAAGGAAAAGTAGAGTTGCAAGGTTTCACAATCATGGTAATAACGTTCTTGGAATTTAGTTCTGAGTTATTCCACTTAGTAAAAAATATCCAGTTATTTAATGATATCCGTGTATCTAATGTGTCTGCAAACTTGCATTTCTTTAATCTTTAGAATTGCATTTCCACAATCTCATTCATCCTTAGTTTGTAGTACCTATCCTCTTGTAATACTTCAATAACTGTCTTCCCTTGTTTCAGGCTTCAATATACTAATATTAACTATGAATATATTGGAATATACATACCATCTTTCTATGTCTTTACCACTATTGTGTCTAATGTGACATCCTAAATATTGATAACATAACATTGGTTCTGATGTAATATTTCTCAAAACAATTTTGCTTTGGACTGGATATTTTCCTTAAAGGGTAAATTTTTGGCTTTGTAGTGAAGTGTACACTATGTTCTACCCAGAATTCTTGCAGCTGATGTAAACTTCTATCGATCAATTTCTTAAAATATGATTAGTTCATCGTTGATACTTTTCTGTTTGGCTCAACTCTGTTTTTAAACCAATTCCTTCACCGGGCATTATCAAAACAAATGTTAATAAAAAAGGAAGAAAACTGTCAGTTCCTGCCTAATCCCAGGGTTAATGTAAAATTTTGACAGTTTATTTTTATACTTACTCATACTTTTATGTTTTTGATCATATTTTTAATATTGTTTATATGTTTATAATACTTAAGATACTATTTACTCCTTATTTCCTGCAATCTGACATGCTCACAAGTTTAGAAAGGCAAAGTGTTTCTTCATTAAATTATATTCAATTGGCCATTATTTCATTTGTTGTAAAAAGTGTCCTTAGCCTGCAATTCTAAAAGCAATGATTCGGGTATTCTGTATTTGTTATTCCAAAACCCATTTTTCTACCCAACATCTAGCATGTTAATACTTCTGCTACTAATGAAGGTCTGGTTTAAGTCAGGAGTAACATATTTACTTCGGAAGTAACTACTTTCAGTGTAAGCGTGGAGTAAAGGAAGAGTAATTTTCTACTAATAATCGCGGAGTAAGCGAAGAGTAATTACGCCGGCATTACTCCACAAACAACGATTGGTAACGTCTAAAATCTCCTTGTCGACTTCTCAAATCGAATGTTCAATAGTTACATTCAATTATCGATTCTACCGGGTCGTTCGGCGTCTGTCCTTGGCAGTTTGTTGTTGTGAATCAGCTGTGAGTGAGCGTAAAAAAAAAATTGACATTGCAAGTTGACATTGACATGTTTGATGAAGGCCGTCCGAGGAACAGGAAAGTCTATCGCCTCAGACGGAATCCTTTTGAGAAACGTACGGCGGAGGAAGTACCAATTTTCCAAGGAAGGAGCGACGGAGCTCTGATATAATCGGGGAGAGTTTGTCTTCTGAAAGTGGCCGAGATGGTAAATATTCAAATACTTACAGCACTCAGGTGTTGAGGGCGAATTATGGTAACGTATTGGTGGATTGCTATTGCTGTATACTGCTATATATGGTCACGTAACCTACATTTTAATGTATAACCTATCATGCAAGACGACTGCGGACTTGCATGGCATTAGCCAATAATCAGGCCCCATTTGCAGGAGGGTGGCTCTTAGCATTGCCAGAGCTTGGGCAAACCATTTACATGCCCCGAACAGTTGAGGAAACAAGCCGCTCATTTATTCTCATCCATAAACTGGTTCAGAAATGTGATTGGCTGCATTGACTGTATCCACATCTGTATTTCCAATATGAGAACAGATGCAGGGCAGAATTTCTTCAACAGGAAAGGCAACATCTTTCAATGTACAGGTACTTTGTACAAATATTTCCTGTTGTAATTGTTTGTTTAAAAAAATCATCAGTAAGAATATAAAGTAATTGAAAAATGTACAATTCTACATTCTGAAATATATTTTCAGGGCGTTTGCAATGCTAATTTGAAATTCTTCGACATTGTGGCCCGATGGCATGAAAGTGCCCATGATGCCAGGATTTTCAATGAATTCAGAACCAATCGGAGGTATGAGGCAGAAGAGTTTAGAGGGAGGTTGGTTGGGGACTCTGGTTATCCCTGCACTCTTTTATTTATTTACACCTGTGTGCAATCTAAGGCATGCAAATGAGCAGGCATACCCCAGCCACAAAAGCACATGCAATACTGTAGAAAGGTGCTTAGGACTTAACCTCACTAGAGTAGACAAACGTGAGTATTGTGGCACTGGCAGTGCTTCGTAATATAGCAATTCCTCTATAGGAAAGAAAATTAATTTCCTATAGAAGAAATAATTGAAGAGCCAGAGCTAGAGCCATTAATTTTTGCTGAAAATCCATGTGGACTTGCTGTGCGTGCAGCATTCATCCAAAACAATTTTTGATTTAGTGAAAATGAAAAATATAACTTTTGACAGCTCTGAGAATGCCTAGCTAAGGTTAATAGGATCATAGGGTTTGTGGTTTTAGTGAGTAAAATGTTGTAAACTGTTGAGAAGTGCAGACCCTCCTCAGCAACTTGTTGAAGATTTCCACAGTTCCCCTCGTAAAAGAATTTTAAAAATTTAAGTTGCCAATGACTAGCAAGAGTGACTTGACTTTGCAGAACCAAAGAAACTATATGTGAGGCTTCTGTACTTGTGGGTTTCATAGGAATGATTGTAATCACAAAGTAGTAAATAAAATTTTTCTAAAAAATTATTCTTTATTTTTCTTTTAGTAAACTCTCCTGCAAACACACAATTCTTTTTAATATTTTCGTTTTGTTCATCCATGCATTTCTTTCTCTTTTCACTTTCCTTGTCCATACATCTTTTTCTTTGGTCGCTTTCCTCCTGAATGCATTTCATCCGCAATTTTTAACATCTGCTCTTTTATCTTTAATTTTTTTTTCTATTAGAAGAAGCTGGTGTTGTTTTTCCTTCCTTTTTGTTTCCATCTTTCTTTCATCCTTTCTATTGAAAGAAACGTGTGTTTTCTTGCTTCAAAATCCCGTAATAAATCAAATTGATCTTATGAATGTTGATGGAACACAATTTTTTCTCTTATATTATTAAAGACTGAACGAATCCTTTTCACACCTTTCAAGTAGATCTTGAATGTTTTTCAAGATCATCATCCATCGTGAACCTTTGTCCTGATTTACGACCCTGAAAAAGATTTACAAAAGTTTGTATACCAAACATTTATTGCATTCTCATCACAGAGTTGCTTTTATCAAATTGTCATGTATGTAATAGTCATAATTTGCATAATTTCTTTTCAAACCTTTGTGGCAGTTTTCCTGCTTCTTGGTGTCACCGCCTCCCTACTTAAGGCAGTGGCTCCTCTGAATTGATATTCTGGAAAATATTTATAAAATAAATAAAAAATAATATTAAATAAATAAATAATACAAATAAAAAACAATGTTATATATCAAACACTTATTGCATTCTCATCTCAGTTGCTTTTATCAAAGTTTAATGTGTAGTCATAAGATTGATGATAACCATAAAAGAAATTATGGTTTACTAGTTCATTTTTACAGACCTAAAATAAGACGTGTAACTATTATTAATACCCTTGCAGGCCTTTCTGATTCTTTATTCTCACAAAAAATCAGTCCAACAATGATTATGCAATAGTAATTAGGTACACACTTTAGTTTATCTGAGATCATACTGACAAATGACGATTACAATTCGTCTTTTCACTTAAACATAAGAAAACTTATAAAAATATTTTATTCAATTTCTTGTTTAATTCAGCAATGAACTAGTGAACCATAAAGTTTTGTATGCACGAAGATGATTTTGCCCCTCAGGCGACTTACAACCCCTCGGGTTTGGAAATTGCCCTTGGGGCAACACCATCTACTAGATTCATAAATAACTATTCAAACCTTTGTGGCAGTTTTCCCACTTCTTGGTGACTCTGCCTCCATAGTTGAGGCTGTGGCACCAATTTTTGGGCACTGAATTTTAGAACCATTGTTCTAAAATTCAAGCATTTACTGCATTCTCAGAATTGCTTCTATCAAATTCTATCAAAATAATAAGTCATAGATAGTCAATAGGTCATAGTCATAGATCAATAATAGGATTAGAAAGAATGATCCCTTTTCATACCTTTGTGGCAGTACTATAGTTTCTCACGGAAATGTCTCCCTCCTCTCTCCACCAACTGTAACTTGGCATGGCTGCTTCATGAACATCTATTTCTTGAGAAATAAGACTGAAAAATATTTAGAAAAAATGTGATGTATAAAGCTTTGCAATACACTTATTACATTCATGTCTCAGAGTTGCCTCTATAATGATGTAATGAATTCTCTGAGAAAGCATACAGTTCTCTCAAAACATACATATAATAGGAATTGTATATTTACATTCAACAAGCCAACATTTAATGTTAATAGAAACAAGGGAGAACATGGTATAATTTTAAACATAACTCCTTAAAACCAGAGAATCAATTTTCAATACCCATCTCACTAACAAAGATCTAATAGATGTATAAGCCCCATTCACTGAAGGCCAAGAAAACCACAATACATCTCGCATTTCACACTAAACAACCTATTCTTATGTTTTCATTGCTTTTTCATGACACCTGGCATTCAAATAGATATGTTCTTTGAACGGGCAATTGCATCTGACATGTTTGAAACATTTCAGTCTACATTGAATTAATTTATTCATGTTTCTTCAAATAATTTCCGCTTAATAAAATACATACATGCTAGTGAGAACCCTTCAAAATTTGACAGTGATATCGGAGATAAATGTAAAATACTGTGCCCAGACTAATGTTCACAATATGTTGCATTGTTTGGATCTTCAGGGTAGAATTCACGAAGATATTCTGTGATGTGGAGTTCCCAAAATTTTGAACACGTATGGCCCATGAACAGGTGGCAATGCAATATGGCCCACATATTCCAATAATACACCAAATGACACAAAAGAAAAAGCATTATTATACTGATGGATATTATTTCTAAAGTTTTTTTATGTGTCATCATCTATAAACAAATTTGATAACTTCTGGCATATTGCTTGAAGGTAAACTTATTTTCCCATTTAAGCAACACAGCGTTAACTCGTTTGCAGAATTTCTCTCGCATGGGAAGTACAAAGCAGAACAAAACTGACATTTCATAGACAACGCACCAATAGAAAACGAAATGACCTCACTATCACGACACCTACGCTGACTTTCTCTTTCTCTGCGTCCAGATAATGTACGTCTTTGCGTCTTTTGGGGCGCGTGGGCAACGATTCGGAATTCGACATAACCTGCGAACAACTTCACTACTTTAGTACAACCGGGCAAAACCCACTGTCCAAATGTTCTCTACAAAATACACCACAAAAGCAAACGCATGCAAACTGTCAACGCCACAATGCAATTATTACACTGAAACAAAACCTTGACGAATTGTAAACAAATCTCAACAATCAAAACAAAACATCAAGCAGTGTGGATTCACATCTAGCGTTTCATATAATCGATTTTGAAACAGCCACCCTTTGGAAGAAAACAACTGACTATTGATAAGCGTAAAGAATGATTTAATTAATTAATTTACACCGTAAATGTTGGTGAATCAACACAAACAATATCTGATAACACATCTAAGGATCACATTGTTTCATTTAAAGGAAAAATACTACAATCGGTTCAGTAAAAGCTCTAAACGAAGCCATGGCAGAATACCTTATTTTTGAATGGTAAAATTAAATTTTGTTATGCTCGCAGAACACAAAGAACTTACAGTTGCATAATTTGGTTGGTCACGGGTTTACGGTGCACCTCGGCCTTCGCCACAGAGCACTTATACACATATTATTTGTCTATGGCCTTCGCCGTCACGGCCTCCCTAATACTACTGTTATCGTTCTACTAAGAGTTCTAAAAAGACAGGTATACGCAGACGCCATTCTTGGTCATTGCTTGCCGACAAGCGTATGTGAATGTAGAGGAAAACGTCGCGTCTCGCTACTTTTCGTTATTTTCCAAACAAAAAAATACTCTGACGCAATTTCGGTCACTGTGAGCAGTTTCTTAAAAAGTGTGTAAACGTCGTCGGTAAGTACAGTGCCCTGAATTCTCCACTTGTAAATAGAAACTGATATTTTAAAACGTTTGTAAGTTGGACTAAGGTTATGTTTTACATTTGTATTCACAATGTAAAATTAAATTTAGAGTTTCCCAACACGGTTGTTTTAAGCCACAAGGTTTGCCTGAAAGTATATGTTTTCATATTAAAAATAAAATCGCTCTCAGGTAAGTTAGCACGAGAAAGAAAGTCGCAGCAATTTGAGCACACATGTTTTTGAATGGCTCTAGTTGTACTACCCACGATGTAAAAAGTCGCATTTATCTCCATATTATACTTCAAATTCTCACTTAGTTCACTAAGGGAAAATGTAGTTACACTAAAGCCCTGTCTTTTTAGAACTCTAGTATATCTATATTCTCTATTTATAAATGTAAAACATAATCTTAGTCCAACTTACAAACGTTTTAAAATATCAGTTTCTATTTATAAGTGGAGAATTCAGGGCACTGTACTTACCGACGACGTTTTCACACTTCTCAAAAAACTGCTCACAGTGACCGAAATTGCGTCAGAGTATTTTTTTGTTTGGAAAATAACGAAAAGTAGCGAGACGCGACGTTTTCCTCTACATTTACATACGCTTGTCGGCAAGCAATGACCAAGAATGGCGTCTGCGTATACTCCCCCCTATAGAGCCTTAGTTGTACTATCATTCTGCATTCGTTCTACTCGTAAGTATTCATCCATACTACTATCGTTCACCTCTGATTCTTGTGACATGAACGATAGTCAATGATTCGTCATTTACACGGATGTTTAAACTATAGTTTCAGAAAATCTTTTGTTGAAACGTAGTATGTGATTCGTTTTGTTCACGCGTGCAGAATTGTGACGCTTCGCGTGTCGAAGTCGAGGACGAGGCTCGGGCATTCGGCCCTCACGATAACATAAAACATCCTTGAGTCTGCCCAACGCATTTTATGCGAATAATCTTTAAAAATCATTTGGTAAATATTTTCTTTATGTTTTCCTCATATACACAAATTTATTTTAAATAAGAGAATTTATTTTAAAGGGAACGCTCACTTTTAAGTGAATTTCTTTTTAAATGTTTCTCAAAATAATAAATAAAATAATATAAACAATTCCGGTGTGAACGACAACATTCCTGCTCACTGATTGGAAGAAAATCGGATCAAGGCACAGCAATCGAGAAAGCCGTTAGGTGCATCGTAAACCCGGGATCAACCTAATTCTTTAATGTGATGTACAAAATACTTGCCTGTTTCTGTAAAACGGATTTGTTACAGAGGCATTGTAAATTTTACTTAACTTAAACTGAAAAAAGAACTAATCATTTGATCTCTCAAGTCTCTGACACCCTGAACATTATCAATATCTCCATCAATAGAACATTGTTACCAACATTAACATTTCTTATGCAAAACTTTGTTTAAGTGATAAACAAGTCATTAAGTAACTTTAATGTTTTGATTTCCATTCATATTTGAGAGCAAGGTAATTAAACCAACAGCAACTTCGTAATCACCTGCCTCAGACAAATGAGTAATATACTACACAAAGCTTGCCGTCTCTCTAATTATAAAACTAACATTAACCACTCCCATTGCAAACTCACTCGATTTAGAACGCCATCTACAACTTCTTCTATATCTTTATTTTGGTCTCAATCCGCCTGAACAACAGAATGAAAAAGTTATGGATTGTATACTACATATAAGAGAAAATAATGTAAAGTTCTTATATCACAGTCAAAATCATTCGTTCCCATTTCAAATTCCAGCTCTAAAATTTCAGTCGTTTCTTGCGACGGCATCGTCGGTATTGGACCACCGCCGGTTTTTTCATTTCGCTCCTCAGACACTTCCTTTTTCGATTTCACTGTCATTACCTTCCATTGGATTTTTATTTGTAGAAGATCTCTTCTTCGGGAATTTAAATTATTAAACATGATCAAGTTTTCAGCATACCAATTTATGAAAGAGAACAGAATACATTGAAGCAAATGGATACTCACTGCCGTACATACTTCGTAATTTTTTCCACGTCTCCACCTTGGCTTTATTAATTTTTGTGTTATTGCCCTTAGCATTCAAAATATTAATTTCTTCACGTATTAGGCCCGCAACAGACTACACCGAGAGATACGTTGCCAGAAATGTGCGACGAGAAATGTGGAAAGAGACCGGCGAGGCTGCGTCCACACACTACAAATACAGGTTATTCGATGTCTTGAAATGCCTTTATGCGCTACAAGCCGAGAGTGGGACAGCAGTTAGCGATGAGATCACCTGCGAGACCCATTTCTTGTTTTATTAAAATCTCTTGTGTAACTTTAACCTGAGAAATCCTTGTTTTGTTGCCATAATCGTAAACCATCTATTTAACTAGTTCGAATTGCCTAAATAGAAATACATTTCTGCATTGCATACAAATCATTATTTAATGTAAAAAACCGGAACGTGTGTGACATTTAAGGGGGGAGTGCAATCTGTGAATATTTTATTGAGCTCCGTAATTCCTCTCCTTTGTTTTACTGTATTTATTGATTCAATTATGAATAAATTGTGAACGATGAACTAATTCAGAATAAAATTCACAATTAATAAATTTATTCATAAATAATACGAATTAAGAAAATGATGAATTAATTAAATTATTTCAAACCCCCCTTCAAGTTTCTTGCTTCAATTTTTTATTTTTATATTGCTCATTATGAACGGGTTTCATTCAAGTAAGAATATCTTTCACACAAGTTTTTTTCTTGTTCATTCCCGTTTAAAGAGAAAATTCAAGTTACCAATTAGAAAACTGGTTGTTTATCATGTGTTTACTGCTAAATATTATAACCTCACTCAGTTCTATGCACTGTTTAGTGTTTACCTGTTGTAGCGAAGGTCTAAATGTCATATAAAAAATGGAGTAGAAATTTGTCCGAGAAAACTCGCTCGCTGATTGACTTATTCGAGCGAGGAGCTCTTTCGCCTCCGCAGAGGCAAACGAGCAAACATAATGATTTTTCTTAAGGCTAAATGCACTGAAAAATACTTATAGGACAAATCAATAGATCGCAGCACTATCACACGGAATTTACTAGATCGATAACGTCTGAACAAATTGTGATTTTCGATCTGTAAACGGCATTGGACTCCTTTTTAAAATAGAATTTACGCTACGATGCCGTTTTTTCAAAAAAGATTTCCAAAAAAATTTTTGAAAACGTTTTCTCATAGTTCCGGGAAGAAATTAAAAAATGTGGGCTTATAGCGCGATGACGACGTGCTTCCTGAATCGAACGCCGTGTCAATCACGCAAATCGGATGAATAGAAGCGGCGTAAAGTGAAATTTCGAAAAAATACCTGACGCGCCCCGCCCCCTTCCCGCTTCACGCAGTTACGTCACCCGACCCTTTTTGGGGCTCCCTCGACGCGGCCGAACGGCCAAACCCGGCGGCCTGCGGCACGGGAGGAGGCCGTGCTCTCAGGCAGGCAAGCCGGGCAGTCGGTTTTGTGGTTTCGTCCTTTTCAACCTCAATATATTTTTCTCCACTTATCAAACTAGTGATGCTGTAACACAACCAAACGGTATCATATCATCTGTAATAGTAAAATGAAATATAATCTTTTCAAATTTCCTTCCTTCGAATACCTTCAAAAGTTATTTGAGGCACTACTCAAAATATCAATTCCGATTTGGAAACTGATTTCAAAAAGAAAATTGAACTAATTGTGTAGATATCACCAATATTCCATGTCCTAACATCTTATTTTACATACATTTTACTTCTAAGATCTTCCGTTATCATTCCACTACTAGAAAGAATGAGCCGAAATTACGCACGAGCTCTTTTATCCTGCGACTCGATTTTTGATTTAAAAACGGCGTTGTCTCCTTGATAGACTTCACCTGATGAATCTGTTTTCCCAAGTAAAAATTTAAAACTGTTTTCGTACTTTCGGACAAAATTGAAGAAGTGGTAAAATAGCGCGCAGGCGAGATGCATCCTGAACACTGTAACAAACATTAAAATATAATATTAAGAATCGTGACATGTCCCAGCTTACTTAGTAAGTTATATTGATATAAAATTATTGTTATATTTGTATAAACTTGAAGATTGGAATAAGTAATACTCGGCGCGTCATTTTGATACAAACTACGTAAATGATCATGTAAAAGGATGTAGTGTAAATCATTTGATTGTGACATATATATTGTATGGATTTGTGAGACTAGCCCGCAAGAATGCATGGATCACGGCACTTTCATGTAAGCAAAGAGGAACTAAGAATGAAATAAACAATAGACAACAGCACCGCGTAATAATAATTATTAGGAAAGTAATAGAAAACATAAAGGGCGGAAATAGGCGTTATAGGAAATAGGCGTGAATAGAACCCAAATTTAGGAACATTTTAAAACAAGAATCACATTATTCGAGTCACGGGTTCCGTAAATATCATAAATTGTGTAAATTGCATGTATAACACAGCGAAGATTGAGAATATGGCACCCATTGTTGTACTTTTGGAAGTATACAACAAGACGGGTTTTATTGAATATCCAGTGAATGCCTGGGTGTATTTTGGCCAAACTTTCGGAAATTATAGAGAAAAATTTTTAGATCAGGGCAAAATTAGTCACGGCGCGGGGGAATTTATGTGGGGATCAGAATAAATTATTATTCAGTTTCATAGCATAGAGGATTAAGAAAGAATTGAAAGAGCGACCGAAGATGTAAATGACGTCATCACGAGCTGAGAAGACGAAAATAAAGGGTTTTGGAAAAAGGAAAAGGGAATTCGGTAACGTGACAATTACCAAATAAAAATTAGTAAAATTATGAAGCAGATAGTAAGATGCAAGACGCCCGAAAACAGTGAAAATGTAAACGTTTTCGAACATTTCTTATGGTGATGGGCATGTATTTGAAAGAAGACTTGGTCACTTGGACTTTGTGGACCAACAATGTAAAATGTGTTACAGGAGAATCGGGTCGAGCATGATGATCGCACGCGTTTGATGCTATGTTAGATTTTTGGAATAATTTCGCGGAAGTATTGTGCAAAAGTTCTTAATTTATATTCGATTATATAAAATCAGTTGTTTAGATGAAGTGGAACTAAAATTTAATTCAATTTGTTTAGAAATTCACGGGAAAATCAGCATGGACATTATTCACGCAAGTTAGGCGCAGGGATCATGAGCGTCGTAAAATTTAAATACGTCGCGAGAAATCGAAAGAACATTTAAGGAAGACGCGATTAGTTGCAAGGAACAATAATTGTGAATACATTTGGTAATTTTAAATGGACGAGTGCATCTGGGATCTGATGGCAGCTGAACGGGGACTGCGTGCATGGAAAATGCACATTACAACTAGCAACGACGGGCGCTGACAGGAAGTGACATCGCTGCGAAAAGGGAAGTGGCACGATTTGTGCAATTACTGTATTTTTTGTTTGTTCACGCGCAAGTCAAAAAAAAAACTCCGTCAAAGACCAAGTCCTGATACTAGGTTAAGGATAGTATTATCAAAAGGTCACGACAGAATGCGCATTCTGGTGTGTGTATGAGATTTTGTATTATATTTTCAGTGTGCATGTTTGTATTTTTTTCTTGTGTTGTTTATGTATTTTGTGTTGTCATGTTTCGCAAGTCGGAGGGGCATATTGTATTTATGTTTGGGATATAATGTATGAGCATCCCACATGGCTCATAATCGCCTTAGATCCATGTGTTATTATTTAGTAGTTGTATAAAATTTGACCCAGGCACGAACGAAACGGACCCTTACCCAAGTCCGTATGGCATGAGCGCGCGGACCCGCCGGAGGATATAAATAGTGATTCGAGCTAGCAGAGGTACGGGCAACCGATAAGCAAAGGTGTTGTGGCACCCAATTGTAAGTTAGAGCTAGGGCAGGGCAAAGATATTCACGTGACGAGTAAACTAAAAAGACATGAATAGTTAGGTTATTGTGCTCGCCGTGTGAGAGCATGATTTACGAGGATAGTGAGTAAGTAGGAGAAATAGAGAAGTTGTTACATTACCCCAATTGCGAATTATTAAAGAAGTTTTTTTTAAATTAAAGAGGAATATCCGTCTAGAGGGCGATAAATTTTTTTTTACAGTTCGGCAACTTTTACATTTCTACATTGAGATTTTATTTTTCTAAACATCGTACACGTTTTCAGTAACATTTAATCGGGCAGCAATTCTATTTATAACATTTAACATACTACTAGTAAAACGTGGTTTACCAGTCTCACTGATAAACCTCCTATTAGGGAATGTGAATCAGAATGCAAAAGTATCGGCGATCCTCATCTAGGTGTCGGAGGATGCAACATTGATGTTGATATTTTCAAAACATAGATTTTGTATAGACGCATGAACATATTTCGTAAAAAAATGAAACGTTTATGAAACCTGATGTTTATTATCGATGTGCTTGATGAGTTGTTGTGAATGAAAAGAACCGATAATCACAATTTTATAAAAAAGTTAAAATATGAAATAATATTGCATTATACCACTATCAATACATGTGTTCGAATAAAGCGAACGGTTTTTTAAATTTTATTTTTAATTTATTTATTGAGTGATTGGAAATTACACAGATCAGTACTAATTACTATCTCATGTGCATTTGCTGGCTTACATTGTTACTTATACTAAACTTAATACTAAAAACTTAAAACTATACTACCTTACTATAGGTATAAGAAACTACAAGAGCCCCTACTGTGGACAATTAGAAGAGAAAATGTTCAGGAACGCTTCGGCAGGAAATCTATTCTTAATTCTAGTAGGGAAGTCAATTATGGTGGCCAGGTTGTAGTGGACGGCTCGGTTAATTGTATTTAGGTTGGAGTAAAAATTATTGGAAAGATGGGCAATATGTTTGATGATCGATGATATATTCAGTTCTTTATGAAGTTGGGCGTTAGAGATGAACCATGGGGCATGTGTTGCTAATCTGAGGAATCTATTTTGTACAATTTGGAGTTTATTAATGTTAGAAATAGATGCATTGGTCCAGATGGGACATGCGTAGAGCATTAATGGTCTGACTATTGCTTTATAAATTGTAATGGCATTTGTTAGGGATAGCCGGCTTTTGGAGTTGATAAGGCATTTTAGTTGAGCTATTTTTATTTTTGCTTGTTGTTGTGTGTGTTATGTGTGTTTTCCAGTTGAGTCTTGTGTCGAAATTCATCCCGAGGTATTTTACTGGTTGGTTTTCTGGTATCCATGGAATTGTGTGTTTATTAATGTGTAATGGTGGTGGGTGAGAAAATTTACTGAGTGAGAATATTTTGGCAGTTGATTTAGTTGGGTTGAGTTTGATTTTCCACAATGTTGACCACTGGTCTATTTCATTTAAGTGATTTTGTATCCTATCGGTAATGGTCTTAAGTGAGTGGCTGGATTTGTAGATTGCGGTATCTTCGTCGAATTGTGCTAATTGGGTGTGTATTGTAGTGGGTATGTCAGCTGTGTATATGTTGAATAGTGTGGGTGAGAGTGGTGAACCTTGTGGAAGGCCTGCTATTATTTTTCGGGGCTTGGATTTTTAAAATTGGGGGTTTTATTTGTTATTATTTTCCTGAATTCCTTCCAGTTTATGTTGTTCGTGTTTAATGTGTGGGTAGGTGGGGTTGGGGGTGGGGCGGGTATGTGTAGAGATGATGATTGGTAAGTGGTCGGAATCCAGTTCAAATAGTTGTGTTGAGTAGTATGTGGTTTGTGTATTCGTAATTGCGATATCCAAAATCTCTGGATGTTTGTTCGTGTCGTATGGATAATATGTTGGTTCTGGTGGGATTAATGTTTTTAAATTTAGGTCAGTTATTAGTTTTAATAAGTGTCTGCCGGCATTATTTGTAATTCTACAGCCCCAACTGATGTTTTTTGCGTTTAAATCTCCAATGAGAATAGTGGGGGTGTTCAGTTGAAATAAAGTTTCTATGTTTGTGACTTCTATTTTTATGTGTGGTGATTTGTATGCTGCTATTACTGTTATAAGTCTATTATTTAATGGGAATTTGATTGCTGTTGTTTCTAAACCAGGCGTATTAGGGAGGTTCACTTGTATAGATGGGAGAGATTTTTCGATAAGTATTAAGACTCCTCCTCCATTACTGTTAGGTCTGTCAGTTCTGATTGTATTATAACCTGGTATGTTGAATCCTTTTTGATTTTCAGATGGGTTTCGGTTACGCAGGCTATTTTGATTTGTTTAGCTTTTAGGAAATAGTTAAGTTCGTTTTTTTATTGGTTATGCCATTTGCATTCCAGTTTAGTAGATTTATATTGCTAAGGCGTTGTACTGCTATTGTTATTCAAATACGCTGTGAATGAATTTTGTATGTTGTTTATGATTGATGGAATAATAGTATTTATTATATTGATTATATAGGCTGTGATTGAATTAATTAGTGAGTGCATAAATGAATGATTACTTTGATGAGGAATATGATGAGTTGATTGCCCGGGGTTTTTATTGAAATGGGTGTTTGGATTTGCTCTAGGCGGATTGTTCATATAAGTGAAGTTTGGAATTTGATTGTTTGATTGGAGAGTTGGGAAGTTGTCGCTAGAGAATCGGGGTGCAGGAGGCCTGGCATAGTTTGATTTAGTTTTGAGATTCCTTGCATGTGCATTTGTTGGGGGGAATTCTATAAGTTTCTTGTAGAAGGGACATTCCTCAGTTCGAGTATCTCCGCGGTGGGGCCCTTGCAGTTCTTACAAATCAGTACTTGTTCCCGCTGGGGACAATTTACTGAGTAGTGATTTTCGGCACAGTAAATACACGCGATTGTGTGGTTACAGTTATTTTTAGTGTGTCCAAAGTCCAGGCAGCGCAGACATTGAACAGGGCCTTTGTTTTTTCGTCTTTGTTCAGGTTTAACACTCAAATTACAAATTTGTTTAATTTGAAGCACAGATTCAATACTGTGTCGGCCGTCAAATTCCGCGGCAACAACAGGTATGGGGAAGTTGTTTTTATACAGACGTGTGACACTAATTAATGATGAACACTTTTCCTTCAAGTCTTCGTATATTTCTTCTTGGGTTATTGATGTATGTAGGTGTTTAAACACTATAGAAAACTTCTTGTTAGCGGGGTCCTTATACGTGTGAAATCTCCTATTGGTATTGATTAAATATTTGATAGACTTTCTGAAATCGGCAATGGTTCTGAACATTATTTTGATTCGGTTGTTTTTAATATCTGATGTGAACTGATTAGTTATTAGTTTATTTTATTTTCGTTTTCTTGATTGAAGTGTCGTTAATGTAGGTGAACCTTGGTTCATTAATTAGTTTCTCTAGTGGTGCGTATCTGTTTCCAGTCGGCACTGAATAGACATAGTCTGTGTTATTTGATGATTTTTTGTTCGGTAATGATTCATCACTGGTATCGTTAAAACTTCTTTTACCACTGTTGTTTGTGGGTTTTGCATTGCAAAGCGAACGGTGATTGTAACATGCTCATCCAGTAGACTATCTTCAGCCCAAGAAATTACCCCATTTTTCTGGCATTTCCTACGTATGTCCTACCGTACGCAGAGAGGCGGCCAACGCAAGCACTCTAGGTGTAAGGTCTCTCGCCCACCTTCCTGTACCCATTTGAGAAAGTTGTGACTCCATAAGATGACCCTGGGCGATAGTTTTCAGGCTTAGTTTCGCTGTTATTCTTTTTACTTTCTTTTGCCGTTTTGTCTAAATCATAATTATAAATTAACAATCACGGCCACTATCAAAACAAATTATCTTCCGCACGAACTTGATCGATGTTTCTTAAACCAGGTTTTTGAAAGATGTTTTAATTTTGAACATTGATATTTGCATTTGTATTAATTGAGCATCATTCCTTCGCTTTTCTTGCTATCCGAAACTGGGAGGGGACGCGCCGATAATTCAGCGAGTTCTTCCCTAATAATGGCAGAATGTACGCATGAAAGACTGCAGGTATCAAACACACTGCTCAGTGATGTCTATTTGTCGGCTCCAGTCCCGGTCAAGCAGCGGCTGTGAGCATCTCTCCTTTCATCTGCAAGTCCCAATTCTTCGCGGGTCTGAACGCGCAGAGAAATAGTACTAGAACATAGATCGCAAGCCATCCCTTGTTAGACCTATCTGGATATACACAGCAATAGGATGCTAGCAATTTGTTCATTGCTCACTCGGACTCGAACTGCCTTTTTCCTTTTGTTTGTGATATTGTGTATTAGTTATTCAATTGTGCCACTTACACCCTTTTCTTCCGCTTCATTCTATCATTCCAAGCATAATATCCTTTTCTAGAGATTTTGTTCGACCCATAGTATGTCCAAAATATTTTATTTTCCATTTTTTGGCTTTGGCTTTTAGAGAAAGTTCTGTTTTCTTTTCAAAATTTCGGCATTTATCTTTTTGCCCTCCCATTGTACGTTTAATATTTTCCTCCGTGTTCATACTTCAAAAGCATCTTCCTTTTTTCGGCCTATCTCAATGTTCAGCTTTTACTCCCACACAACAGGATTAGAAATAACATTTTCTCGATTATTTGGATTTTGGTCTTACGCAGGGCTTCATTTCTGACGGAACACGACGGAACGGCGTTCCTGTATCTCGCTGATAATTACATTATATTATAAATATATAATTATTTCTATTAAATTAATAAATTTTTTCCGGGCCAAAAATCACTTGATATGCCTGCATATTTTATGAATTTGTGTAATTTCCTTTCCGCTGCTTTTTCTAAAATTATTCCTCTCTTTAGTTTTTCTGTACAGTATCCAGAATTTGTTATTGTAATTCATGAGTATTTAACTTCGCCTGCCATGTATATCACTTCTCCGTTGATGTTCAGGCTTCCTTTTTTACCAGTTGACATAAATGTTGTTTTCTTTAAATGTAAGTTCATAGAATATTTAAATTTTATATTAATAATATATTTAGCTATCCTTATTACATAATTCAGAATTAAGTACAGATAAAACATCTGCATAATTTTGATGACATAACATTTTTGCGTTTTCTCGAAAAGGAGTAAAGTGGACATGTCACATTTTGAATGTTTGCTCATTTCGCGTTCCTTTCTATCCAAGCCCAGCGCCGCCAGGGCACGCGCTCAAGTGTAGTCACCCTTCTGAGCTGGAAGCAGGGTCGCACCTCTGGCACACTGCTGTTCTGATAGCGTGACTTTTCTGACCTCTGCAAACATCTCGCCGCGTTCTTCGGCGGGCTGCGTGCTACACTAGGGCAATTCGATATGCCCAAGCATAGGAAGAGGGCGGTGAGCAGTTTTCAGTGGGCGAGAACATTGTTCAATAACGAAGTGGAGATTATATTTACTCTAAGAATTAGTGGAATCATTCGCATTTCCTTAATTATTAGCAACCGAGTATATATAAACAAAATTATAAATTAAACAATTAATAACAATTATGAAAGTATATTTGATTAATAAAAATTTTGTGAGATATTATTAACTAAAGTAACTTATTTTGTCAAGATGTATGGATGATAAGCTATTGTTTTTCATTGAAATTACCAGTATAACGTTTATTGACGTCCATACCGGTAAAGACGTTCAATAGAGGTATTTTACTAGTATAAAACAATAAAGGTATTTGAGAAAGGTATGAAAAAATACCGGTATTTTTACCGGTATTCAATACCTTTTCGGTCGCTGTTCACCAGCAGAATCAAAGAAAAACAAACTATCCTTGTTATCTTCTCTTTCATTTGTATTTACAGTATTTGAAGTATTTCTTTTTTAAAAACATCTATTTCATGTATTTAAATATATCTCCAAAATACATGCTAAAAAACTCAAAATTAGAGTTTTAAATACAAAATCATATTTCAAATACAAGTATTTAAATATTGCTCAACCCTCTCTATAAACTAGTATGTGCGATCAGCAATGTACTAATCTCAGTTCCCAGCTTGAGCGTAGTACTAATAGATATGCCACGAGTAAGTCCGGAAAAATTTGTAGAATGAAATTGCAAAATATAGACATAAATATATAAGGAAAACGCTAAATAAACGAATATGCAAAGTCAGATTTTCCTGCTGTATGTAACATCAAATTTCATTAGAAATAATTTAGTACAATTACACTGTGTAAGTATCCTTACAATACAATTTCAAATAAAAGCTAGCGATGATACAACATCACACACTTTCTGGCATTATTTCTAAATTTGCAATTTTCGAAAATTGATAGAGTTCAACGAAAATGGTAATTCTTTTAAGCGTCCCTTCTATCCGTGGAAAAAAATTGTTGTGATTTTTTAGATTTTTTTAAATATATACATCAATTTCATTCTTAAATTACTCCAAAACTACGCGGTTTTGCAATAAAGTACATGACCTTTGCAATCTTCGAAAATACGGCGGGGTGGGCGAAAATGAGACCACCATCATATTTTGTATCGTCTTTAAACAAAAAAATTGGAGCTCTTTTGAGAAAAAGTTACAATTGTTTTAATTGCCTATACTTCGCCCCAAATTGCACGAAAACTACTCAAATGTTTCAAAAATTAAACGATCTTATTTTCAGATCTGTCAAAGCAGATTTCAGTAAGGAAAAAAATATATCATCAATATTTTAGTCGAAGGAAGACGCTCCCAAAACTTGCACGTTAGCAATTTTCTAAAAATAAGTGCCGTCAACAAACACCATAAATCACATTTCTCTTGCGGTACGGAACACGAGGACAAAATTTAATCAAATAATTTGGTGACGGTTTGAGAAGATTTTGAAAATGATTTTGAGGCTTAATGTAAAGTATCCTCAAAAATCAAAATATCCGTTTGAAACTCCCAAAGGATCGAGTTCTTTCAGGTAGATTCGGGAAGATCAATTTTGGAGAAAATTGGCAGAGCGGTTTCGGCGTTAGCGTTGACCATAAACGGACAGACATGTTTTGGCGTCAATCGATATTTAGGTATCAAGGACACATGTATTGTATATTTTCGCTAGACCACGAGTTAGAAGAAGTAATGTAATATTTAGCAAGAGGATTTATCCACTTTTACTTTACCAGGGCCCGACAATAAGAGTTTTCCGGTACCCGATTACATAATTTGTCGGAAAGTAGTTTTAAAATTAACAACAAAGAAAACAATTGTAAAATTTAGCTTCCGCGATTTTACTTGGGAAAACAGATTCATCAGGTGAAGTCTATCAAGGAGACAAACGCCGTTTTGAGATCAAAAATCGAGTCGCAAGATAAAAGAGCTCGTACGTAATCTCGGCTCATACTTTCTGGTAGAGGAATGATAACGAAAGATCTTAGAAGTAAAATGTATGTAAAATAAGATGTTATGGCATAGAATATTGGTGACATCTACACAATTAATTCCATGTACTTTTTGAAGTCAGTTTCCAAATCGGAATCGAAATTTTGAGTACCGCCTCAAATAATTGTTTGATGGTATTCGAAAGAAGAAGGAAACATGTGAACAAGATATATAGTTTTATACGACTATTACAGATGATATGAGACCGTTTGGTTGTCTTACAGCATCACTAGTTTGATAAGTGGAGAAAAATATATTGAGATTGAAAAGGATGAAACCACAGAACCGACTGCCCGGCTTGCCTGCCTGAGCGCACGGCTTCCTCCCGTGCCGCAGGCCGCCGGGTTTGGCCGTTCGGCCGCGTCGAGGGAGCCCCCAAAAGGGTCGGGTGACGTAACTGCGGGAAGGGGGGGTAGGGGCGTCAGGTATTTTTTCTGAAATTTCACTTTACGCCGCTCCTATTCATCTGATTTGCATGATTGACACGGCGTTGGATTCAGGAAGCACGTCGTCATCGCGCTATAAGCCCACATTTTTTAATTTCTTCCCGGAACTATGAGAAAACGTTTTCAAATTTTTTTGGAAATCTTTTTTGAAAAAGCGGCATCGTAGCGTAAATTCTATTTTAAAAAGGAGTTCAATGCCGTTTACAGATCGAAAATTGAACAATTTGTTCAGACATTATCGGTCTAGTAAATTTTGCTTATTTTAGTGCTGCAACGTGGTGGCGACAAATGAAACTAGTGTCGGTACATTTAGCCTTAAGGATAAGCCAAAGTGACAGTTCGCGAAAACATCACATGTATTTCAGAGAAGTATCCCTCCGTCGCGACAGCTGTTTAGTCACGCCCCTTCGTAAAGTACTAATGGCTCCTGTGAAAACATCCATATGAAAAAGTATAACAGTTTCGCTGAGGTATATGCTCGTACGTCCGGGAAATATTTAAATTTAATTACGTATGGGGAAAATCTCTTAACATGCCCTCACAATCAGTAAAAGAAAACTGCCACGAATGTAAACAGAAAGAAAAATGATTTTAAGCCGGAAACACGTGCACCGGTACGCATCTCGCATTCAAGTTTCGGTTTTAAAATAAATATAATATTTATCACACAAAGTAAATTCGATGTAATATATGAAGAAAAAAATAATTCTTACAGAATAGCACATTACACTGCTCTTCCTAATGTCGATTATTTCTCGCAGCGCACTATATTTTTGTCGGACAAGGACATGACAAAAGGAAGTGTTGCAGCCATTTAGAAGTTAGCCAACTGCAAACGAACAAACGCGGGATGGGAGTCTAATGGGCTCAAGGGCACAACGACCACAGAACCTTCAGTTATGTTGCCAGCAGTAGCTGTCACTTTGGCTCATCCTTAGGAAAATCGCTCTATTGTTGTGGGGGGCCATAAGTGTCCCTTGTTTCGATTTTCCACATTTCACGTTGCACATTTATCGAAACGCATTCCTCGGTGTCGGAATTTGTTGCGGGCCTTAGGGTAAACAACAATTCCTAGAGCAAAAGCAGTCAAGTTATTAACACGTACCGTTATTACACGTACTTCACGCTTACTCCGAGCTTAAACTAGGAATCCACTGGGAGCAGCGGTTGCCATGGTAACTGCGTTGCTCTAACTCCCAGCTTACTCTATGCTACCGTTACTCCAGGTTTATTAGTCAGGATTTTGCCCTCTCCTGACTTGCGCCAGATGTAAATTTTACTCCGTGTTTATTAGTAAGGCGGCTGTAGTTCTTGTGCCTTGTACCCTATAAGTCCTTGTAGATTTTTTTTTAATATCGGAACAATGCCATTGTTCCAATAACCTGGTAGAGATCGGATTATATGCAAGTGGCATATGCATGCATGTTTTGCATATTTTTGAGATAATTGCAGATTTTTAACAATCTTGCACTTATTACTACTGTTTTAAGAAATCCAATTCATAAATTGCAGGGGAGATTTTGTAGAAGTAAGTTGTTTTAGATGGCAGGATGACCTCTGAGTTGGAACAGGCCTTCAGTGGCTTACCATGAAGCAGAAGCAGAAGAAGAAGAAGAAGAAGAAGAAGAAGAAGAAGAAGAAGAAGAAGAAGAAGAAAATAATTAAATGTATTAAAGGTGTACTATATATAGCAAAATTATTAATATGCTTGTTTTCATTTTTAATCCATATTTCCTGAAGTTTTATTTGCCCCATATATGCATACAATTTGGCATAAATACCCATTTGCCATGCAGATTTTAGAAAAAAAACCTTCATATATGTGTGCATATTTTTCCAAAAAACACTTGCATATAATCCGCTCTTTAGTAATAGGTCATAAGTCTAACAATTATTAATGAAATTAAAGGATATTTCTTTGTTCACACTTAAAAAGTTCTGTGTTTTATCCACCAAGCTTTCCTATTCTCAATATTTGTAGTTGTTCTTAATACTATAATAAATACAAACATGACAAAATACATTCATGAAGTTTTTATAAATTTTTCCCTCTGTGAATTGTGATGGCCAAAATTTGCTAGAATTGTAAAGGGAATAATAGTTTACAATTTAAAGTTAACATCCAAATGTGCTTTAGATAGAATTTCTTTTCAAAAGGAATTTATTGCTTCAAATTTTAGAGACAACTTAAACCTTCTTCAACTCACTGATAATTTATTATACATCATTTTGTCATAGATAATTTGTAATGTTTCGGAATCTTGTTTTGTCCCATCATCTGACTAAATAGAACCTATAACATACATTACAGACGTTTACAAATATACATATCCTTATTTAGTCACAATACAATACATATATACAGGTGTCTGGGGAACATCGAAAATTGATACGCTCTTAAAGACAATTTTAAGCATATTTTGTCTAATTAACTATTTGGATATTCTGAATGGCTAAGCTGCAATAAGCACTCAAAAGTTGGTTTGAAAAAATGCTTTATAGGCAAAAATGTGCATTGCAGAAGCATAGGAACACTCCAGAAACATGTAAATTGTTTATTATTTACAAAAGAAATGAATACATTTGTTTAGAAAGAAAATTAACCGAGAAATAAAAAAGCAGTCGAATTCTATAAATTGGGTGCTTTTTTAAATTCTGGGTTTTATATTCAGCGAACATGAAATCCTTGAAAACCGAAAAAAACACGGGAATTTGAAAAAGCCTGAAAAAAAAAAACGGAATTTGATTTGAAAACCGGGATTTTTCGTTATTTTCAGATTTTCCTCAACATTTAGCACAAATTTACATACGGCATCGCATTCAGTAAAGCGCAGATTTCAGCCCGGTACATGATGACTAGTGTTAAAATCGAAGTATTTATGAGAAATGTCACAAGTTTTCTTGAGAATTGCGAAGTTCTTGACTTACGCATTACACAACTTCAAACACTGCCGCTTGTATTAGTGCAACATGAGTAGCAGCACCCGATAGCAAGAATATGGTTGCACGTGCATGGACGAGATATTTGCGGAACAAACGTCTCGCCGGGAACTCAATGGCTGAGTTTCGATAATTTTTTTTTAATTATTTATTAATATTACTACAATACAGGTAAGTTTGTTTGAGTTTCGATTAGTGTCGCGCCTCTTCCTTAATGACATCGACGGTACCACTTTGCTATTTTTCCGATCGAAACGACCAAGTTATCACGTCCATACTATTCTAAGGGAATTTTAACTTCTTTTGCAGAAGAGCGCAGTCGAAGCTATCTTTGCTCATACGGAGATTAAGTGACAGTGTCCGAATTGACAGGGAGCACGAAGAAAATGATCATGCGGAGATCTTAACGGGGTTGCGCGCCAGGAAATACGATTAGAGGCTATTTCCAGTGCTCCATTGTTCCCCAAAGCAGCACAGGTAGTAATATGAAATTAAAGTTAAAATGTTGGTACCAATGTATGGTACTCAATTTTTTTTCAATTTTTCTTTCACGTAAAATATTAGAAATTATACTAATATTATCCAAATCCAACCAATTCAAAGAAAGCGCCTGTGGTGCATACCAGTGTGTATTTCGGTAGCCAAGAACAGTAGTCATTTCAAACGTTTACAAATGAAACATACCATAATCAGCGATCAAAATTTCTTGAAGTAGAGAAGTAAGTTGTTAGTTCGAAGTTAACTTTATTACCTTTCATGAATCTACTTTATTTTATAAATAAGAATAGCAATAGCTTCCAAAAACCTCTCATATTACGTTCACGAAGAGCAGGAAATTCGAAAAGGCGACTATGATTCCAAATTCCACACAAAATACTCAAATTTTCGAAAAATTCAACGTGACCGTACTTGAAAATCTGTTTCTTATGAACATTTTTCATTAAGAAAAAATGTATCTTCAAAATTGAAGTTGTAAGAAGACGCAGATTTTTTTTAACTTTTCAGTTTTCGAAAAATCGGGCATACAACCAACATGAGACATGCATCAGTCTCTTAAGAGTCCTTTACGCTATCTAAGGTCCCAATGTAGTTTTTTAAAAAAATGGTGGCGTTTTTTCAAGAAAAATTGTTTTAAAAATGTCAATGTTTGACAATTTTCGCAAAAAAATAGTCACATTTTCCAAAAATCGAACATGACATTATTTAAATGTTTGTTGTTGATGAACACCTTTCACTTAGAAAAAAGATCATTATAATTGTATTTGCAGAGAGATGCAATTTTCAAAAATCAAAATTTTCAACGAACATGAGACCTGCGCTCTTAAACGTCCTCTTCTCTATCCGAGGTGAAAATTGAATCAAAATTGTTGATGCCGTCTTTTGAGGAAAAAAATGTTTTAACAAAAATAAACATTATATTTCACACAAAATTATGCGAAAAGTACTCGAATCTTTAACGAATAGATTTCATTAAGGGAAAAAATCTCTATCTTTATAATTATAGTTGTAGGAAAACGCCGAAAAATGTTGAACTTTTGCACTTTTCGAAAAAGGGTTTATTCTCTTAAACAACCATTACACTATCCAACTAGAAAATTTAATAAAAAACGATGGAGCTATTTCTTTGAAAATTTTGAAAATGTCGAAGGGGCTTCATGTAAAGTACACCCCTCCCCCCAAAAATTAAAATATCGTTTTCAAATTTAAGGGGCCGCGTCAGCGTTAGATCGATTAAGGAATATCTATTTTCAACAAAATTGGCTGAATGGTTTAGCCACTAGCGTTGTTCACTGACAGACGGACGGACGTTTTGCCTTCAACAGAATTGCGTATCAAGGACCCGCAAAACTTGGATTGTGGCTACACCCCGTACTAGAGGATATTTTTTCTAAATTTAGCAACTGGATTTATCGACTTTTTCGTTACCAGGGCTTGGCAATATGAGTTTTTCTGGCGAAAATTCGCCGCTTTTCCCGCAGCATTACATAACTTTCTCTCTACTGCGTAAGCGGTAGAAGGTAAAATATGTTGTAATATGCGAAAAAGAACCTGGAAAATTTGTATTCTGAGACCTGGAAAACTGGGGAAAAAACTTCAATTTCAAAAACCCAGATCGCTGGTCATCCTGTATATACACACCCTCGCTCGCTACCTCGCTCACCCACCCACGCAACCACTCACTCACTTACGCACGCACCCACTCACTCACGCACTCACTTACTTGCTCCCTCGCTCGCACTCCCTCACACTCACACACTCACACATTCCACACACCCACATCGTCCGACCACGAAGACGGCCGGCGCGAGAGTTAGCACAGATCACTAGCCAATCACAGGGACCCCTCCCGCCAATCACGGCGCACCTGCCCCACCCGGGAACCCAGGCCGGGCACTACATATGCTCGCAGCAACGCGTCGTCACTGCCCTGAGGAAGCCATGACAAGCGAAACGTCGGCCGCTCAGCCCTCTACGCGGCGTCACCCGGGCAGCCACGAAGTCATCGACTGGAGCCGCGGAAGCTTACGTGTACACAGCGAATTCTTATTGATTGATTATTTCGTGTTTTAAGGCCCGTTAACTACAATGTTCATTAATGCCGTGAGTGTAGTGCTCGCTCTATCTTGGGCGGTGGCGGTGTTCCACCCCTGCTGGAACCGTAGATCCGACGCCCACTTACACTTCGATGTGAAGGGACACCCTATATCCCCTAACGTAGCAACACCACTAACATGATCTAAGCCACCGATTGGCATCCTGTCGTGTGTGGTAGAGTTGTAAATGCAGTAAGTTTGTGTGAGATCGGAGAAAGCAGGGAGAGCTGCTGCATCAGAGCAGGCGACAGCTGGAAGTCTCGTCCAACCAGTAGCTAAATTCGACCTAGACACATAACTAGAGTCGAATATCCGCCACAGGGCGATAACAATGCTGGAACTTCCCTGGACGCTGGAGAGTACACAAAAGATGTCACTGAGTTATCGCAGCTGGTGCAAAGTGCTGTTAAAAACACAGATAGAGACTCATTTCTATTTTTTTATAATTTGTTGCGTCTACACCTTGACGCAACGCGTCTCCAAGCCCCTTAAGGGACGTTGAGCGCTTTGTACTGGGGAGTAATCCTCCATTAATGTGCTTTATTTTTAATATTTGTCATGTCTCGTCACGTCGCAGTCAGTCAGTGCCTTTTATCCCTTCGGCCAGGGGCTCGACGCCGTTAGATCCAGGGGTTCCTGGCCGGTCACCCAACCACGAACCCGCGAGTCTCGAATTCGCTTAACCTTCATGACTTCACGGAGCGTAGTAAACGAATTCGACTAGCGCCACCGGCTATTTTAAATTATATATTCCAGTATATATTTTCAACATTACCAATATTCAGAAGCAACTGCATAGTCGAATCATAAGCGGAATGGGGATAGTCTCCTCTTCCTGATATTGCGAGTTCCATTACGGTTGGTAGAAAATGTTCTTCTATTATATTGTGAATTGAAAAGCAATTTATCCAATTCATCGTGATTATTAATTATTGTTGGAAGATCAATAAAAAGTGCTATTTTTGCCAGCAATAGGACGAACAGAAGCCTCCGATCTCTACCATTTGACTGAGACACCCGCTAGAGGCCATACGAGAACGTTGCATAAGGGAAGTAATGCGTGATACATTGATGTCGATTGATTAATTAGTGTTTCCAGGCCCGTGAACCAAGGTGCATATTGTACCAAAGTGCATATTTTCAAAGTGCCGTGTACCAAAGTGCATATTTTCATCGCAGGTGGCCTTGATCTTCCGAAGCTTTCCGGCTTTCGCTGGGCGCCTGTAGCGTCACGTTAGTGGCCGTGGGGGGGAGGAGGAACGGAAGTATCGCATACCTGCGGGCTGAATAGTCTCAGCGCCACGCCGTTGGGATATATTTAGACCAAGTGGACGCCAGCTTGACCTGGAAGGTCACGCGGTAGACGCGAGCCTCCCTCCTACACCAAGGACGGTCACGTGACGGCTACACTAGGTATAAAATCGAGCTCAAAATCACTCTAGATATAAAATTGACTGATGTTAAGGCAACAAAAGTTTTAGGTCTCTCAATTCAGTCAAACCTTAAATGGAACGTCCATTTAAATGAATTGAACACAAAATTAAGTTCATTATGCTACGCGTTCAGAATTCTTGCAAATTCAGTCAGCCTTCATACTGCTCGTTGTGTATACTTCGCGAATGTTCATTCCCGCCTGAGATATGGCATAATATTCTGGGGAAATACATCTTATATACATACCAGACTTCCCATCCATATACATCCCAGACTTTTAGATTACAAAAACGAATTGTACGAATAATAACCAAATCCCACCCACGTGATTCATGTAAGCCTCTTTTCATTAATCTAGGAATTCTAACATTACCGTGTCTTTTTATTTACGAATCAGTGGTTTTTGTAAAAAATGACTTGCTCAAGGGCGGGAATATCTTTTCAGAAAATGCCGAAGTCTATTGCTATAACACTCGACGTAGAAATCATATTAATCAGGTGACAGTATCAACAGCTCATTACAGAAAATTCACATACAACACATGTACATTATTTTACAACACTTTGCCAGATGACATTAAACGATTAAATTCAATAGAAAAGTTTAAATCCCAAGTGAAATCGTTTCTGCTGCATAACTGTTTCTATACAATTAGAGACTATACTGAGCATCACAAGAAAAGTAACATTAATTTTAACAATGATACATAATGCATTATTTACCATTTGGACTGTAGGTAGGACTGTAGATAGGTTTGTTTGTCATTGCCACTTCCGCGTAACGCTAAACTTTGTCTTGCTAATAAATTTACAGTGCTAAATATTTTTTCCAAAGCAGTTCGATTGTCCATCATTTCTTTTTGATTTTGATCAGATCGTTCACAAACACTTTTATTTTTTGAACTGCATATTGCTTATGCACAAGATAAATGTAATTTTCCAGATTCTTGTTTCTTGAAAGCAATGACTGCATTTTTCCAACAATTGAAGCCATCTTCAACGAACGCTTTTAAAGATACCTTGAACTTGAAGAAATTGGCTTTTCTTTAGCTTCAATGCAAATTGTACATATAGCTTTCATTTCCGGGTTAAGTTTCAACCACATATAAGTATTTTGCCAACGTTTAAAAGCAACAGGTACTTTTTCTCCTGAAAATTAACGTAAAAATAAATATTTTAAATAAAATATAAATAATATTACCGTATTATAGGCAATTCAAAAAATGTATATACAACTGAATGCAAATGAAATTAAAAGTTTATTGGAATTAAAAAATTAAAAAAGTAATTTAATATAATAAATTTTTCTCTATTTATATTTTATATAGAATTTAAAATTAATAATTTTTAAATTACAATATACCTGGAGTAGAATGGCTTAGAATTTTTGTTGTAGTATTTTCTACCTTATTCATTGTGCTCGATTGTATATCTGATGACAAAGTAGATGTATCCTAAATTAAATTAAATAAATATATATATACAAAATATAAATGTTTTTAACAAAACTATTGGTATATATTTATGAAAATGCCAATACTTACATTAGAATTTGTTGAAAATAAAAATAAAATTGTTCCTTGTTTCTTTCTTTTACTCATATTGATTGCGTAAATTGAAATTGAAGATAATGAAAGTGAACAATTAAAAATCGTTAATTTTTGACACAAATCTGAAACACAGACATGAAATTGTCTGTGAAATATGCCTAAATAAAATGAGTTCGCAATTTGAATGTTAGCTATGCCCAAGACCAACGGTCATAGTCCTTATCTTATTTATATCAGAAATGTATCAGTTACATTTTCGATTGATTCGTAAACATTAACAATCATATCTTGCAGCGTCGTAGCGACACAGCATTTAGTTTGAAATATTATATTTGCTTTCCGGAATTATTCATGGACTTTTACACATAACTTAAATAAAGGGATTTAATCATAGTTAAATTTTAATAATATTTATAATTACTGTCTATTTTCAAATCACAATAATTTTTATTATTGTTTCCAAAATTTTATTATTTGTCTGTTTTTCAAAAAATTAATATTTATTTTCAATACTTCTGGGGTATGGAATTCCATACGCAGATATTTTTGGGGTATGGAGTGCTCACACACTCCAGACAATCAGCGCCGCCTATGTCTGAGAGAGGAGAATGGTTTTAACAGGCTTTGCTTTTATAAACTGATTTTGCATTGTTTATGTAACACCGTCCTTGTCAGTTATTTTGTTTCGTATGAAACAAGATATTATGAGACTTTAGTATATTTTTACTCAATTTATCTTATAATTAATAAAAATGATTGCAACTGACAGTGGATCTATCTTCTTCATACAAAATGACGCAGGCTTCAATGACCTTAGATGTTGAAGCACCATTAAACCCTAATCATAATCAGGGTTGGGCAGAATTCAAATACTTGTATTTGAAATACGTATTTTAAATATATTTTGTACTTGAAAAACTGTATTTTTGATCTTTTTGGGCACGCATTTTAGAGATTATTTAAATACATAAAGTAGGTGTATTTAAAAAAACTTTAAATACAGATGAAGATAATTACGATAGTTTCTTTTTGTTGAATTCTACTAGCGAATGGACCTCATTGAAACAAAAATAAATTATATTTTCAGCTCTTCAATTTAAATTTTCTTAATTTTTAAATGATAAATCTAAATCATTACAATGGTGGACAATTATCCGACAATAAGAAAGCAAGTTATAACACTGGTTTATGTTTATCTGCACCAGTTGAACGACAGTTTTCCTTTGCGTGTTTTAGTAACTACTGTACTGACTGTAGCACTAAAGCAAAGAAAAATTATAATTATAAAAGTATCGTTCCCAAGTACGACCCATGAAAAAACAAGGTTATTCTAAATTGACTACCTAAAAGTAACATTAAATATCACACTATATTTACTTAAAATAATTTATTCTCAGTTCACAAATTGCCAGATCATCAAGTTTCTTCCTAGAAATGCTCAATGAGGCTCAAATGCTTTTGTAACATGGCAGATATTTCATTTGTACGAAATTTCTTCCCAGGGGTGCGAAAGAAAGTCAGCATCTTCCTCAGCCAGAGCATCTCGGATGTTTTGGCGCAGCTCATCGATAATTGAAGGAAGTGGAGGGATGGTCACCTTGTCTTTAACATATTCCCACTGCCAAAAGTGTAAGGGCGTTAGATCAGGAGATCGCGGAGATCGAGCTACGGTCTCACCTCGTCGAAGCAGGAAGAGTGCGAGAGAGGTCCACTGTAACCTCGCGGTGGTACGTGGAGGGGCTCTATCTTGCTGGAAAATGATTTCACCGACCCTGTAAGTTGTGACATCAAGTAGTGCTGCAACATAGACATGTTGCAGGGGAATTACATATCTAGACAGATACGTAATTCCCTTTTCAATCTGTTCTTAAAAAAATGTATGTTCCAATATCTCCGTTGGTTTCTGTGTGCCACATATCTGCTCATTAGGTCGGTTAACTGTACTACTAATGTGGAACGTGGTATCATCGCTGAACACAATCTTTTCGAGAAAATTAGATTCATTTTCCACTTTGTTCATCATGTCCATAGAGAACGCATACAGTTTCCGCTTGTCACTGTCTATCAATACCTGCATCAGTTGCAACTTGTACGCTTCACACTGCAGTTACACTCGTAAACGTTTCCAAATCGTAGGCTGAGGAAGATTCAGTTCCAAACTTGCTCTCCTTGTATACTTCCTTGGATTCCGTACATACGTCTTCCTTTACGATTCCACAACGTGGTCTGCTACCCGAGGGTGACCTCATTTCTCTCGGGGGCTCAAACAATCTTGTTTCAACAAACCGCTCATGCGTTTATAGTCTTTGCCTGAGGCGGAGCTTTGTAATACTCAGTTCCGAAGCGTCTTCTTACAAGTGGAAATAGCGCTTCATGGTTCAATAATCAATACTTAGCACATTCCACACCACTAATTGACTTCCTCGCCCAACGACGAACTGGCGAACTTGCGGCGGCGAAGGCTAAAAACTTGAGAAAATGGCGCAGCGTTTGAAGAGCATCCGGAGAGTCAATGGTTTCGGAATTATTCCATGTTACTTTTAGTTAAGCAATTTAGAATAACACCTTACGAGTACAAAACCGGACCAAAATATCAGGCTACGCCACTGATCAACACCTGCATACTTCAAAGTATCTCTAATATTGGATTTTCAAAATTCCATACTTTTTTGAACATATGAGAGCACTGACCCATTTTCGAAAACTTTCAAAACCAAATTTTCTCAAAAATGGGTGCAATTGTTTTTTCCGAAATCTCCGTATAGGAAAATATTACATAATTGTTTATTTGAGGGTATTTCTTGTTTCTTAATGAAATCTAATGTTCAAATTTCAATATTTTAAATAATACTATGTACATTTTTCAAAATATGAGGAGTTTTCGCGTAATTTTTCGTGAAACAAAAAGAATTCTAGATTTTTCTCAAAAATAGCTCCACATCTTTTCTTCGAACTTTTTGAAAGAAAAGAACAGAGTTATATGAACATTACGTAAATATGGCAAACATAACTGACATAAACGTTATTTTGGTGTAATCTTTTGATTGTACAAAATTACACAAATGTATGTTCAAGTAATATAACACGTAACAGCTATAAGCTGATTTAATGTAGACGGCCGTGAAAGAGTGCTGAACGGTGAGATCTGACCTACAAGTCGTCCCACAATATATAATACACGACGCGCAGCAACTCGTTGCCACTGTCCTGAGGAAGCCTCCGACATGACAGGTGAAAAGTCGGCCGCTCAGCCCACTACGCGGCGTCATCCGGATAGCCAAGAAATTTGCGACCGTCTGCCGCCCGTCGGGGAGAAAGGAAGCGTTTGAAAGGGTAGATTCCACTGGTCCCCCCCCCGCCGAACACGCCCCTCGCCCACAGCTGAGAGCCCGGATCATTCTCCTCCACTGCCACCCACTCGTCCTGATGACGTCAGAGCCGGAGATTCGGCCGACACGCATAGCTACCGTTATGAGTGTCCTTTGGTGGTCAGCACGACCTTTCGATAAACTATGCGCAATGCCAGGCCGTCGGATTACTCGACGAAGGTTTTAGGGATCAACCAACTACTCCACGCGATCATTGTGCCTCGGCCTCACGAAATTTTACCGCAGGTGTGTTTTGTCTCACTCCTCACAAGTTGGTCACTACGCGACGTTTGCTCGTTACGCAAAAACTCGTTCTTTCTCGATCACAGTGAGCATCTGTTCGCCACCTGAGCCGAAAACCTTCACCCTATCTCCGCGAGCGTCCGTTTGTCACCTCCTTTCGCATTATCCTTCGCCCGCTCCTCGTGAGGCCTATTCTCCCCTCTTCCCATAGAACCGGGGTCTCGCATCCCTCTCTACTTTCGCTAATGGCGATCATAGCTCGCTATGAGCCAAGCCACCGGTCAGCTCATTGGATATGTTAAAGGAAGTCGGTCTGCTCCTTGTCCAGAGGTACCCTCGGCGTTTACTCGGGCACGTGCTCGTATCTAACACGCCCGTGGGGAGTACTTGCCGTCTGCGTCGTTATTGACTTTATTCAGAAGTTAACTTATAGTTTCCTTCAAAACCTAAGTGCAGGCCATCGCCACGCCTTTTCACTCAATTGACTGGAATCGGTGAGGAGCGTGCCGGCGCACGCCGCTGCCCCCACCAGCGTCGCGCCACTGTACGCCCGTCAACACATTATCGGAAGCCGTCTACGCCTTTCCGCTATTGTTTCGTCGTAATGGTCGCCTCCTGAGTTTGGTTCGGCAGTCGGGCGCGTCGCTAGCTGCCCTCGCGTCTGCACTCCCCCGGTCATAAATATGTCCAGCGCCCAGCACCCCGTTTTCGCCGCGCGCTCGTGGCCAGCTCACGATTTGACAAGGCCCCCGCAAGAGGGCCTCTTTTATGACAAACCCCTCTTTCTGCACGAGCGACCGAAAAAGCACCTCTTTGTTACCAATTATATATCTTGTAACGGGACAGTCGCTCACGTATGGCATCGACGAATTATGGATATAAATTATATTTTCAAACGCATATTAAAATGCGTGGTGAAGGCGCTTGTCGAAGGGCAGCAGGAATAGGGACGTTTTCCCGTTACCTGCGCGCCGCCGATGCGGGCGAGCAGGCTCGTCTTTGTTAACCAGCCCTGTGAAGGGGGCGCACCCGTGACGTCAATGGAATAGGAAATAGGGTGAATTTCCGGCCGCCGCCGACCAGCGCCGGCGATTTCGGCGAAATTCTGACGTAGAACAAATTCCATTGAAGACGCTACTTCATAGCGTCAACGGCCACGTCGATATAGCCGCGATTGGCCACCCCGTGTCGCGTGATGTCGCAGGCCAATGGGCGTGAACATCGCGGGGACGCGATCATGTGACCCTATGGAGCCGCGGAGCTCCGAGTAAGGAGAAGTTGGGTCCTTCTGGTTTGAACAGCGGTAGAGATCAGACCTTCCTCTGGTTTCGGGCTTCGGCCACGCGTAAGTTAACGCATATTAGGACTTTACCTCGGATGAGCAAATATACTTTACCGGCACGGGCCACGACAGTTCGCGGGCACCTATAGGCTGTAAAGATCGCCACCGCCTCCACCGCGCCGCCGCGAGCCGCCTTCTACCGCGAAGTCGGGCCACGAGTTTCAAAGCCACGCGTCGTGCATCGCGAAAGTTCAGCCGATCCTCCGCTCAGGCCCGGACGGGCGACAACCCAAGGACACGAGCCGCCGTTCCTGAGTTACTGGACACTGCGCGGAGAGCCGGCTTTGCTATCGCCGCCGCCGCCACCGTCCATTCAGGCGCCTGGCCATCGCGCCGGTCGTGGCTTTCCGACCGCCAGCGACGGCGCCATCCCCCGGCACCGCCGCCGCTTCGGGTGGACGACCCGAGACGCCGCCTGAGCCGCCGGCATCACCTCGACGCCCGGGTTCTACCTGGACGGGCGTCAGACAGAGCCGCCGCCGGTACAACGAACCCGCACCCGCCCTGGACTGTCGCTGAGGCGAGTGATGGGCGAATGACCGCTCTGTAGTGCAATCTAGATGTAAGTTAGGTTTAAGCCCTTTTTTTTATGTATTCGGCTTCACCGGAATTTGTAATAATCATCATTTTCTGCAAATTAAATTTAAGTTAAGAAAGAAAATTCTCTTAATTGCGAGTTGCATGCCAATGCCCACGCCACGCATGCTCCCGCCAAATATTTCAGGATCTTCAGTGGGGTGGGGGTTGCCGGGCAAACCATTAACCTTCAGCTGGCGCTGGGAAAAAGGTAAGTCGAGGTCAACTCTGGGAGCACCTCCACTTGGGGCTGTTATAGTTACGGCGTCAAGGTGGGGTGTTACAACATAAAAGAAAGTCGTGTTAGTTACACTATTTATAACTCAAGAACGGCTGTACCGATTTGGCTGAAAATTGGTAAGCAGGAAGCTTAGAGCCAGGAGACGAACATAGGATACTGTTTATCCCGTTCGACAGCGTTCCTGTGTGAGAACGCACGTTTTCGCGTGATTTCGCATGTTAGCGAAACAAGCATGCATGCAAGCTAACAGGCATTGTTGCCTGTTGTCATCCATTGTTGTAACGCCACACTGATAACAGAAAGCGATAATGATAGCCGTCTTTCGTTTGCCGTTATATCTATATATAGTCGTGTTAGTTACACTATTTATAACTCAAGAACGGCTGTACCGATTTGGTGAGCAGGAAGCTTAGAGCCAGGAGACGGACATAGGATACTGTTTATCCCGTTCGACAGCGTTCCTGTGTGAGAACGCACGTTTTTGCACGTTTTCGCGTGATTTCGCACGTTTACACGCGTTTTCGTATGTTTTCGCGCCTTTTCGCGTAAGTTTTATGTGCAGAAGCGTTCTGTAGCGGAGAAGAAGCAAGCAACCAAGCAAAGATACAAATGAAGCTAATAAAAGCGTGTTAAAAAGTGAAGTGAAGTATAATTAACAATGCCGTAACCAAGACGATCGAATCTTTCCCGACAAAGCCGTAATGCAACAAGGATACGAAACATTGCTAATGAAAGGACTGAAGAAGAACAAGAAATTGCACGTTAAGAGCGCCGCGTTTGTATGGCTCGACTTCGTCCTTCTCAATCACAAGAGAGGCAGCCCGTATGTGATTTTTTTGTAATGGGCTGTTGATACTGTCACCTGATGAATATGATTTCTACGTCGAGTGTTATAGTAATAGACATCGGCGTTTTCTGAAAATATATTCCCGTCCTTAAGCAAGTCATTTTTTAAAAAAGCCACTGATTCATAAATCAACAGACAAGGTAATTGTAAAATTCCTGGATTAATAAAGAGAGGCTTACAAGAATCACTTAGGTGGGATCTGGTTATTATTCGTACAATTCTTTTTGTAATCTAAAAGTTTGGGAGCTATAAGATGTATTTCTCCAGAATATTATTCCATATCTCAGACATTCGCGAAGTAAACAAAACGAACAGTATGAAGGCTGACTGAATTTGAAAGAATTCTGAACGCGTACATAATGAACTTAATTTTGTGTTCAATTCATTTAAATGGACGTTCAATTTGAGGTTTGACTGACAGGAGATACCTAAAAATTTTATTGCCTTTACATCAATGGTACACCGTTCATTTTCAATGAAGCACAGAATTGTTTATTTGAAATGGAAAACTGCATTAAAAGCTTTTTCTTTTGTTTTACTATTAATTTCTTATTTCGAAACCAAATTGAAACATCTGATATTGATGATATATACTATTTACGGTTTCCTTACAGCAATGTTCGTATCATCCGCATAGAGAATTGATTTGCATGATGATTTATAATTTTTAAAGTACAGGAGGAAATCTTGGGATACGTTATGATGTTTAGAAAAGAATGAAAGAATTCGCTTGTTATTATTAGATGTCCTAATCCCTTGTGTTATCCAAGGATTGCTTTTCCGTGAAGTATTTAATTTCCTTTTTTGAAGAGGAAAGCAAGTGTTAAATGGGGAAGAAAGCGTTGAAAAAAAATTATATTTGTCGTTTGATTTGATTTTTTCGTGTTTCCGGGCACGTCAACTGCTTTGGTCATTAGTCCCGTTAGTGTAGTGCATGTTTTTTCTCGGGATATGTTCTTTTTTCTCAGGTATCTTTCCCCGCTGGATGGCGAGATCCGACGCCGACCTACCGTCTGCTAGCGGGGTTTCCCCTTAACCAGGACTCTCCCACCAGCGGGGCACCACCCCTAGCCGGGACAAGCTCTAAGCTCCCGACCGGCGTCCCGGAATATGTGGTAGTGTACTGCATGTTAGTGTAAGTGTGTGTGTGTGTGTGTGTAAGGGGAGAGAATAGGACAGGGAAGAGGGGGAACAGATCGCGCGCGGTCCGTGGCCCGTTTGGTAGGGTACTGCTACGGCATTCGCCTTGTGTTAATCGGAGAAACCACGGAAAACTACCGATCAAAGCAGCCGGCCGCAAAAATTCTCCTCCAGACATAGACTGAATTCGACCTAGCTGAAAAGCTAGTGTAGAAAATCCTCCCGCCATCAGGACTCGAACCTAGGACTTCCCGGTCAGAGGCGCTGCAGTGACATCAGTTGATGCACTGAGCTACCGCTCCCGGTATATTTACCGTTTGTATCAACAGTATTATAAATCGGGTCCCATGACTCCTGCATCAAGTAATCAATGAATAATTTTATTTTACTTTTAGTAAACAATCTAGTTATATGTGTATTATTTATAGTGTCAGTGTTCGCATTTCTTATAATGGTGAGAATTTGTGCATTGTGGTTACTGTATTCTAAATCTTTTGTTCCAACTTCATATCGACTGGTAGTTTTGTTAATTATAATTTGATCGACTGCCTTCATTGAAATAAGCGTGATCCGCGTAGGTACATTTATTGTGATGTCTAAACTGAAAGAATTAATTAAATTTAGAAATTCTTTTCTCTTGCAAGATGTGACTCCAATTTTTCTAAGAACAAAATATAATCTGCAGCTCTCTTTGTTGGAGGCCTGTAGATAGAAAGAAATATCATTTTTAGCGAAGGAAGATGTACAACAGAAATTTCGAAAACCTTTTCAATGGAATACACATTTAATTCTGCCAAGGAGATAGAATCAATATTATTTCTAACGTAAATACATGAAACCCCATACGTAGGACCTTTGTGCGATTCTCTTTCTCTCTCTGCAATAAAAGCCTGCGAGGTAAAAGATTGGAATTTGGAAAATGATAAGTTCATTAGGAGATAACCAATGTTCTCTAAAGCAAAGAACATCGATTTGATTTAAATCACTCTGTAGAGCTGCCTCGATAAACTCAGGTTTTATTTGAAAGGGACTGAACATTATGGTGCAGTATGTTCATCTTTTGCAAGTACGTACACGGTTGTTTTTCTGTTTCATCTGACTGTAGTTGCTGTGTACTTACTACATTTTTACCTCGAGTGCATGGTCGAAGGTTGTAATGTGTCCAAACAGTGACAGGTTGTGAGGAAATTGGGGCATATCTAGGCATAATGAGGGATATTTAACCTACTTCCATGAAATCAACACAGATAATATTAATTTTAATTACGACCCCACGGCGGTAGACAGGATTATTGTGATAATTCAGTTATCACAATTCAAGTATATTATTAACTTTATTTTACATATCAATAATTATAATACAAGACTTAAAAGAAATAAATAATTTAAGCCAGTGTTTCCCAATGGGGTTGGTATTAATCTCCTGGTGGTTGATGGAATGTTAGAGGGAGTTAATAGTGATCAAGCGACCGACTGGGGGTCAATAGGCGTATTTGCACCGGCAACTTATTGGTGTAATCAAAATTCTATTGATTACAAAAAAATATTGTTAATTGTGCTTATTGTAAATAAAATAAAGATATGAAAAGGTGAAAAAATTAAAACGAGTACACAATTTCCTTAATGATCTTGTGGACAATGACGTTCTAGCATAGAAGAAGATTTATGAATTCTATTACATAAAAAAAAGGAAGTATTGGCATATTTTTTATTAGACTGTGGTTTTTGTTTGGTGATTGAAGAAAATATAATATCAAAACATAACCAAGATTAGCTCTTAGCGTGCAGCCGAATTTTATTTGAATCTACTGTGTTGGCCATTTTAATACGTCGACCTATCATTGTTATTTTGTTTCCAGTTGAAGGTATAGAATGCTAAAATGAAGCCGGGACAAACTCTAAGCTCCCGACTGATCTTCCGATATGTGTGGTAGGGTAATACATGCAAGTGCAAGTGTCTGTAAGTAAGGGGAAATGCAGAACAAGAACGAGGAAGGAAAGATCGCGCGCTGTCCGTGGCCCGTTTGTTAGGATTCTGAAACGGCATTCGCGTGATGTTGATAGGAGAAACATGGGAGAACTGCATAACAGATCAGTCGGTCTCTAGAATTCTTCTCCAGACAGCGGCTGAATTCGACCAAGCTAGTGTCGAAAAACTTGTCACCGTAGTGTGTAATTTTGGCAATGCAGGTGGAAAAAAAATCAGAATCTTCAAAACTATTAATTGTTTACTGTGATACAAAGCATATATTTCAAGTAAATTATGTTAATATATTGTAACGGTTTTCGTTCTCGTATGATTTAATTTAATAAATATCTAATATATACTATTTTTCGACCCATGCTGGGCAGCCAATTTTAACGGTTCTAATTAATTATAAACAAATATATTTATTGCCCTTTGCCTTTAGTTGGGAATGCCAACCCAAACTGTTTTCTAATTCATGGGATTTAATTAAATAAATAAATATTTACTGCCAACTGATATTATTTTCGTTATGTGGATTATAAACAATAATATTATTCTCGTCTAAAAGTGTTCTTATTGTCTAAAACAAAAACTCACAAGATTTTTTCAGTAAAACTTATATTGGGTGTGAGTCCACACCAAGATTTTCAAAATTTAACATTGCCATAGCAATCACCGAAGCAATTCTGTTTTATTTTTTTTAATTTGTTGTGTCTACTTTGACGCAACGCGTCTCCAAGCCCCTTGGGGGGGCGTTGAGCGCTTTGCGCTTCTCGGAGTAATCCTCCATTACTAACAGCGCTTTTGTTGGAGTAATCCTCTGTTAATATTATGTCTGTCGCGTCTCGTCGCAGTCGGTTGTCAAGAGGACCGCCAGGTAGCATCTCCGCGTACGCGCCTCCCAACGCGCGCTCCTGCGTCACTACCCAACGGAAAGAATTAGGAAGGAATAAGGATAGGGGTAGGGTTTAGGACACTTCACAGGGGTTGGACTAGCCGTTGTGAAGCAGCCGAACTCGTTTTGTTGGAACAAATTTCACATGAGATTCAACGGGAATCGAACCCGGATCTCAGTGGTGAAAGACTAGCGACTTTGCAATGGCATTAGCGGCTATTCCTGCACAGAAGTTATCACTTTGCATCACAGCCGCCTCCAATTGCTACTACAGATCACGTAAAAAATAACAACACTACTAGTGTTTACACCCTTTCTTTTGGAAACACATTACTTCAATTATCATACGTGCGTGCATTTCCTTCTTTATGGCCATTTTACGTTTGAAGTTCAATATTATATTTACTTCTATAAAATATTCTTGACCTTGTCATATTGCTACTTCGAATTAATTTAAATGTTCACTTCCCTTATGTCACATGGCGATTTGCCGATTTAGGCGGCAAAAATTATTTTTGCTGTTTAATTGCATCTAAATATGCCACCATTCTCATTCGTGATTGTTTAGGTGATATAAAGCTGTTTATAATAAGAAAAATGTTGTTTTAAACTCTGTTTCTGTTATACTTTTCTTCATTTTCATACCCTCTCACGTGACTTATCTGTATTTCCAGTCGACGTCAAAGGTGCAGAAATACTACGAGAATTAATCAAAAAAACCTAATTATAATTTAAAATAAATAAGAAATTATTAAATTGTTTTATTCATATTCAGTTGTCGGGTACAAATTATAAGATAAGAGGTTGAAAGTTTGGGAAACTGTGGGGAATTTACAGGGCTACAATTTGTTTTTAGTCCTGTTTATGATGTGTCAGAACATCAGATATTCTTAAAACCAAAGGAGAAAGGTAATCTTTTTCTATTTTCCTTTCATTTTGTTTATTGTAAATGTCAAAATCGGATACAAACCTCTGAAAAAATTCTCTAAACATCTTTATCATCTATAGAAAATCGTAAGAATTATTAGAGTCAATATTCATAGGCGTAAAGTGGTTAAATATATTTTAACTTACATAAGAAACCAAAAAACGCGTTTTTCTTTGTACGAAGTCCTCCAGGGTAAATTGATTTAAATACGGCGAAAAAATTAATTTACACTTTAAATACGATTTTCGTCATTAACTTTTTTATCCCGGGGGGGGGCACTTTTGTCTTTGACAAAAGTGCAATTTTTAGGGGCGTCTTGCTACAGCTATAATATTGTCATGATTTTTTCCTTGGGAAATTCCCTTAAAGACTTATCTTGAAATAAGTTCAGGTTCCATTTTTCGAAAATATGAGTAGTTTTCATGTAATTTTGCGCGAAATATAGGCATGTAACAATTTTTTTAACAATTTTTTCTCAAAAAAGGCTCCAAATATTTTTTTAAAAATTTTCTCCTCATATGTAATAAGAGACGGTAAAACTGGCGCTAGTCCCTATTCGGCTATCTTTCCTTTTTTCGAAAATTGCAAAAAATTAACATTTCAAAACTACCAAATTGGAGATAGCGATTTTGGCTTAAATACAGTCTGTTGTAAAAAAGCTCTTTAAAAAAAAGCACGTACATTTGTTTTAAAAATGAGTTGATTTCGCGTAATTTGTGTCTGAAATTGAAGTAATTTCTAAAGAAATTATTTTCTCAAAAACCACTGCAATTTTTTTTCTTTAAATATCTCATATAATATGAGACGGTGAAAATATGGCGTTTGTCCCATTGTCGGCTATATTTCTGTTTTCGGAAATTGCAAAATGTTAACATTTCAAAACTACAAAATTGAAGATGGATATTTTTGCGCCAGAGAAAGTCTGTTGTAAATAAACCAGTGGTGTTATAGAATGGGGCATACTTTTTCGCAATAGCTAGTTTCCTAATCTCTTTAGTCTGAACTATAGTTTTTTCGGTTATGCCTTATTAGGAAAAGCAATTGGAAATTTCTTGAAACGCGAAAAAAATACACAAACCGCTGAATTTATTTATTTGTTATATTTTGTAAACAATTTTTCTATTAGCCGATTCAGCTTTTAACATCAAAATGACCACATTCTCAAATACAAACGTAGATGTCATGTTGTACGTTTAAAAGTAAAGTTATGTTGAATTGAAAATTATATATGTTTATGTTTATTAATGGAATGTAATTAATTATTTTAAACCAATGTAGATTATAGTTTAAAATAGATTCCAAATAATATGATTACTACTTGGAAACCTACTAAGGAAATTTCTGTACAAAATGTGAATTTTTTTGAGATGGTTGGGCGACCGATTTATTACATTCTGGACCATTCAAAATGGATTACAATGGAAAATGACTTTTTTCCAGCTAGATGGGCAACATTACACACTGCATCGTCGGGACATGAACCCTACGATCTCCCGGCCAGAGGCACTGTAGTGACATCAATTGATGACCCAAGCCATCTTCGCCGGTTTGGCGATCAAATGCTTCGAATGTGTGTTTCATTGTTTACTACGAATGTTTTGACTTTGTAATTCAAGTGATGTATCAACGAACGTTTCTCCCGAATAAGAAATAATCGTGATCCCTTCGAGAAGTCAAGTTGATTTTCATATATTCATGATTAATTTTTAATATCCTAATGTACGGATTTCGAAATTCCGTGGTTAAGGATTTAAACTTTTGATCACATCGTAAAAACGTTTTGATTAATATGCACGCATAGAACCTATCTGTAAAGGCAAAGGCACACCACACCAGGAACATGCTTGTCCCGAAACATTTCAGCTAAGGAAACGGAGGCTTTAACTGACTTGCAAAACCGGCCTTCTGGCAGAAGACCCCACATACATTTTATTTATTTATTTATTTATTTATTTTACGTCAGAAAAACAGTTAAAAACTGCGTATGACGTGCTATGGGGAAAAGTGAATTGTGTGCACATTTTCAAAATTCTGTGATCCCTACACTTACTCATATACTACTTAAATTTTGAATTTTTGAAAGGGAGAAAAAACAAAAACTCCCATGAAATAAAATCTATGTTCAAGGATAAACAAGCAATAAATTTTGAATTTTGAAATTTTGAAAGGGAGAAAAAAACAAAAACTCCCATGTAATAAAATCTATTTTCAAGGATAAATAAGCAATAAATTTTGAATTTTGAAAGGAGAAAAAAACAACAAAAAAACTCCCATGTAATAAAATCTATTGTCAAAGATTGAGAATTTCATTGAAGTCATGAGAAGTCATTCATAGAAAACAATTCAAAGTTCACTGTTCTAGCTATAGATGGTTGTAAAATTGCAGGTAGTAAGTAGTAAAATTGCAAAAGTGTGTTAAAAACAAATTATCGCAGAACTTAATTCTTCGTTATTTACATATTAAAACTTTGTTTTCATGGCTCATTTGTGGACTTTTTTAAAATGAGTATATTTGCAAAAAAATATTTAAAAATTATTTAATTAAATTAAATTATAAAATATTACATACTGATCAGAAAATTTGCAATCAGGTTTATTGTTGTCTAGTAGACTACATAATAATGGAAGTTGAAATCTAGTTGACTAGATAAGAAAGATACAAAGAAAGAAAAAGAAATTACTGGGGGCATCTCTTCTTTAGGAAGACTATACACAAGGAATTTCTGTAGGACTGTCTTCCTTTCTTCCAAATATTTATAGTTTGGATTATTTCTCCAAATTTTATAGAAAAATAAATTTGTATATACTGAGGAAATACATTACTAGACAAATGCTCTTTTGAAAATTACTTACCCTTTCGGAAATGAGTTTTGTATAAATCATAACTCTACATTTTGAATTTAATTTCTCATTTTCCCCTTTATGGTATTTCTTTTGTTAATAAATTTTACTTGAAAGTTTGTCTCAGAGTTCCAAGAGAATAAAATCAATGCCGTTCTATTACACAATTCTGTACATCATGTTGTCATTGTTGCAAAGCAAATATTTGAAGTGTCGACTATCTAGAGGCCGAAGGAGAGATAATTTGAGATCAATCTTACAATTATTTTGACAATAATTGTATTGCCTTAAGTAGCAAAAAAAAAGGTATCTAGAATTTTTACTAAAAATATACATCAAACAGCAACTCACCTAATGAAAAACGGAATGAACCAAAAAGGAAGAAGTAAACACACAGGAGAATAAATAAATAACACCAGTACGATTTAATTGGTTTACATAATAATGTACAAAATGTACTCTGATGCACATGAATAGTGATAATGATTATTTATGTTTACCATTTTCTAAATACATAAAAGCTTGTGATAACTGAAAAACCGAAACTAGACTTTATAGAAATATCAACAAAAATGAAACAAACCCAACCAGATCACAACTCCAACAAGAAATTAAAAATCAAAACGGAACAAAATGAGTTACCAAATCTTCAGTTCTTAAATCAAAAAATTGATTTTTAAATTTGTAAATACAAAATCGGGCGAAAATAAATGGTCAGTGGTAAATTCAGATGGTCATAATTAAACTTTCCGTACTAAACCGATTTTGGGGAGGGAACTGTCGTACGAGTATCAATGACGATTTAAATATGATAAGAGTTTGATAATGAGCGACAATACTTTGATAATTCACTGATTGAATTGTAGGTGAAGCGCTTAGTAAAATAACCTTTCCCCACACAGGCGCTAGAAGTCTCATTGTGAGCTGTACCCTTCCATTTTCAGCTGCTGCTGGAGAACCAGTGTTAAGCTTCCCTCCATCGTTCTAAGTAATTTCACTACGAATTCAGTATCGGCAACAGTTCATCTTCGAGCACGACTGCGTTGCACATTGGACGAGAATCACGTGGTATCGCGTGATCGTTGCTTAAGCTCAAGAAGCCACGCTCCCGAACAGTGGGTCATTTGCCCTACGTCTGTCGAAACAAGCCCCGCATCAAGGTCGTTTTGCTACGCGGCACATCGTATTCAATACCATACTCGACCAAACGATGACATTATCGTTCACATGTAACCACAGATTGAGATATACTTTTTCAACGTACCATGCCTGTCATATAGGAGCGCATGCTACGGGAACAACCGTTTTTAAAAGTATGATATCGCCCTATCGAACATCGCCCTATTCTCACGATCAACACGTTTCGAATTGTTAGCGCATCATTTTCAAACGCTTGAACATCACGATCTTCGTTATCTTTCGTTGTGGAATAGCTTGAAAGAGTTTATTAGGGGTACGTTTGCACATGCACCGACACAATGAAAATCATATCATGATGCGTGTCAAACATAATACGTGTAGTACAGTAGCCAGGGGCGCCCAGAGAAAGCAAGGGGCTGAGGCAACCGCGGGACCTCTCCTTTTTACAAGTTCCGCCTCTCCCCCAATGCATAAACATAATTAATTTCTCCATGCAATGAAAATTACTTACAGCGGTATTAAAATTACTTACATTTTCTGTTTGTTCTGAACGAAAAACAATTCGGGGCCTGTATTAAGCCGGGGCCTGGGCAAGTACCCCAGCTCGCCCCACTCCCATTCTAGATGCTCCTGCGCAGAACTTGCAGCGTATTCGGAATACCGTAGATACTGAACGGACGCACTTGACAGCCACTACGTCCAAAATACTATTATATATAAAATACTAATATATTGTATCATTCGCAAGCATTAAAGTAATTTTAATGAAATTGGTTATATTGTACTTCTTCCTCGCGGCAAAGTTCTCATTATATTTCATGTATTTCGTTTTACGTTCGTGCGAAATTTAATTATGACCATCCTCTGTATTTATCTAGTAAAAGACATTAACAAATAACTCAAACGAATACAACCCTTACTATCTGATGGGCAAAGACCTGTCACAGGCATGGCAAATAACAGAACATACTGTGTCGTGGTAGATAGTTGAGCATATACTTTTTATTTCATTGCTGCAAACTCTTCATTCATTGACATTCACACACTTCAAAATAAAATAATCATTGTAGCAAATACGTTTTGAACACATTAGTGGTGGAAGGAGTGTTGTAGTTGATCTGCCATGACATGTCGGTCTCTCCGTACTTAAAGGGCTAAAAGTATCTTAATTACCAATAAAAATACACAATAGTTTCACATGTGTTCAAATTAAAACATTGGTTCATCAATACCTTTAAAAATGTTTATCATTGTCCGATGCAACATCTCCCCCACTCACAACTCAACATACTAGTAATCTTTTGCCATATTAGTATCTCTTCAGAATTACACAAGCACACCAGCACATACACAAGCGTATTATTGGTATATGAATATTTCACATACATAATATTAGAAAGCACCATTATAGCTTTCCATAACCAAAAGTGATAGATCATTTTTAAAAAATTGCATTGATCAATATCACGAACAACGTAGTTTTATTAATTACATTACTTGCAGTTTCATAAATTAATATTTTCCCTATTCCTTCTTCATTCAGTGTAGACTCCATACTTTCAGCGATCATATACTCTAGTAATCTAATGGGTCTGATGTGCCTGTGAGGTAGGAGAGAGTGGGATAAAATGCCATCACTGTTCCTAGGAACACAAGTGCTAGAGGCACCAAGCCACACCACAAAACCTGCAACAGAAAATATTGGAACTTACAATTACCATAGCGAAATAAAACACACATAACAAGTAAACTAAGACTTTTCCTACGTTTCATAAGCGTTTTTTGAGTAAATTTGATTTTTGCCATTCTTGTTTAACGGAAATTTTGAATTGCTTAACTCGAGTCTGTGAAGTAGGCACCACCATCACAGCGAAAACGACTAAAGCATTACCATTCGTTAGTACTTATTTGTTACATTTCCTTTCACCAACACCACTTACAAGATATTCTCAATTATAGTGGTGCCAACTTTACACTGACACCGCCACCATCGTAAAAGAAATGGAACCATTCTATACTTGGGTTTTCGTAACGTGTGGCACGGCTTTTCGCGTCTTTCTAAGTCGTATCGTTAGATGTTGCTGGATCTGCAGCAGTGCTTGATACGGTCGCGATCATGTGACATCTGGCGGCACGATCGAGTAAGCGCAAAAAGCCGTGCCATATTCCTTTGTGAAGACAAGTCCCTCACGGGCCACGTTACGGAAACCAAGTACAAATCGTTTGTACCTTCTTTGTTCCGAATTGTTTCACCAGAATTTTCGTTTGTACCTAAAAATATTAAGAAGATACAGCCATTATAATGTAGCGATGTGAACTTCACGCAGGCATCACCAATGTGAAAAAAATCGTACCATCCTAAATATTTTGTATCTTGTTTGTACCGTATTGTTCCACTAGATTTTTCATTTGTACCAGCAAATAATTAAGATATAGCAATTTTAAAGTGGCGGTGAGAGCCTTACGCTAGCTCTAACACCAGTCCTGCTATCACCACCGTCAAAAAATTAGAACCATTCTAACTCTTTGTTCCGAATTATTCCGCCAGAATTTTCGTTTGTACCAAAAAATAATTAAGATACAATCATTTTAAGGAAGCAGTGAGAGCCTCATGCTAACCCATCATCACCATGCACACCATCACCACCACCGTCGTCAAAAAGTCGGAACCATCCTAAATGTTTTTTCGGTTAGAATTTTCGTTTTCACTATAATGGGACGGTCTCCCGCGTAAGGTTTCGACATACGTTCTAAATTTTATTTCAAACAAAGTTGGAAGCTCCCCACATTTGAGAGCCAGGAACGTGGCACTTTTCTGCTCCCTGCGCGCCTATGACACTGCGCTGGGCTCGGCCCTATTGTGTTGGGCAGAGGCGCGGCTGGGCGCACCATGACTCGGTGCGAAATATACAGACGCCGCGCCGACGAGCGTCGCCACTCACCCACCCAGGTTTCCGAGAATTGCCGACACGCCAAAATTTCGTCCGAAACCCGCGACGCCAACTGTCGCCAATGACACCGCGATAGGACAGAGCACACCGCGTGATTTCAGGAGGCCAATCGCTGAAAACCGCGCGGGGAGGACCACGTGATCTCGCGACTCATGGGAGGCCACTGCGGGGCCCACGAGCGTTCTTCTGATGGAGGAGACGGTCGAGTGAAGTCGAGTAATTTATTCCGACGGAGGAGGGGGCGAGTGAGATTAATCATGCATGAACGCATTGCCGCACGCCGCGAGACGCCACCACATCGCTGGTCGCTGGGCTAGGCCGCACGCTGAACAATCGCCGCCAGGTGAGAACTGTACGACCACGGCCAAAGCGCCCGAACTCGGGCTGGAACTTGTGACGGGCAGAGGCGCGATCACCGCCGGCGCTCGGGGGAGGCACCGCTAGCCTCCGAGGCCCCAGGACGCCGCCCGCTGCTCCGCCCTCCCTTTGGAGGGAGAGGGAGGCCACCACCGGACCGGCCGCCCTGGGCCGCCGCCCGCGCCAATCCACGGCCCGCACGTCGAGGCCAACGCTGCACCTGCCTAATGGGTTCGAACGCCTGGACAATGACACGAGAGGGCCTTTGTTAAGATAAGTTAGGTTAAGCTAGGTTAAGACAACTAATTTTGTAATTGGAGGTCTCACCTCACCTGGGAAATTGCCATTAAAATGTTTGTCAAGAAAACAGGATGATTTTCAATGCATTGATGGAAGAGTCAGTCACGCATGATCCAATCATAACTACACACTGAGCAGTCGGGGCAACGCTGAAGAAGACAGGAAACCAGGACAACAGGTGAGTCGAGTCACCCTGGAATGCATCCCCCCTCCCTTCTACGAAGAGTGGGCGCAGTGCCAGTTGCGGTCTGAACGCCCAGATTAAAGTTAGCATTAACACCCACTTCTCCCTTTAGGGAGAAGTGCAGGTGTTACAGTACCGAAATAAACTGATCAAGTTATAGCCATTTGAAAGTGGTTTCAAATGGAGTCTCTTCTACCACCACCACCACCACCACACCTATCGTCAAAAGATTGGGGCCATCCTACCAAATCGTTTGAATCGTTATCGTTTCAGATTGTGCCACCAGAATTTTTGTTTGTTACAAAATATAATTACGCTATAGTTACAAAAAAAATAGTTAAGCTATATTTTTTAATGTCGCGGGCCAACATTTGTTCACTTGTTCCTCCATTTTGCTTGCTATCATTTGCTCCTCCATTTGTCCTTCTAATATTAGTGTGTTCCAATACCATAATTCACCTTAGCATTATTAAGCGGTTTTTCAGAAGCCAATCAATGATTGTTTTTCATACTGCAATGTTTTAGAAAGCTAAAAATCATGTTGTGGTTAAAATATTACACACTTTTTCTCAGATGTTTGTGGGATTTGAGTCATCACAGTATATTTGGCTGTGGGTAAAAAAATCGTGACTGTTCACTTGTTTTACTTTGTATTATTTATTATACTAAGAGCATTTTAAAACTTCATATACTAATGTAGTACGGTTAGTTACTAGCATAGTGCGTTATGTTACGAAGATTCATTGGCTTCTATTTGACTTGACGATTATGAGCACTGCATTTTTTAAGTGTTCTTTCCTTTATCCGAGGGAAAAGTTCAAGACATTCAAGACATTTTAGAGAAAATGTTGAGTTTTCATGTAAAGTACCCCCAAAATTAAAATATCCGTGTCAAACCCGCAAGGTCTCGAGTTCGTCCAGCTTGGAAGTGAAATATCAAAAATCGTCTGAACGACGTTAGCGTTGGGCACAGATGAACAAACGGGCAGACAAACAGAGGTTTTCCCGTCAACCAATTTTTCGGTAAAAGGATGCAGTTGAAGCGTAGATTCTAACTACACAATGTGTTCAAGCAAGTAAATTACTACGTATAGGAACGAGATTTATCCATTTTTTGGTATAACAATATTTTTCTGCCGAAAAATCGCCGATTCTTATGCAGTATTACAATAGTTGGTCTTCACTAGGTACGTAAGTAGGACGACCAGAAAGTAAACATTTGTCAGAACCTGTGTAAGACGTAACCTCGGTAAGATAAAAACCTGCCATCTCGGACAAAAATTTCAGAACGGATCGATTTTATACATAAAAATGGCCTCTATAAGCCGGAAACCTGTCTAATGCGGCAATGGTATGATTTTAGACAACGGAAAGTGATGGGCTAGAAAGAAATTTATTTTTAAATTCCCAGCACTCTTTTTTGAACGACATAGTGGGAATGGTCGCGTCCTCAGACAAAGGAGTGAAAAACGTTTTTCCTCCTATACCTGCTGTCAGGGAAACTTTGACAAACTCGGCGACTGTTTCACTGCGTCTTTCTCACACTTTGGCATCATTTTGAAGGTCGCAACAAGCACGACTTCGTCGCTGTCCCTCCGAATACCTAATGTTGGTCGCTCGCACCCCACTGAATTCTCAAAAACGTCATCACGTTACCTTAAATTGACAATGAAATTCCGAGAAGGCTGTCTCATCATTCCAGCCTACTAGTCGTAGAGTTGACGAGGTGTAGACCACACAATATAGTGAATGCTCGCAGTATGGTGTAGGAAAGCTGTTCTAATATCTCAAAACCTCTTTAATGTGTACGAACAAAACTCTTCCGCTACAGACGAAAATGAGGAATTTGTCGTGCATTTTCTCTGTTTCGCTGTAGGATTTTTTGATTTCCTGCAATATTTTCGTTGATAAATGACGCTTCATTTTCTTTTTTTTTTCACTAAAAAATGTTGAAAATACTGTTCTTAAGTTATGTGGTGAATTTTTCGTAACCGTGGGGTTCCGTCTTAGGTTTTACTGTACAAAACATAATGCTTAAGAACTAACCATATTCCTTATAGGACAATGGGACTGAAAGGGTTCAAAGCGTTATCCAAGGATTTGATATATTATTACTAGAAAGAAGCAAAGAAATGCAAATTTTAAAACTGAAAAGGGAAGTTACACATTGGCAAAATAAATAGCACTAAAAAATAAGTAAATGGGTTTAATAAATGTCCTACACATTGTTCCCATGATATTATTCTAAATGATATTTTCTCACTTTCATGATCCACATCTAAATACTTTTTTTCAATTAATTCTTTCAATTCAATCTTTTGATTACAATCGATATTTTCATCCAAATATTTACTTCCAACATTTCTATATTCTGATATTTACAGATTAAAAAGTTTACGCGTATCGAGAACAATAAAAATAAGGGATATATTATTTCATTCCAACACCTACAAACGCAGGAAGCACATACGTAAGCGAAAGGGCAAGAAGAGTACACAACGCAACGGCTCTAATAGCGTTTTCCATTCGTTGCACTGAAACCCACCCTAGTGCAGGGCAGAAACGTCATCGCTCCGCAATAGTGCTGCCCCACACGAATGAAGGGCAGCTACGAATGAAACGGATTCCGGAACTGAGTCAGTGCTTGTGCGCTATGCAGTGAAATTATACACAGCTGTTCTTGGTCAGTCACACTGATGGAACTCGAAAAATAATAATTTTGAATTACGATCGTCGCTATAATTTTTATGCAGTCTTTTGGTAATTCTTACTTCTTAACTCATAAATCATTAACGAGTGATTTCTTTATTTAAAAACTACGAAAACTTCAAATGCGTATGAGTCGTAATTTCATTTTTCGAGATTTGCCAGTGATGGATATAGTACACAAGATTTTGAACCGAAAGGCTTCTGTGGAATTGTTTGATTACTGAAAACAATAAAAATATTAACATGAACATTTCCGCTGGTATATGTATGGGCGTGCGAGAAACATTTCTTGGCATATATATTTAAATGATTTTGTAATGGTCACTATTTTTATTTTCACTTTATTAGCGTTTCGAAATTGAGACATACCTAAAACGTTTTAGTTTCTAAATAGCACTGGATTTGTTGATATGAAGTTATTCAAGGTTAAATTTTCGGAAAACACAATCTGATTTTGCGAACTTCGTGTAAATCATAAACATTATTTTAAGACATTTCTGGAACCATAATATACTCCATCATTCGAAGTATCCCTGCGTGACAGAAGATCCTCAATTGCCTTCACAATTTCACCACGAATCTAATCAGCATGGATAACTTCCGTACCTAACCTGACAATGGCCCGGTGCACTGGACTGTACTGACGCGATCGTCAGTGCAGTTTAGGGCGCCCCGAGTGCGTGTCGATGTGCGAATGGAACACGCAGTTCTTTGCACTGGTGCGCCCTAGCGGTCGAATGTAACACGAAAGCTGCCCTGAGTGCGCACTGGGTGCGCACTAGTGCGACGAATGGAAAAACGCTATTAGTCTTTCTACGAAGTGTATGTAATGCCATCAGGCGCTCGGGACCTGGCAACCCCACGCGTCTCATGCCAAAAGTAAGAAAGGCTACATGACCTACCGCCGTCCGGTTTATCTGGTGGTAACCTCGCCACGAAATGCAAAATAGTTCAACACAGGATGTCAAGATATCTCGTAAACATTCACTCACCACATATCGAGATACTGAGTTGTTAAAGCGCAATGGGTCTGCCAGACCCATGCGCGCATAACGAAGGGCTAACTAAAATGAGATAAAGATTTTTAATACATCCGTTTGAGATTGAAAAACATGAGGTTCAGCAGCCTCCCATTTATTATAGACAGCCATAAAATGTGTAACACAATAAATCACCACATAAAGAACATTTATTGAAGATTACTTATATAGAAGTGCTTCAATCGTTCAACACTTTTATACTTATTTAATTGTAATCAGAGGCGTAGCGTCCATAAAAATGAGTGATGTGTTACATACTCTGACGATATCAGCAATTTTTATTTTAAATTAATTGTCAATTGTCCATTTGTTATTTTCTTTTTATATTAAATTTTGTTCCATTCATATTTCAAATCGCGCCATTGAGCCATATTTCAAATCGAGCCATTCTTCACAAGGATGAACGGCTCATTCTGAAATGCCGCCTTGCCGTGGTGTAAGATATATTTCTTAGGCCCCATTCATATGAAACTTAAACGTAAACATAACGTAGCCGCAAAACCTAGAGATGAGTTGTTAAGTGAGACCATTCGCATGCCTTGACGTAACCGTAGACGTATATCCGTAAACTTAAGATTTCACAAGCACCAAGCTTTTACGTTGTTTGAGTCGGAATTCTACAGAAGACCAATCACAGAGTAACATGAAGAAACAAACATGGTGGATTTCAGATTATGTTCAAATAGTTTGTGGTTATGTCATTTCATTACTGCTATGTACTGAACTAGCTTGCGAATGGTTTTGATGCGAGTAATGAATTCAAAGTAAGAACTTGGGCCATTTTTCTTGCGACTTTAACTTGACGTGGCGAATAAAATAATTACGTTCATTGAATTACTCGTGCATTTGGTACAAGAGAATCCTTGTTTATAAATAAAAGAACTGCAAGCCATAATACAACAGCTACTCGCATTTATATATAACGACAAATCGATAGGAAATCGGAGAAAAGGCTAGAAACCATGGTGAAAATATCTTTCCATCATGCTAGAAACGAATTGACAATTGATCAAGCTTCAACATGTTGAAATCTGATTGGTTCAGGAGAAACTTACGTTCCACATTATGTTCATTGTGAAATCTTGTTTCTACGTGTAAATTTTACGGCATTACGTTACGTTTAAGTTTGCATTGTGAATGAGGCTTTACACCGTGAGCCTTGCCTGAGCTGTGAATCGCATAGTGATTCATTACATCTAGCGTGCTCATGAAATAGCTATCGAGTTACGAAATTTCATTGTTTTTTTCGGTGTTTGTAAGAGAATAAGGGATCTCGTTGCTCAGAGCGAAGTAGCTCGCCTTTCATCAAGGAGGTCTGGGTTCGATACCCGTCGATTCCTAGACAAGATCGTGTGAAATTTGTTCCAACAAAACGAATCTGCCTATTTCACTGGGGCTAGTCCAACCCCTATGATGTGTCCTAAACCCTTTCTTTCCTAATTGCTAAGTCTTTTCTAATTCCTTCCCGATTCTGGCCGCGGGGTAGTGACGCAGGAGCGCGTACACGGAGATGCTACCTGGCGGTTCTCTTCACAACTCACTGACGAGACGAGACATACACAGGTAAATATTAATGGAGAATTACTCCGCTATAAACACTCTACGCCCGATCAGGGGCTTCGAGACGCGTTTCCTCGATTAATAAAATTACTAAGACGCAACAAATTTAAAAAATATTCGGAACAGTGTAGTTTTATTTAAGTTTATTACCTTATTTTAATACATGTAGCATCTATATATTTGTAGCCAATCTAGTTTAGGAATTGTGCTAGTTCAATGGAATAGGATATGCGCCCTTGCAATGCACATCTATGACGTAGAATGGCGAGCACAACGCGATCCAAGTGTGACTATAATTATGGAATCGTACTGCTGTGCCGTGAACAAATTGAAAACAAGGAGGCATATACAGACTCTAATATTCTTTGAAAAAGAAATATAATTAAAGCAGACCCAAAAAACCAACTCTCAGAATCATTACGAACATATATGACATGAATAATGACATTTTAATAACAAAAGTTATAGACAAGAATCATGAATGTAAGGATCTTAAAAAACTATTTTGTTGATCTTTTCTCAAATGAAAAAAGTGTGAAATTTCAATAGTTATGCAGTTTTAAATAATATTTACAAGGGTCTGAAGACACATAGTACGTAGTCATACACTGGTGAATGCGGTATATTTAGGAACTTTTACACTATTTTCCCATTTCTCGCGTTACATACTCTAAGCCAAAATTCAGGCTACGCCACTGCTTGTAATTACGTTTCGGAGAATATTGGCGTTCATCTTCAGGTACAAATTTTCAACTACGAACGGAAAAACTAAAAAGACTGAAAATGAAAACATTTTATACTTAGTTACATTACAATTCAAATGTTATAATTATATGAAATAGGATCAGTACTAGAAACGTAGAGGCCTACCTTTGTTAATTGATAGTCATGGTTATGAAATATGAGGCTTCCATTGGCAAGTTTATGTAATGCTCACGTAATGTTTGTTCAAACAGGAACACTGTCCCGTTAAGGTAAGATTCTAGACCACTCAAGTACTTGGTCAAAACATGCAGAAGTGTAAGAGCGGGAAGAGAGAGGTGAAGGGAAACGAAGAAGAAAAAGAAGGCTTAAAAGAAGGAGGTTTAAGTATAAGAGGAGGAAGGAAGTCGATTCTTGTTGAGGGTAACAAAAGTAATAGCACATTATTTTTTTTATTTTTGATAAAACTGTCATATATATTAGTAAATTGATTACATTCTATCATGCTGTTAATAACATTGCGAAGTTTAATATTAAGGGTTTCCATTGTAATTCTCTCTCTCTCTTCGTAATTTTTATTCTAAAACCTGAATTTACATTCAGTTTTTGGAATAAACGGGTTATCGAAATCTACTTCATAGCACTGAGTAATCCTGCGCTTTGAAAGAGAGTTTTGACGGTTTTCTGAATCTCGAATATTGCTTTTATGCTCATTAATTTTCTTCTTCTTCACTTCACGGATTAGGGAAATTCCCTGTTCCGGCTTCGTTACACCATCTGTCGTGGACGGCCAATGTCCCTTCTTCCTCGTAGTCTGTACATAAAGGCATGTCGGGGGATCCTTTCGTGAGACATTTTTCCTAAGTGCTGTACCCACCGTGATCTGTATTCATTTACTTTTTCATTGATAGAAAATATATTAAGTTCCTTTCTTATATCTTCGTTTTTTATTTTGTCCGTTAGGGTGCAGCGTTTTACTCTCCGGAGGAATTTCATTTCCGAGGCTTGTATCTTCATTTTATCTTGTTTTCTTAATGTCCATGATTCACACCCGTAAAGCAGTTGTGGTACTTCCATGACTTTATAAAAATTTAACAGTGTCTCTTTTCTAGTCTTATTGCGAAGATATTTGTTTATTGTTCCACAATTATATTGGAAACGTTGTAATTTTGTTTTATATCATCACTGTAATCGTATGTGATATCACAGCCCAAATAATTAAAATGTTTCACTTGCTCTATTACTTTGTCTTCTATTATTATTTTAGTTCTGATAGGATACTTGCCTCTGAATTCCATCACTTTAGTTTTAGAGACAGATACTGAGAGACAATATGGTTTGCATATTCTATTTACAAGGACTTTTGCAGACTTATTTCGTTTTCTTCTATAATTATATGATCGTCAGCATACAGAAGTGATTGTAGAGGTGTATTTGGATTTATCCAAATACTTGGTTTAATTAAACTTTTCCATTCTCTTAGAATGTTGTCAATATAAATATTAAACAATGTGGGGGACAAGCTACACCCTTGTCTTACACCTCTGTTTACTTCTAACTCTTCCAACATTTTGTTCTGAACTTGTAAATTAATACTTGTTTTGTGATAAAGGGATTTAATAACTTCTATCAAGTGGAAAGGGTAGCCCCTTTTTCGAAGAATCTGCCAGAGAAGTTCACGATTAACTCTATCAAACGCTTTTTCATAATCTATAAAAGCTATGTAGGTCTCTAAATTGAACTCTCGTCTCCTTTCTATTATTTGGTTTATGGTAAACACATTGTCTGTACACGATCTTCCTTGCCTGAAACCACTTTGTTCTTCCAATAAGAGTGAATCTGAGATTGTTGTGAGCCGTTTATTTATTATTTTTGTGTAAACTTTATAAGCGTTGATCAACAAGCTTATTCCTCTGTAATTCTGTGGCTGGCTTCTATTTCCTTTTTTAAAAAGAGAGACGACTTTTGCTTTCTTCCATGCATCAGGTATTCGGCATTTTCTCCAACAATAATTAAATAGTTCAAGAAGTCTGTTCTTCAGTTCTTCACCTCCATATTTTAGGAGTTCTGCCAATGCAGAACTCCTAAAATATGGAGGTGTTGACAACATTGATACCATCTACCCCAGGAGCTTATCTATTTTTCATGCTTGACAGTGCATATTCCATCTCTTGTTTGCTCAAAGGGTCTATCTGAGGGTTGTTGTATTGTGACTTATCTTCATCTATTACAGTTGGGTCATATAAGAGATCTTTATAATATTTTATCCAGTCATCTTTCTTTATTATGTTTAGTTCTGCTTTGTCCTTTTCCTCTGATTTTAGATGTTTCATGATCTTGTAAGCCAGATTCTTCCTACCATGGCCATCATTTTCAATTGTGCTGATAAAAAGGTCCCACGATTCTTCGTGAACTTTTTTCACTAATTGCTTGGCATGGTTCCTTTTTCGTATGTAGTTTTCTTTCCTGTCTTGTGTTGTTTTCTGAAAATTTTTTTTCTTTTCACGTATGGCTGTTCTGCATCTCATCGTTCCAGATTTTCAAGCCTTTTCCTTTTCTGTGTTTATTCCTTTTTCCAATAGCTTCATATGCTGCAGTGGTTATAATATTTTCAATATTACTCCACTCCACATTAATGTCATCATCTAAAGGTGTCTGTCCATTTATTTGCTTCAGACGTGTTTGATAGAGATTTCTTATGCTTTCTGCTCTTAAGAGATGGACTTTATAAATATCTCTGCTCAGAGATTCCTCGTTTTTAGACTGTTCTCCCATTTTCTTCCATCGGGCTATAATTGAGATCTTTGAAACAACTAAGTAGTGATCGGATGATGTATCACTGCCTCTGTAAACATGAATATTTCTAATTTGAGGTGCTAATTTTCTGTTTGCTATAACATAATCTATCAGTGATCTTGTGTTGCCATTGCTCCAGGTAAATTTATTTATATCCTTTTTCCTAAAGAAGGTATTCATTATTTTGAAGTCATTAGCAGTAGCAAATTCCCTAAGTTCTTGCCCATTTTTATTGATAGTTTCTTCTCCAAAGCATGCAACAACATTTGGAATTATCTGTTTTCCTATGCGGGCGTTTAGGTTTCCTGCAATTATTATATAATCATTTTTGTTACATTTATCTAAACTCCTTTGAAGAGTTTCATAAAATGCGTCAGTGTCTTCTGTTCTGCCTTCTGGTGCGTACACTGCTAGTACAGTTAGATGTCCTCTTGGAATTTGGAATCGTGTTTCAAGTATTCTGTCACTGTAAGAGTTTATTTTCCCATTTCGAATCCATTAATAAAGCAACCCCACTGCATGCTCTTTTATTGGTGTCTACTCCACTGTATATTAATGTGTAGTCATAGAGATCTTTTGTTCCTTTACCCTTCTTTTTTTTTTAATTACTGCAATATTTACATTCCTTGCTTTTAGATCTCTCTCCAACTCTGCCTCTTTATTATTTAGCCCTCTCACATTCCATACACCTAAAATTAGTGTATCCGTTATTCCCAATCGTTTTTCCTTATTCTTGCTAGAGTTGTTATAGGGACCGTCATGTTGTTTCACTTGAAGCTTTCGAGTAAGAATATATCCCGGTAAGGTTACCAGCCTTTCGCGGGATTGTGATCTGACAGGGCTGCTCTCTTATGGCTTGATCACAAACCACCATGCGTACTAACCCCACATGGGGGGCTGCTCCTTTTGCCCTTTTCTGGCCATTAGAGACTTTATCCTTGTTACCCCGGACATGGGTTACAGCTGTTTGTGCGGAGGTCTTTATCGCGGGACTGCCGTTGAGGTCCTCTTCTGGAGTACTTTTTCGTCTGATCCCTCTCCTGTCCGGCAAGGGAGGCCCTACCAGTAGCTACGCTACCGCCAGCATAGCTCTCACGATCATGGGGGTACTCAAGCTCCACCACCAACGTCAAGGTCATGTACTCCCTAGGTGGAGCTCATTAATTCGATCATGTAATTTCCTTTTGGCTTATGCAAGACAGTTGACAAATTTAGCAATTTAACTGGCAAACAAAGTTTCACGTTCGAACGTTCAAATAGGTTCTTTTAAATGTGAAATGATATTCATTTGATTGGAAAAAATATTTAGTTCTTCTGTGTGTACTGGATTTCAACTAATATCAGATGGTGTCAGAGTAAGAGATTATTTTTAGATTTTTTCCAATACGGTGGTTAGAATTAAAATTGACAAATTTACTGCATGCTCTCAGTAAACCAGTTGGTGTGCATCCTTTTGTTCATTCTAATATAAAATTTCAAATATAGTGGAAATGAGGGCTCTTAAAATTTATTTATTCAAACTTGGACTTTGGCCATCTGTAGACGCATAAGGCAATTACAATAGATATAGATTTTTTATAAGATATTATATGATATATAGCAAACAAAATTCTAGTGTAAGATAAATAACGATTTGGGTTTTAAATAGGCAATAAATGAGAAAATATCGGTTTGTGTCTAAGGCGGTCGAAAAATTCTCTGGACAACTTTCCTTTTACTTTTTCTTCCTTAAAAAGGTACTTCTTATGATAAAGTTGCTGCGGAACAAAGCGGCAAATTTTCGGCAGAAAAAACTCTCATTCTTTCACACTCTCACGCCGGACCCTGGTAACGAGTAATACGTTTCTATATACAGTAAAATACTTCCTCTAACACGTGGTGTAGTCAGAATCCATGTTTTGTAGCTCCTTGATACCGCAGAATTGATTGACGGCATGCATTTTGGGAGATACTTTACATGAAGCCCCTGGGATATTTTCCACGTTTTCAAAAAAATGGCTCCATCTTGGTTGATTAAATTTTGTTGGTGGATAGTGTGAAGGACTTTTAAGAGTATGGCGAGAGTCTCATGTTCGTTTAAAAACCTTAATGTTTCGAAATTTGCAAAAGTTTTATTTTTTTGGGTCATCCTGCAACGAAAATACTAAAGAAAGAGATTCTTCCTTTAATGAAATCTGCTCCTTGAAGATAGATTTTGAAATAGGGGTTGCGTAGAATATTTTTATCCATGAACAAGATATCTCAGATTCATCTCCGTGGTCCCCATCCACCACGGAGCCCATCAAGGGGCCATCACGGGGCATCAGAGCGCCAGGGTTGCCACTGAAATATAGTGGGGGATAATAGCGCTGAACAGCCGTGGATCCCCCCCCACTCACCCTTGAGTTCGGTACAGGACCTAGTCTGTGCCGATTGATCGGGAGTGGGTTAGCTCCCGACCGCCCGTCTAAAAGAGTCCGTCGCCAAAGCAAGTGTACAAGGAATGTTCCCCAAAATACGTAGGAGCACGTATCCCTGGATGCCAAGAAAAAAGTAGCACGAAAAAGTAATTGGGAAACAGACAGGCCCCTCAACCGCCAGGACATACATTCCCCCCGACACGGGTCGCCATGCACGGCAAACACATGGGTGGGCTTTAAGCATACAGAGGGGGCCAGTGAAATGGAAGAGGAAGAAAAGAAACAGGATGTTATAACAGAATGAGAATGAACGATGGGGAGAAGAACATGACAAGAAAGGAATACTTGAGATAACGTCTTTCAATCGTTATTATAACATTGAAGTGTTATTTGAGTTCATAGATTCGTCTGTGTTCTGTTGATTTCGTAAAAGTGACTGCTCATAATGGTAAACGCTTACGAGAAGAATCTGTCACTGGTAAATATTTTTTTGAATAGTTCTTGCTCTAATTCTCCCTCACTATAGGATGTTGGTACATTTCGTAGCATCAGAGAAATTGTAGTTTTTGTTGGGTCCCTGTAGGTGTGATAGAATAACCCTTTTGTTGGGAAGTACTTACGAAGTAAAAGTAAAGGCTTCGACTGATTGTTCTGATTTCCGTGTAGGATCCTCTGATTCTAGTAGCAAAATGATCATGTCTAAGCAATTCCTTCATCTTTTGCAGTAGTTCCGCATGAGCGGTCGGGTGTAATATTGGGCTTGCTGCTGGAGCTCTATTTACGCGAAGCTTGATTATGCACATCTTGCAATCTGGGGCGCTTAAGGTAAGGAGAATAGTCTCTACTTATCTGTGGAGATGGTTGAGAATATCCCACGGGTGATGTGGGCAGTTACATGAAATTTGAGTTTGCAGGTTGGCTCGATGTATATAGCTGATGTTGCTGCTGCTGTAGGTGGTGAATTAGATGCGGGTCCGTGCAACGAAAGTCGTTAAGTGCATGTTCAGGTGACGACACCAAATCCGATAGCGGTGGAAATGATGCATTCGCATTTTCTGCCATTGTTGGGTGGAACATTTAGTCTTACAAAACGATATTCACTTCTCAACACTCGTATAAGAAGAAAAAATTAACTTTGATCGCACTAGCCCGACAGAGTGACAACACCTCGTGCCGATGTGTTTAGTGGTAAAACACAGTTTACCCCAGATTACAAACGCGTCGTCTGTCAGACGACGCAACTTGTGCCGAAAGCTTCCCTCGCCCCGTTCCCCTCACTCACCGTTTCTGAAACGCTAGGTACCTTCATCGTGTGACTAGCCAATGAAATACACATAACCTTGTGCGCGTGATTATTTCCGATGTACGTTAACACGTATCGTCCAGTAGACAAGGCCTTTGTAATTACGACTGTTCTTTAGCGCTATATTGCCTAATATTGTGAATAATAAATACGAAAACGTATATTGAGTACCTTGTTTTGTAGCATTTAAGTTTTGTTCTGAACATTTAGCAATCATAAATGGACGACGGCGATCATAACAAAGGTCGCATGATGAGGTACTACTACGGATGCTTCTCGAAAGTCATGAGTGGACAGCACCAAACAAGTATGTGCTGTGAGAGTTTCATTCTTTACTTGTTTGGTGCTGTCCACTCATGACTTTCGAGAAGCATCCGTAGTAGTACCTCATCATGCGACCTTTGTTATGATCGCCGTCGTCCATTTATGATTGCTAAATGTTTTTAATGTAATTTTAAAAACCTTAAAAATGTATTTTGTAACTCCATATATTACATGTTCAATCCATTAAATTTAGTGTTTCGTTGTACAAATGAGTTTTTATTTTTACTCAAAGTAGTCTCAGACTACGCCTTTGTAATAACGCTTAGTACAGGTCGCCTTTGTAATCTAGGGTTAAATATACGCTTTACTGCACTGAGATATTTAAACACGTCACTCGCTTGCTGAAATGGAGTACCCCCAAATGGGCTGAATAATTGGGCACTGTGCTGCACTTTGAAGAGTGACTTAACGTTTATCACTATATTAATGTTTCCAAACTGGACACTAACTGACCACTGATCCCGGTTTGACAAGAATTCATAAGAACAATGATCGCATCCGTGTAATAAAAATTATTTGCATCAGCCATAGATTTGAACTATTATCACTCATTTCTGTGTCTTTTTATTTTGTATTTATTTTACGTCAAAAACAGTTAAAAACTGTGTGTGACGTGCTATGGGGAGAAGTGAATTCTGTGCACGTTTTCAAAATTCTGTGATCCCGACACTAAGCCACATACTACTTGAATTTTGAATAAATAAAGAAAATGAACGTGCAAGGATTGTTAACAAAAATATTTGCTCCAATGTAATGAAATATATTTTCAATGGCAAATCAGTAATACATTTGGGTTCTTATACCTCATTATGTTCTTCGTCAAGGAATGCACTTCCTGCCGCGACAACATGGAGAACGATAATTTGAATAACTATATTTCCCACTGAATTCTAGAAGACGTGCACAGATAATGGAGTTACATGAAGTTACTCATCGTGCCCTTCGTTAAGGACGACTTACTGCTGCGAGAACAAGCAGAACGACAATTTGAGTAACATTTCCCCCAGAACTCTAGAAAATGTACACGAATTTCGGAAAATCGACTTCGAGATATCAACGAAAATACAAGTTTTGGGGTCCCCTGACACCGAAAAAGTGATTTTTTCAAAGCGTCCGTCCATGCGTCTGTGAAAAACACTAGCGCCTAAACTATTCATACGATTTTATCGTATTGATATTCTTCAACCGATGCGGCTAGACTCAAAACTCAGCGATTTTGAAAAACATTCTTGGATATACTTTATATGAAGTCCTTTAGACATTTTCAAAATTATCTAAAAAATTGCTCCAAATTTTTTCTTTAAATTTCTTATAAGAAGATGGTGAAATACACTTATAATAGTGGCATGGGTCGGATTTTCACTGTTAACTTCAAATTTTCGAAAAGTGCAAAACTTTGAAATTTTTTTCGGCGTTTTCCTACAATTCCACACAATTGAAGAGTTTTTCCCTTGAAATGAAATTTGTTTCGTAAATACTTCTTTCATTCAGACCATGTACTTGTTTTGAAAATCTTAGTTTTCGCGCAAAATTGAGTGAAATATGTGAAATATTAAAAAAATATCAAAAACAAAATTCTCTCATAAGCGGCTCCTAATGTTTAAATTTTTGGTAGGGGTAGTGCTAAAAGCGTATCTGACAAGACATAAAAGTGTCTTTGGTCTATTCTTTTGTATTTTCATAAATTACACGATTGTAATTTTTGACACCTCTCATGTCGTTAATATTTACAATCCCGAGCGATTCTATACATTATTGCATATATGAGCATATGTGATTCAAATGATATCTTATCAAGTTTCTCGAAAAAACAGAAGTTTCCGAGTGGCTCGAGTTCAATGGGTGATTGCCAGAACACTACACGCACTGTGGATCTGAGGAGCGGTTGGGATTGTGACACGATTCATTTCCACAATGTGCACAGACTGTGGCGCACAGACTGTGGCACACAAACAACGTGGCTGCGTGTGTCTGAACTTCAGACATTTAAAGCAGCACAGAGGATTCGGCACATACTGCCGGACGCGGATATTATAGAAAGCACAAGATATTTTCCCCGGCGGAGATGATATCGAAAGTGATATCAGCGTTAAGGAGTGAGTACTCCATTCACCGTTCGCTGGGTCCTGTAGAAGTCAGTAACATCTTCATCCAGAAAGTAATATTTTAGATCTTTAATTTATGATGAGAAGTCCTCATGATTCCTACGTTCCCATCCTACACCCTTGCAGACGATTAAGATTGGGTGGGTGTACCTTGAGGCCAACCATTTGCTTTAATTCAGGGTTATCTTTTTTTGTCGTCAGTGCTGCACTCGAAAAAGGATTGTGCCATTCGTCTGGTGAACCAGCGCCTGAAACTTGCCAAACTTCTCAATCTCTCTGACCAGTTTAATGGCACTGACGCCCTTCATTGTTTTTCCCTCATCACTATAGAACAGGATAAGAAAACGATGCGTTGTCAGTCTATCGGAATCTTTGCAGAAAAGGCTTTCTAGATCGGCTGTTTCACCAAATATATCCTCTTCTTTACGGAAGAGGGCGTGGGGGGGGGTATCCGTTGAGAGGATACCAGATTCATTTCCGTGCTCCCCACTCACTACGGAGCCCAGGAAGGGGACACCAGAGAATGAGTCATTCAGTAGCGCAGCTCCATGTTAAATGCCCCATGACGACGTGTTGGTCAGTAATTCCGTTCCGCGCAGCAACAAAGAAATACAGCTTTGTTCCGCTAAATATGACCAAAAAGAAAATGTTTATATATATATATATATATATATATATATATATATATATATATATATATATTAATATCCTCTCGAATATAACTAAATATGCAACAGGTGAAGTAGAATCTTTAATTGATTTTAAGAAATGAACCCAATCAAATCAAATGTTGACCATTGAATTGAATGATGGAATAACAATTTCCTTATTTTTCATAAAAATATGAAGAAACTGTTGAATCAGTACAAAAATTACACAAATTACAACCGAGATTCTGAATTCTTGCAGATGGGCTTATCGAGAGAAGAAAATTTGTATCTAGATGGGCAAATAAAAACCAGGGTGATGCTTATTGTTCATATTTTGTTTAACAGTACTACAAATGTGTATTTTCAAAACCACTTCTAAATTACTTTCTATTTTTTCTTACTAACAAAATGTTAAGATCCGAAATGCTGGAATTTAAATATTTTGTCTTCCTTTTCCTCTCTGAACTAATTCTTTGTTGGTGAACTAACAAAATAATAAATTCTTACTCTCACAAACGTTTCCAGCGCTATCTTCTTCATTTCACAACAACCCCTTACAAAATTGAATTCTGACTTTGTGTAATAGCTTTAGCTATTAGAAGCTTTTGCTACTTAGAAGTAGCAATATTTTGCTCAACAACTAATTTTCCAAATTCTGTCTTTAAAACTGATTCACATTTTTATAGACGTTCAATAAAACTGGCAGAATACACATAATTTTGAAGGTATTTTCAACATTTTCAAAGCAATAAACCACGGTACCATTTATTGTGGCCCGCGAAAGGTTATTAGTCAATAGCGAAAGTCCATTTCATCCATGTCGGCCGAGAACATTGTGCGCGTGGCTTATACGCCCTGCCGGGATCAACACGCTCTTAATGTAATTATAGGTTAAATTAAGATTTAAGGATTTGTATAGTAAATAGAGAAATTGAAAATCATCTGAATGTGTTTCACTGCGTTATGCTTAGTACGGCCTGATATCACGCATGGTTTCATCCCCCCCCCTTTTCACAGAAGCCGGGCAAAGTCCTGAACGCAATGCGGGAAAGTGAGGTCTGGATCGTCAGAGTAATAAAAATATGGCCCGCAGCCTTATTGAAGGTTTTATTTGTCGCTCTTTCTTTAACGTAAAACCAAAAATATACTGCTTGGCATTCGTTTCTGCTAAATCCATATTTAATTCCCCCACAATTTTTTTTCTGGTAGAGTTGAATAAGTCGTACGAATTTGTTTTTTACGAAATGTGAGGCTGATATTTTGACGTGTACTGGACCACAGATGAAGAAAATATCAAGAAACTACAGGAATGATTTTTTACGTGCTTAACCTGTTCTTAAAAATGCAACTTCACAAACAATTCAATGTACTTCAGCAACGCCCTCTGGAAAGCAAAACGGTATTGACTTCACCGGTGACAATGTTAACTCAAGACGGGGTTGACTCCAGCTATCCGTAGTTTTACTTGTTTCCAAGAGGATCGCTAGCTGTATGCGCGAGCATCCCTAACTAGCCAAAAACCGGGCTATGCTGTGCTACTGTACGATACGTGTATTGACACTCAATTGGAGGTGCAGCGTTACCACGGGAATATTCCCAGCAGGTAGTCAATAGTGTCAAATGTGTTCCGAGAATACCGCATTTCAGGCATAACTTCTCACCATGGACATGGACAGTGGCCGACAGCTTTCATTCAATGACCGAGAGCAACAGCATTTATGTGCATGTGTCAGTGCTAACAGACAAGCAACACAGCGTGATAAACAGCAGAAAACAATGTGAGACGTACAACGAACGTATCCGTTAGAACAGTGTCACAAAATTTGGCTCTACAGAGCTATGGCGGAAGACTGACTCGAATGCCTATGTTAACAGCACATCGTCTGCAGCGCATCTACTGGGCTCGTCACCATATTGATCGGACGCTAGTCGAGTGGAAAATTGTGGTTGGGTCTGATGAGGCTCAATTTCAGTTGGTAAGAGCTGAAGAGGGCGTCGCGGGCGCCACAACACAGAAATTCCGTGGCGAGTAGCCGACGGGGTTCAGAGTAGTCGCCCCACCCTCCCTTCAACCCGGTGGTGGAGGGGCGTAAGGGGGCACCGCTGATAGGCTAGTTTTTTCCGCTAGAGCCGGATGTGCTTAAATTCCGATTGACGGGGAGGGAGTTGGAGGCGGAACCGAACAAAATCGTAAGGAAGCTCGCGGCCCAGATGGTGTTTCTACGGCGCAACTAGGCGCTCTGGGCGGGCGCGGGGTTGATGTTTTACTCCAGTTCCTGAATGCGTGCCTGGCGCGTGAATATTTTCCCAATGCACGGAGATCAGCGACCATATCGTTATCACCAAAACCTGGCAAAAATAAATTACACTTGAGTTATAGATCTATTAGTCTACAATCATCTCAGGGAAAACATTTGAAAGACTGATTCTGTTAAGTTTCCATCAGGAAATCCGCCGTCTCAACCACCTTAGAGATGAACAAATTGGCTTTAGAGCTGGTCACAACTCCGTGCAGCAGCTTATGCGGCTTTGCAGAAAGATCGACCTTGCTCTCGAGAGACAGCAGAATTTGCCAATCATCTTTCTTATGGGCTTTCGACTCTGGTTGGTTGGTTGGTTGGTTAGTGATTCCGGGCGCGTCAACAGCTTAGGTCATTAGTCCCGTAAGTGTAGTGTATGTTTATCCTCGGTAGATGGCAGTGATCTTACCCCGCTGGATGGCGAGATCCGGCGCCGACCTACCGTCAGCTAGCGGGGTTTCCCTCTAACCTTTCCCCCTAAGGACTCTCCCACCAACGGAGCACCGCCCCAGCCAGGACAAGCTGTAAGCTCCCGATCGGCCTCCCAGAATATGTGGTAGTGTAGTGCATGTTAGTGTAAGTGTGTGTGTGAAGGGGAGAGGATAGGACAAGGAAGAGGAAGGAAAGATCGCGCGCGGTCCGTGGCCGGTTTGTTAGGGTACTGCTCCGGCATTCGCCTGGCGTTGATCGGAGAAACCAGGGAAAACTACCGACTTTCGACTGTGTGTGGCATGCGGGGTTGCTCGCATATCTCGCGGAGATCGGGGTAAGCGATTGCTACGTCAGATTGATCGCAACTTTTCTCTCTGATATGCAGTCCAAAGTGCGTGTTAACAACGTACATTCGTTCATCAGACGTGCCGAGGCAGGCGTGCTTCAGGGGAGTGTTATCTCTCCTACTCTTACACGTAAATAACGTGCCGCTTCCTGCTCAATCAAAATCTGGTATTCAATGCTGCGGGCTCCTGATGTTCGCGGGTGATTTTGCGTATTTTACGTGCAGGAGATTAGTGCGGTGGTATGTAATTAAGCAATTATCCTTTACATATTAAGACTAAGCTCTCCTGGTGTTTTGCCTACCAATTGCTCCGAATGAATGAATTCATACATTTTTCTATAAAAATAGGCAAAAATTAATTTATCTAAAAGTATTAAGGTTTAAGCACATAAAAAATTCTGGGAGTCCTTGGTTTCTATTATTCTCGTTTCAAGATCCATAGTATCTAGCACTTCAGATCAAATAATGAAGCTATTATTGTTTTGTTAAGTGGTTCAGTACAATTTATTGTGTACATATAATGTACATATTGATGGATCAGTACTGTTCCTATGTTGCAATGGTATGATGAATTGATTTACCTAAACAAATTTTAAGGGAGGTGTGTCTCTTTAGCCGAAGTAAAGGCAACCTACCTAGGGCATGGAAAGCTTGAAGAAAAATTCCTTGGTCCTCCAGTTTGGGGGTTGAACATCTGCCCCCATTCTTTGTAAAACACTGCGTTATCACAGTTATTGCAAAAATTCCCAGTAATTTGCTTCGGAATAAACCTGACCGACGACGTCTTAAGCAAAGAAAAATGAAAATGATTTTTGGAAACTGGAATATTCAAGATCTGGCCACGAAGCAAAAAGAAGTACTTGAAGAGATACAGAGATTTAAATTAGTTTTAACAAACAAAAAAGAATGGAAAGGGATGTGAAAAAATTGACAATAATATAGGCCGGTGTATCAATTCTGATAGATAAGAAATGGTTAAACAGCATTACAAGATGGAATCATAAATATGAAATATTGATTATGGTGGAATTAAAATTGAACGGATACGATGTAATACTGGCGCATATGCTCCGACAGATGATAAAAAAAGATACAGAAAAAATTGAATTTTATCAATTGACCGCTGTTTTAGAAGAGACTGGAAATAGAAAATAAATAATTATATTAGATCTGAACCGTCGAACTGGAATAAATGAAAATAGCAATATAATTGGAAGATACGGAGAACCAGTAACAAACGATAATGGGCACAGATTGAATTAAGTAAAGAATATAATCTTCGTATGGGTAATGGGATTTTTAATGTGTTTTTTTAACATAAAAGCATACAAAAGTTTACTTGGACGCATACTACCAGGCATTTGAAGTCAATTATTAATTATGCCATTAGAAAAATCTCCACTAAAATAAATTTGAAGACGTCAGAGTTTTTCGAGAAGTACAATGTGGCTCAGATCACTATTTGATGAAAGTAATACTGTATTTTTCACTTTCCATAGGCAGCAAAGAAATTTCGACAATGGACGAAAATATGCTTCAAATTGATACAAAACAATGTAAGTTTAAAAAAAATTAGAAAATAATTTCATTAAATTTATGTTTAAAATACAACTTTCAAAAAAATTAAATGAAATTTCCGTTTTTCCGCTTTGAGTATGTATGAAGAAATAAAAATAAAATCCATGAAGTAGCAAACGAAATCATGGGACAAAGAGAACGATGAGGGTGATTTCAATTAGAATCTCTGGTGGAATGAAGTTATTACAAAAGGTCGATATTAAGAAGAACCAGTACCACAAATTGCTTTCCACAAAGCAACAAGATGACAGAACAATACATGAAACTGAACAGAGAGGTAAAAAGAAGAGAAACAAAACAAAATATGATATACGACAAAACCAATATGAAAGAATAGAAAAGTGCTTAGGTGCATATCGATCAAAAGAAGCATGGAAAACACTAAAAAATATGAAGAACTGGAACGAAAAATGTCATTTACAAATTATACAGGCTGAAGAATGGAGGGAATATTAGGAAAAGATCTTCAGAGAAGATCGAAAGGAATTCTTGAATATAACACAAACTGATGTAAATAGTGTTGAAAATATTTACGAAAGGATGAACAACAATATTTACGAAAAGATGTCCAACAATCTGTAAGATTGATGAAAAATGGAAGATCTCTTGGACCAAATGGTATACCAATAGAATTAATAAAAAGTAGCCTAGATGCATTACTCAAGCAATTAGCCTTTATTTTCAACTATATGATGAGAGGTGGAAATGCCCCTATAGAATGGAAGACATGTATGTATGTATGTATGTATGTATGTAATGTATGTATGTATGTATGTATGTATGTATGTATGTATGTATGTATGTATGTATGTATATATGTATGTATATATGTATGTATGTATGTATATATATATATATATATATATATATATATATATATATATATATATATATATATGATTTACGATCACCCAAGCCAATTATCATTTCTTTTAAATGAAAAATAAATAAATAAAAATACCAACAGAATGATATAAATTATATTCGAAGAGACAAATGACAGCAGCGCCGCGCACGAACATTTTTTAAAATTAAATCAATACGCGGAAGAAGGGAAACATGACACGAACATTGATAGAGCACAATTTCTGAAATCGTTTGAAACAGCAATCATCAAAATCGGACCAGGGGTTCGATTACTTTGTAATCGTGCATTTCGGCGCAATGAAAAATAATATGCAGGCGCCATTGTTGCCGTGAAGAAAGTAATTGCAAAGCAATTACAAAAAAACGCCTGAAGGGAACAGGTTAGATTTAGGCAGAATAAAAGAGCAAACATTATCGAATTTTTTAAAACTAGTCACGATTTTGGAGGACGCCTAAGAGGCGAGATAAAAATTAAGTGCTATATTTTCATTTAGAAAAATATACGAAACAAAGAGACATATTGTTGTGACGTCATGAGCGGGATAAACCGAAACACTCATAAGCTTGCGTGTGGTAAGGCGAATTCCGCGGGTGATGAAGGAAGTTTCGCGCGATGGTGATGTCCATGGAGATGACTGTGGCCGGAGTATAGCGGCCATTGTGTACTGATAGGACGCGAGTGGCAGCTGGCAACGAACGCCGCGGTGCCAAACCAACAAACAGGGAAGTGCAATGACTAATTTGTTTTCGGTTACTACGAAGACGCAGTCATCTAGAAGACCAAGTAATGTTAAACTTGTGTAGATTAAGAGTCGATAAGGCAATAGTTCAGAATGCGCATTCGGTATGAATGAAATTTGTGTAAGTTTTTCAGTGTGAATGGTTTTTCTTTTAAGTTTTGTGTCAATTGAATTTTTTTATGTTGTCATTGAAGGGTGTTTTGTTTTGTTGTTTACGTGCTTGTTGTCAGTGTTTAATGAAAGAAAAGAATCAGTTAGCAACAAAAGAGAAACGGATAGAATAAAGCAAGACAAACACAATTGTGTTTATATGTATGTGTGTGTGTGTATATATAAGTAATGGTTTTTGTGATAAAGTAAGGAAGGTTTAGGAGCTGGAACTCCCAATAAGAAAAACGTAAACTTTTTGTAGTGGGAAAGTGAGCGAGGTTGACCGGAAATTTCCAAATAGGGGGCCAGACAAGACGGGGCTAGCTGGGCGGGGCATGGCGGAACAGGGAAACAAAGGAATAGATAGAAGTAGGCCCTGTCGCAGGGCATCAGTAAATGGAATTTCTCTTCCTGGCTAATGATTTACTATGACCGGGCAACGCCTGGTTCTTCAGCTAAATTTGTTATATGTAGTCACAGACGACAGCCGGCGATTGTACATCTTTCCTAGTCGATTTGAATAATTTATTTTTTTGGTACACTTCCACTGGCGATTTTAGAACTGGTATCCAATAAGGAGTTCATACCTTCTCCAATAACCCACTTCCACTATAACATCACAGGCTAAACGGTGATCAGTAGGCAAGTACATTTCACAAGTTATAACATTGGTGACACATTTTCCTGCAACCATTATGGCAAAAAAAGTCATTCAAAAGGATTGGGTACCTAGCATATTCTGGTAAACAAAAATAAATAAAAAACAAAATACGGAGAAAACAAATGTATAATTTACACTTAGGATATATACAATTATAAACCCATTTTCAAAGCAACTTCAAAATAACATAAAAACCTTTAAAAAAAAAAAAAAACAAATAAATATTATATTTACCTTTCTCCAAACACATACGTGATGTGCAACTAATGAAGCACATCAATGTATGCAAGTTTTAAAAACTTAAAGTGAAAGTAAATCTTACTGATGAAACACAGACAATTCAAAGAAACTGTTGAACAGAAAAAAATACAGCTGCCAAAACCATAATGATAGCAATGACATAATGAACAGGCACCTGAAAAAAAGCCAAGGAAAATATAAAATAAAAATATAACAAATTAAAAAAAAAACATTAAAAAGTAAAAGAAAGAATAAAGAGCCAACATTCAATAACTCATATTCATAATATTATTTGCCTTTTTCATCATTTTTCCCTTCTGAACATCATGATATAAAATATGAATATCTTGATGGCAATTTGAAACACATTATCGTGCAGAAAACGAATGATTTTTCTTATAAAATAATTTTTTACTTAATCCTTGCAATGTATTTTCTGACGTGTTTAATTAAATCTGTCGTGGATATATTTTCTTAATACGAAATTAAAATCTCTAAACATAAAATAATGGAAACTGAAGATATATCAAGCTAGTTGTAGTTGCCGTAAACTCTTTAAGACAACTACTAGTAACTCCACAATTATAATACCAATTTATTGAAGATTTTGGGATTAATTGGGATATATATTTTAAATAAGGATAAACTAATATTTTATTAGAGAGATGCATACTCGTATCACAGTCGGCATTGCGTTAAACGTAACTATGGCCTCATTTACTATGCAAACTTAAACGTAAAGTAATGCCGTTAACTTAGCAGTAAAGTTATCACGTAAAACAAGCATTCACAATGACGAACATACGTTTCGCCTGAACCAATTAGAATTCAACGTATTGAAGCTTGATCGATTCTAGTTTAGTAGTTTTTCTAGTTTTTTCTTCGATTTTCCTATCGATTTATGCACTTTGTACTATGTTTGTAGCTATGCACTTCATTGGCTATTGTTTTGTGCTCGCATTTTCTTTATTTTATAAACAAGGTAAATTCACGAATAATTCGTCAAACATAATTCTTTTATTCGCCATGTCAAGTTAAAGTCACAATAAAAATGGCTTAAATTCGTACTTTCAAATCACTTTGCACCAAAACCGCACGCAAACCAGTTCACTTAACAATAATTAAATGGCCATACACAACATATACAGACATGTACATTACAACAGAAAACTACCTTAACACAATTTGAAATCGACCTTTCACTTTGCGGATTTTCATGTGCATTTGTTCTTTGCATGCTGTTCTCTGATTGTTCTCTGGTAGAATTGACATAAACTTTTAAGTAAAAGCTCGGAGTTTGTGGACTCTTAAGTTTACAGATTTACGTCTAGGGTTACATCAGGGCGTTGTGAATGATATCGCTTAATTTCTAGGTTTTGTGCAGTAGCGACTGATGTCGAGGTCCCTTGAATTTCAAACGGATATTTTAATTTTGGGGAGAATTTTACATGATGCCTGTGGGAGATTTTCAAAATTTTCAAAAAAATGGCTCCAACGTTTTTGATTAAATATGTTTTTCGATAGTATGAAGGATGTTTAAAAGAATGGGCAGGTCTCATTTTCGTTAAAAACCATTTTTGAAAATTCAAAAGTTCAATTTTTTTATTGAAGATAGTTTTTTTTTCTCCTAGATGAAATGTATTAATCAGAAACACATATTTAAATAAGGTCATGTTTAATTTTTCGAAAATATGAGAATTGATTACGTAATTTATGATATTGAGGTTCAAACGTTAAGGGCCTTAAAGAAAGGAATGTGTACATGTATGAATAATTTTCTTTTTGTATTTATGTGTGAATGAGTTGAAGTAGTGCTTTTCTTTTTCAAAGGAAAGGGTAGAAATATTTAGTAGTTATTTATTTTGTTATGTGATAGCGCTTTGAGACGCTTCCGGTAAAAGATGACAATTCCTTTGGAGAAATACAACGGAATTGCATCAGTGATTGCGTTGGCAATGTTAAATTTTGAAATCTTGGAGTTTTTATTTCAGTTATGAGCCAGAGATGAGAATAGCTGCCAATCCAATTCCCAAAACTAGTGATAGTATCCCGTTTTCTATATGGGGCGGCTTAGTGAACTCACACCCACAATAAATTTTACTGAAAGTGATGGATAAGTTCGAAGGCGTAGTACATATAATCCAATATTTTTTTGTATGAATATTAAGAACCGTTTTAGTAGGAGGAAAAATATTATTGGTTAATGCTTATAATCCAGATAGCGAAAACCGTTTCAATTGAAGCCCAAAGTGGCGAAACATTATCAGTAAATATTATTATTTATTTCGAGAACTGAAACCGTGTCAGTTGGCCCCCACCGTGTGGCGAAGGAGGATAAATATTAGATATTTATCAAACTAAATCCCAGATCTAAAACCGTTTCAATACTTCCTCCCATTATTTCTAACTGCTCCGCTATATTATACCTACATAAACCTGCAAAAGTATTTTCAACCAACAATTTTTTTTCGCACCGAGTCCTCCGAAATAACTTGCCATGAGCCTCACCTACAAGCCATGGAAACGGTGTGACTCAAACTCGCTTAAAAATACAGGTGATTCAAAAAGAAAGATCAGATTTCAAATATCTACGACCAATGAATGACAATAGATAAGAGACACATACGACACATCATTGAATAGAGGAACATCCAAAGTTTTATTTTGTACATTCAACTTGAGTACCATTTGTTGCGCGACAAATCTAGACTCGATAATCCATTTCTTCCACGAACGAATTAACTCGTCGCTGGGTATTGAGTTCACTGTTGTAACAATTCGATTTCAATGATCTTATAGAATAGCAGGTTCAGGTGGTACACACACCTTGTCTTTTATGAACCTCCGTAGATAAAAATCGCACGGCGTCATATCTGGTGACCTGGGAGGCCGCTTACTATGAAGATAATGTCACCCTCTTCTTTGAATCCATCGTTCTGGAATTGTACCGTTCAGATACTGTCGTACCTCGTAGTGAAAGTGAAGTGAAGCGCCATCTTGCACGAAGATAAAATCTGCTTGAATTTGTGGAATCAACCAATTCTGGAGCATGTCTAGATACGTAATTTAAAAAAAAAGTTATCTCAATAAAAAGAAATGCCCATAAATTTTATTGATACTACTGGCGCTAAACACATTCAGTTTTAGAGAATCTCTTTCACGTACGATGGCAATGCAGATATTTCCAGTCACCCAAATTCTGGTATTGAGGAGATTCACTTTACCACAGATATCAAATGTTAATTCATCCGAAAAAAAAAAATAGTCTTTCAGCAAAGAGTCATCTTCCATCATTGCAATGCACAATTTTGAACTTTTTGATCTCCAAGACACAATGTCTAATGTAATTGCAACTTATATGGCATCTGACACGGCCACTTTGTAAGCTCATGCTATACCGTTGGTAGCTGAATTCGAAGTTCTCTGCTTGCTCTTCTAGTGGATTTTGTAGGGGACTCGTAAGCCGATCGGATAAGCTCAACATTTTCATCTGACATGCGACGGCCAGCAGTACTTTTCCCTTTGCAAATGCAACCTTCTGCAAACTTCTTGTATGATTTGTCAATCTGTTTATGACGTTGAATTGGCCACGAAGTGCATCCTGCATTGAAGCAATGGATTCGATCTTAGTATACTGCAGCACACAAAACTTTTCCCATGGCGTCACCATTTTATTATAAATAAACTACAGCGCCTCTATAGGCACTGAATGGAATTATAGGTAAAAGCTTAAAACTTGGAACTTTTCTCTATCCATAGACATGTCGTATGTGTCTTCATCCATTGTCGCTCATTGGTGGCAGATATTTGAAATCTTCTCCTTTTTGAATCACCATGCATTATTGTTTCAACCCAATATTTCGAACATGCAATTTTCTAAAATTTAGAGAGATCAACGAAATTCAGTTCCACACCATTCTTTTAGCCTCTGTTGTTTTATACTTGAATTTAAAAAAATAGCAGTAGGTTTTGAGAAAATGTTTTTATAATTTGTATTGATTTCAACCAGAAATTACGTGAAAACAACTCGTTTTTTAAAATGTATACGACCATTTTTAAAGAGCTGAGTTTTTACAGCAGATATTGTTTAAGGCAAAAATCTTTATCTTCAATTTTGGAGTTTTCAAATCTTAATTGTTTGCTCTTTTCAAAAATACGGAGAGTTCGCCTGAAATGGGGCTAGCACTACGTTTTTTGTCATCCTTTGATTTATACGAAGAGAAAATTGAATGCATTTATTGCGCCAGAAATATTCAGTGGAAGAAGAAACTGTTGTAAATTTGGGTAGTGCGATTGGAACTGACACAGCTGAAGAAAACATAGAGGGAGATGATCCATTTCCATTAGATCCAATCCAAGCAACATCTATAACATGACTGACTTGTAATGTATTTTTTAGAGAATTGACAACTTAAAAGAAACACCAGACACCATAAAGCAACCACCCACAAACAAATTAGAGTACATGTTAGGCACCACATGTTGGAAAAGGTGAAAGCTGGTGAATTGCTGGATTGGGAATTTAAGAAAATTTCACTTAATTAAAAAATTCTTTCATTTTTCAGTCAATCGTACTTGCCAGGGCTTTAGTTTGTCTGTTTGGTTCAAGTACGCTTGCAAAGTGAAATAAGAGAGTAATCATTAATGGGTTTATAATAAATGTGATACACTTGAGACTTAATTTGTACATATTATGCCCTGTATTATTGCATTAGACCTCTATTATACATATTATATATTTGAATATTGCAGACCCACAAATTATAAACCTCTGCCTCCTCAAAGGAACCAGAGAAAACTAGTTGATTGACCATTAATCAATCACAATTAATTAATCATTTTATATACCATTACTTTATTTTAACATTTTCTCATATTACAATGTATCGTTCTGGCCAGTGCTTCGGTGTTTTGTTAGATGAAATAAGGCTGATAAGTGAATTAAAAGGATAAAGCTTTAAAGAGTTAACATATGAGGGAAACGTATATTACATAACGTTTCAGATATGCAATTGTGGCCTTCTGAACTTGCATTATTTTATTTACATCTTTTTAAACAAAATATGTAAATAAAATAATGCAAATTCAAAAAGTAGCAAAATGGAGCTAGCTTCTACGTGGAATTAGTGGTTCATTGTATTTTATGGCATATGAGCCAGTAATATTTAACAGTTTGTGACATGTGCTGTATTACAGTAAAATCTGTCTAATCGATCGAGACAAACAATTATTCCGATTTAAGGAGGTTTCCGTTTTAAGCAGAGTTCTACATTATAATATACTTGTTATATTGGTACAACTTGTGCACTAAAATAATATCATTTTTTCCAACATTCAACTACAATTCCTTTTCTTTTTTGGGGGGGGGGCAGTTGGACAACCCTGGCCTAGTAGCTGCATCCGGACTGCTCGCTGACTCTTTCAACGCACAATGCGTCACATCCCAGAGTACTTGGTCTTTCTGGTACACTCACATGGCTTTGACCAATACGACTCTGGTCGAGGAGTTACGATTATCAACGCGGGACCGGGAAATGCGTGAAAACACGCCATACCAGGACACCTTCCCACAATCAGAGAGCCGGGAGAGAGGAAATTCCCAAGACTTCATTCCTTGGAAATGGAGTGTCTGTTGGTAACTGTTAGTTATGTGATATCACCTGAGTGAGTGTGAGTTAATTTCGTAATGTTTCCAAGATTGTTCTACTGCATTCAATGGGATAGTAGTTCCCTCACTAAGCACCTGATGATATAATAAAACTAGTTGCGAAACGTTGTGCAATTGCTGAAATAAATGATTGTCATAAAACACTTTGGATACTTTTATTTGCAAACATATATTGACAATCAAGAAGAAATATTGAGAATATTATTGGTTGTATGTTACTATTTGCTGAAATATTTATGTCCTTATTACAAGTAACATACCTATTTACTGAATTAATCATGGACAGAACGTTAGATATTGCATTGATTTTTCTTTGTTGCAGGGTAGCAGTGTTCAATGGAGTATTTTCCATTGTCTAAAATTGGAATTATTTATGTATTATCAATATTGTGAAATTCTTTGCCATAGTGTACTTTAAAGTTCAGTTACTTCCAAACCCATTTGATGTCACCACAAATACGTTCAACGCAGCCTAACATGAATAAAGATCAGACACAGCAGTGCAGATCAACTGAGGGTCCTTAATAGTGAAGGTGCACAGCGAATTTACTGAGCTATGGATATTTCAAAACGATCTATTTTTATGGTTTTAAAGTAAAATTGGCCATATTTGGATAAATGTGGCATACTGATTGAGTCAAATAAGTTACGTTCGATGATCATAAAATTATTGCGGAAAATAACGAATAAATATTATTTAATGGTATTTTTATCAACAGATATTTTGCTGAGGTGGTGTCTACGTTATCTCGCAACAATTTTATCATCATCAGACATTATTTATTTGACTGAAAGAATGAGACACATTAGTCCGCATATTGTCATTTTCACGTTAATATAGAAAGAGACAATTTTCAAATCGTCGTAGCTCTGTAAGTTCTTATACCAAATACTTTTAATTTAGACAAAATTAAAGGGCAAAAATTACGTGGGAAGGGCAAAAATTACGTCGTGCGCCAACAATGTTAATATCCCATATTTGAGCTGCACTGCTGTGTCTGATTTCTCTATTCACTGTTAGGCTGCATTGAGCAAATTTGTGGAGACATCAAACGGTTTGGAACTTACTAGACTTTAAAGAACACGGAAGTCCATGGATTATTTTCCGTCTTTGTTTGAGTGCGTGCAACAGTGGCCATGTCATCGCGCCTGCTCTGCCCAAGCGCCGCCCGGACCCGCGCCGCTGAAGGAGGTCCACTCATCAATGCATTTTCAAAAGACGTCCTTCCCTTCTTCTGATTTCTTCTGCATTTCAAATATATATGAATAGAATCTTTGACTGCAGAAGAAAATAAAATGCAGGAAACGGTATTTTAAGTACCGGAATTAAGTTTTGAAGCTGCAAATTACACAATTGATACAGAGGAATAATACCATCACAGAACCACTTACCTCGAGACAAATACTAGAGGATAAATTGAGAAAAATCGTATTTAAATATTGCACATTTAAAAGTCAGTTACAGTTGCCTTGCCACACTCAAGCAGTCGAGGGCCATGTGACAATTCTCACCGAAGCTTCCCTAGTCAGCGCATATGATGCAAGACAATGGAAGATAATAGTTTGACAAGGTAAAGGAAATCCATGCCAAATATTGAAACAAAAAAAGACTATGTGGTGACAAACAACTGAAAGAAAATCTTAAAGTTCAAAGTAGAAATAAAAATATTGAAGTAATTATTTGTTGTTTTTTTTTCAAATATAGTTTTTTTATGAAATACTTTTCCTAAAAATTGTGTTACTTGTAAACCTGTTTCAATCCTATAATGCACTGACGGGGATGAGCTTCTTAGCCATTTTTTTAGGAGCACGACATTTTTTCGTTAAAATAATATACAAATGTACTATTTTTCATTTTCCTGTAACAGTAAAACAAGTTCACCAGATTTAATCAGCAATTTAATTTCATTAACCATTTTCACGAATATCTTTTAAACTTTCAAATTTATTTAACATTGTGAAAAACGTCATTTAGTTTCAAATTTTTCGCTCGAAGAATTGTCATTGTCCGCAACCGTGCGGTGCAGAATCGGCCGTCGCTCATGCTGCGCCGTGTGCTGGCTGGTTTCCCGAGTGCATGAGCCTTGCGCTTGGAAGTACTAATAAATCTCATTAAGTGAAGTTTTGAAATGCAGAAAAAATCTGAAAAAAGGGTGGCTTTTCAGAATGCATTACTGAGTGTGCCTCCAGCGGCGCGGGCCCAAGCGGCGCGCGGGGCCGGCTGGCGGACGCGATGACACGGGCACTATTGCACACACCAAAACAAAGACGAAACAATAGCTCACAGGCTTCCAAATCCCATAAAGTGTTCTTTAAATTCTAGTAACTTCCAACCCCGTTTGATGTCTCCACAAATATGTTCAATGCAGCAGACAAAGCAGTGCGGCTCGAATGTGGATCATTAACAGTGATGGCGTGCGACGAAATATTTGCCAATTGCAGTGAAATAGTTTAAATGTTTGAAGCCAAGTTCTTAAAGTAGAAATTTTAAGCTTTAATTTTATCCCAATTAAAAGAATTTTTGAATAGAAACTTATAGAGTTATGGCAATCTGAAAAGTGTTTATTTCAATATTTTTAACGTAAAAATGACCATATTCCAACTAAAGTGGCACACTGGGTCAAACAAGTACGGGTTAATGACAAAAATGTTGAGGAATAACGTAAGAATCACCTCAGCGAAAACTCCGTTGATGAAAATAAAATTAAATATTATTCATTCGTTATTTTCTAAAAAGGAGCGAAAAAGGAGCGAAAAAGGCCGAAAAATGAGGTGTTTATGGAGTTTGTGGCACCCCGAAACAGACTTTAAAAAGTTTTATTGGTGCTTACGTTGTTCTTGCACCGAAACTAGCTTTTTCATTAAGCTATTGCATTCAACTTTTTTCTATACAGCCTAATATACTATCAAGTAATAATACCATGACCGAACTTAGTCGTATTGTAGCAGCTGGTGTGTATATCAATAGATTTTCGAAAAAAGGAAAAAGTAAACCTCACCCGAGAGGAAGGGAAAAAGTAAACGAAAGAGAGCTACAAAAAAAGTTTTGGTCCGTCTTATGCCAAGAAAAGAATGCATCGTCTCAACCAGGAAGTGTTGTCTAGAGAATGGAGTACAAAAGGGTACAGGCGAATAAGGCGGTGAAAAGTGCCCCAAACCAAATCTATAGTCGCGATGCTCCTATGAAAATGATTTTAAAAAATGCTGTAGATTCTCAAAAAATCAGCCTCCTTGGACAATTTGTTGCAGAAATACAACAACAAACGTGTTTTTAATGTTTATTTTTTCTCAGCTTCTATTGCATGTATCAGACTGAAAAAATGCAGAGACGAGGAAAATAGTTGAATTTGAAGGTAGTTTTGTCAACCAATTTTGACGCCAAATTTACATACAAAAGTAAATAAAGTTTTGAAATTGTTTTTCGACGTGATAACGTTGTTGTACTGTCTCAGTCCCCCCCCCAGAATATGTCTTGTAACATTCTATAACATATTTTTTTCAAAATTTTAAACAATGTGGACGACAGAGAAAACAATTAAAACATGAATTTTATCAGTTTAAAAATTTGAATATCGACCCAAATGTGATTAGAATTTTTTTTCGCCAATCTTCATATTTATTAACATACTTGCAAATATTATATAGAGACTTCCAGGTAGCAGCCTTATCACCGGTCTTACTGTAACCGCTTGTCATCGGCTACACTCATGACAAAAGAAATATTGAAGTGACGATACCCGACATCTTGCCCTACAAATAGTTCCTAGAGTAGCGAAGAGATGGCGTTACCTAGAAACAAATTTCTGAACGTACTTTCGCCCTAGCCAATCAGAACTTTTGTAGAAATGCGAATGTGGCATGAGGCTTGACTCGGACGAGATTGTCTTTCTTTCCGGATCGAGACGCTGAAGTGATTAGATGGGTACTATTCCACCACACAACCGACGAGGGACACGTGGAAAATACCAGAAATGAAGCTTTATTAAAAGGTAATTGTCTAAGTATTTTCATGGGATTAATCACTGTGATATGTCAAGATTACGTAAAATTCGATAGGAATATTAAACAAGTAATGCAACGAATGTAAGAATAACAGTGGTAGTGGACTAAAATGAATTTATAAAACCACGTTGCTACATTCTCGTTGCTGGAATATAGAAGAGATTTTTGTAACATAGGACGTGTTTCTGTTTCTTTGTTACAGCTTTTTCAGTTTTAGTTTTGAGCAGTTACTTATTCTACTTTTATTCTATTTCATTTTTATTTACGGGATTTCATTTCGAAAATTCTATTGGGGAATTTTGATAATTCCGAAAAGCATAGTTTATTCAACAACTGGCTCAACTTTCACTAAAACAAAGTTATAATTTGGAGTTTTGGACTCGCATTCTAACGCGACCATCACCTTCGTGTAAGCTGTGGTTTAACTGGGCTGTACAACGAGGAGAAGGCGTACGGAAATACTCGATTCCATCGCGGTAGGCAGCGCACAAACCGTCGCAGGACAACGACGACCTTGGGGCGTGAACGTCGCTCGACAGCCGTTTACTCAGCGCGGGACCAGCTTGGAGAATTCGCCGGTCGTGAGTCACAGAAAGCAGAAAGAATATTTACTAAATTGCAGCTTGGAAAACTTTCAAGATAGAATTATGATTGCACAAATTAAAACGTTGTAATATGAGCTTCCTCAGTAACAGACATTGATCGGACAAGTTTTATTAAATATTAGTCTTGATAACCAGTAAATTGTTTCTGGTAAAACGTTATTTCATGAACAGTCAAGAGACTAAAATAATTGACTTGATGTTATTTGAAATCATTTAAGAGGAATTGTCTATGTAAAAAGGTTTTGAACATGAATGAAAGCTGTTAAATTGTTTCTGGTAAAACGTTATTTCATGAACAGTCAAGAGACTTTGTAAAACAGAATTTTGCACTGCGAGGTCACGCAGAAGCTGAATATTAAGTGTAAATATTGAGTGTAGTATTATTTAAGATTGAAAAGGTATTAGTGAATTTTGGTATATTGTTTGTATGTATTTTTTTACAGGATGGTTATTTAAATTGTGAATTGTGGTTTCATTAAGAGATAATTTGTTTTGAGAAGTGTACATATGTATTTACTGTTTGTTTCGTGTAAATGTAGATCAGAGTCACTATTATTCTACAGAAAACTGCAGTTTAGGTAGGGAGTTAGCTACCACTGTGTAATCAAAAGGAAAAGTAATCACGTAGGAGAATATGTGAACGTGAGTGTACGAAGGATCATATTGGATAGAATATATGTTACTTGTTCTTTAAAACTATGAAATTGTGTTTGTTTGTTAAATGAATATTAGTTAGCAAAGACGAACCCACCACCGATAGGGAATTATCCATAATTTGAGGTATTCCCAGGTTTGTGTGACGGTGTAATCACACGTCACGAAACAAGTAAATAACAGATTTACTTCTGTAATTCGGCGTACTACGAAATAGTTAGGTAGATACGTGACGGTTACTGCATACGGGTTAATAACCTTATCAGGAAAAATTAATTACTATCAACCTCGAAAATTATGATTAGAGATGTGATTTATATGTAACATCAAGTGGGCATTTATGTACATTTATTTGTACATTTATACGTAGCGGAAATCGGGAAAACGTGTAGAAAAATAGAAAGTAGTAAACTTCTCCAAACTATGTAATATAATACATTTTATGTCAGATTCATATTTACATGAATATACATTTACTAATTAAACTTGGCAGCACAATGAGCAGTTATATATTTCTCCAAGTTTTCTGGGATCAGTGATTGACGTCGGAAGACAGTATACTTTTTATACGGAGAGAACGATATCTCTACATCATATGAGTGTATTTGAGATAAGGAAATTTCTTCCGCGATATATCTTCACAATTATCAATGATGTCCCCTCTTAAAATTATACTCACACCGAGAAATGACGAATATCCGGGGCTTCTATTCAATACCATGTCTAGTCCACTGAGTACATTGGCACCAATTTCTCCCTTGACAGCCTTCAGTTTTTCGACAGAATTTTCCACTATAGCAATAGATTCTTGCAGAGGAAGTCTCCCGTTATTTGATGCTTTCTGGGAGCCAGACGAAATTACTCCTGATGTAGGCCACTGAACAGATCACGTTGGAATCAGCGGTTGTTTTTAGCTTCGCGAATAGAAAGAGCACAATCAGAATCAAAAGAATCAACGATCGATTTAATTTCTACTACATGCTCACTTAAATAAGTTACTGCTCCAATTCACGTTCTCCATCTTGTTAATACTGGTTAAGATGGCAATGACACATTCGGTAGCTGCTGTTGGTAACATAGCACTCGTTCGGGCGCTTTTAAAACAAATTTATCTTGCAGAAATTAATTTGTTCACATCTGTGAATTTACTTCCAATATTTTGGCAAAACGTTGCAGTCCATAAACCGAGATAGTTAAGTGATTTATTTGTCCAGTTCTTTGCAGTAGATCATGCACGGCTTCGAAGGAGAGTCTGGCTCTAGCTCTCCTACCATGACCTTCATAGAAGGAATTTACACTCTTTTTATATCATACTACATACTAAATCAAAAAATACTCATTAAAAAGATGAACAATTGTGAAGTTTAATACCCCCGAAAAAAATTGCAATCGTAGTTTTAAATATCCACAATGAAGAAAATACTAAAATATGTCATTTTATATCAAATGGTTCAAAATACATAAAATGCATAAAAATATGTAAAATAAAATTGAATCAAAATTAACCTCATACACTGAGACGTACGTCTCCGCAGCCCCGTCTCCGAAGCCCATGTTTTGTGAGAAAGAAGCCTTTGTAGTGGAAATATTTCATAGTCTTTTACGACTGAGTCGCCCCCTACCCCAAATACTTGTAAATCGTCGATGACATATGCAGACATAGACAGATAGCCCCCTGTTTTCAGTGCAAACTGCCAGGCGACACCTGCACCGCCCCTCGTAGCTCAAATGTCGCCACAATTGTTGCAGAGGAGGCGATTTACAATGTCACGCGTATCTGACCGCGAGTCCGGACATTCGCGAAAGACACTGGCCCTTTTCACCGACTCCGCGCAGTTGTGTGCATCTCCGGATGACAGGTATTTATCGGTACACGCTGGGAGCTGGCCTACGTCGATCTGTGTTCAGCAACGAAGCACGAAGAAAGAAACGTCAATCACACCTTGTCAATAGCCCCAGGGAAACGCGCCCGGTCCTACCACCCCATCGGCCGCCCACGTCCGATGAGAACGCCCCGCGGGAATGACAGCCCGTTACTCCTTTCAATACAGCAATGACACACATAAAAAACCGAACAAAGTGTGAACGTTAGCCTACTTTGTCCAAGATTCTGAGAAAAATCGAAGAAAAGGAGGTTCATTCGACTAATCACACGAAAAAGTTAAAGGAAGCTTCCAAAAGCTTGCCCGCGTGCAGCATCCGCAAATGGGTGAATTCGACGCTCCTGTGAGTCCCGCGTCTCAAAATTACTACGCTCTCACTGGGAGAGAAGAAACAGTCGGTATAGGCTCTAGATTTTGCAGGGGAAGTACAAGCTTCGAGGTGGGAGTGCTTCGCACGGAGCGACACTTAGCTGACAGACTAAGCATTCGTGGAGGTACATGCAAAAGATTCAAATAATGCATCATAATGTGCAATCTCTTTCAAATAAAATTGAATTTATCGAGGCAGCATTACAGTGTGATCTGAGTCAAATATATGTTTTCTGCTTTACAGTACATTAGTTATCTCGTAATGATCAATACACACTCCAAATTCATAGTTTTTACCTTGCAGGATCTTATTGTAGAGCGAGGGAATCAAATAAGGGCCCTGCTTACGGAAGTTCGTGTATTTACGTAAGAAATATTATTGATTCTACCTTCTTGTCAGAATTCAATTTATATGCAGTTGAAAATGTTTTTGAAATAACAGTTGTACATCTTACTACGCTCAAAATTATCTTACTTTCCATCTACAAACCTCCAACGCAGCGAGCTTTAGATTAATTCAATTTCTTAGAAAATACAGAGATTATTCTGAACAAAATTAGTAATCTCTCTTTTAAATCCATTGTTGTATGTAGAGATTTCAATATTGATTTTCTGAGCGAACCCCAAGAAAAAGAGCAGATTCTCAATTTAATTCATTCTTTTAATTTAGATATTACAGTGAACGTGCCTACACTTAAATCACAAACAGCAATAAATAAAATTATAATTAACAAAACCACAACTAGATATGAAATAATAACAAATAATCTAGGTTACAGTGATCACGATGCACAAATTCTTACAATTACTAATAACATGTATACTGACACAAATAAAACACGCATATGCAGAGCATTTACATAAAATTATTTACGGACTACTTGCTGAAGGAATCATGGGAGACAGTCTATAACGCTATTGACTCTGATGAAAAATATAATTTATTTTCCTCAAAGCTTTCATTTCACTTTAACGCGTACTTTCCTATTAAAGAGAGAAAATTAAACATTTCACGAAAAAGCATACATGGATCACACAAGGAACTAAAACATCGTGTAAAAACAAATGTACCCTCCATTTTATTTCTAAACATCATAACGCATCACCCGGTTTCCATGTCTACTTCCGAGAATATAAAAGAATTTTAAGGAAAATAATAGTTCGGGAAAAAATAATGAAAAATAATGAGGATATTTTGAACGCTAGAAACAAAACTAAAGCAATGTGGAATATCGTAAAAAATACGACCACGTCATGACGATATTTCGTAGAGAATGTTATTAAAAGCATAATGAAAGAGAAACAAGTCATCCAGAACAATTTGCAAATATCTTCAACCAACACTTTTCTAGAATTGCGGTTGATCCCCTGAAGGGACTAAAACCACAAAATTCAACATCATATGCTTCTCAAAAAAAAATCGGCACGAAGTTTATTTACGAAACTTCTTCCAACGAAATCCTTCGAATAGACAGTAAACTAAAAGATAAATATTCATCTAGTTTAGTTGAATTTCCGGATTGTTTATTAAAAAAATGTACACCTGCCATTATACACCAAAAACACACATTTTCAATGCTTCCTTGTGCACAGGAATATTTCCAGATATTTTCAAGTCAGCAAAAATTAAGCCACTTTTAAAAAAGGGGAAGAAAAATGAAATTCAAAATTACCGGCCAAATTCTCTTTTGTCAGTTTTCTCAAAATTAATAGAGAGGCTTTTCTATACGCGAAAGGAAACTTTTCTCAGAAAAAACGAAGTTTTCAGCCACTCAACACGGTTTTAGAAATTCAAAATCTAGGGAAACTGCCAATTTTTCTTTCCTCAAAGATGTTGCTTCATCAATGGACCAAAATGAAGAACCCATTGGGATATATCAGATCTTTCGAACGATTTTGACGCTATTAACCATAACATTTTGCTCTCAAAATTACCTTCTTATAGAATTCGTGGTATTGCCCTAGATTGTACAACCTCGTACCTTAAACATTGATCTCAATGAGTGGGAATACCGTACTTGCACGAAAGGACATTATTTACTTATCTTTCCAATTCTTTGCCAATTGAACATAGGGCCCCACAAGGTTCTGTTACGGCCTCTCTTTTTACTGGTCTATGTAAACGATATACCCTCATCTATTAAAAATGGAAGAACAGTTCTGTTTGCCGATGACACGAATGTTCTTCGCAAAAAAGAAACAATAAATAGTACAATTTCAGAAGTTTCAAATTGGTTTTGTAATAACAAATGTATAGTTAACATAGGAAAAACTGTCTCAATGCAAATTTGCTTTTCAAATCGGCAATCGTATGCTCCATTGAAAATGAACAATATGCAATCAGCTGATGTTAAGGTAACAGAATTTCTAGGTCTCTCAATTCAATCAAACCTCAAATGGAATGTACCCTTTCCCTCACAAAAATTTACTGGCAAAATTCTAGCTTCCGAACCGCGCCGACAAACGTAGACACCCCGCGGCCAGGGAGAGGGACGCGTTGACCAATCGCTAGAACGTACAAGACGGAAATATCGTCATATTTCCCTGCCGAAGGAGAGATTTTGCCTGAGCGTACGCCACGACGAAAAAATATTTCTAAGCGGGGTTTTCCGCCCAGAATTATTGTCCATAGACCAGTAAATATTGTTAAATTTGGAAAATTTAAGTGCCTACAGTTTACTGTATTTTGTGATGTGAACCCTCCAGTGAAGCCATCAATCATCTTAGAAGACCATCTGAGAAGAAAACACATCAATGGTTTATAAGGTTTATTCATGTAAATAGGTTTAACATGGTACCATATGAATAACTTTTTTAACCTTAATTTCTCTTAAAAGGTAATAGTTTACAGTTAAACTGTGATCTCATGGCCATGAGAAGGTTTTGAAAACCTGAGATTTTGTTAGTAAGAGCTAAGTTTTTGCCTCAGTGTGATCTGAGAAAAAAATTCATGTTTTATGCAACAATTTTTCTCATTTCAAAACAGGTTTTGTTTATTATAAGAGAACCACTTGTTCTACGGATTCTTATATCAAAATCCGGCATCTACATTAAATTTAGGACTATTTGGACACTCATTTAACTCTGTAGCTTCAGATTTGACGTTTTTAGGTCAATTTAAAATATTTTTAATCTGTATTCTGAGGAGCAGTCACAGTGCCTGCGGACTCTAACAGGGTTCGCTGGCATCGCTCAGGTGTCGAGAGGGTCACATACCCTGCAGGCGCTACCCTTACGTATTCTTTGGCAAAGAGGTTCCAAATGGTCGATCCATGCTCCCCACTACTATGACCCCCCCCCCTTCACGGCTGTTACCCCTTCACCAACCCCTATATAAAGCATGCGCATCTCGCGCACAGGGCTCGTTCTTGTTCTTTCGGCTACATTCCGTGATGTAGTTTTGACTTTTCTTTGGCAGAGCCCGGCTCCATCAGAGTCGTTACTACGATCAATTTTTGTAAATAGTATTTTTGTAAATAGTATGTTTTAATGGATATAGCACCACTTTTTGAAGTATGTTAGTTACAATAGATCAAATTATGAAGACGTAATTAATATTGTTTCTCATTTCGTCATTGAAACCTGAGCCATGGTCGTTCTTTTAATGTTGGTTCCCTTTGAACCAAACAATATCAATTTCATTAACATGAAATTGAGTGCATAAATTTTAATTTGTTGGTAATGTATGGATTGGAAATGGAACTCTTACTTTAAATGATTATGTTGTTAATGAAATGTTAATGCTTATGTTGTTTGCAGCTTGTTTACTTCGAATGTTATGTTCAATGTATGTCGCTGGCCTCCGAATGGTGTGGAGGTTCGGCTAATGTTGCTGCGCATTACTTATGAATATTGTTAATGTTGCAGTTCCTGCCATGAGTAAGACGGCACTTGGCCGCATTTGGCAATTTATGGAAAGTTGCTCCCGCTGAGAGTAAGTCGGCGCTTGGCCGCATTCGGCACTCGGGAGACTACGAAGGCGTCTGCTTGGCCCGTGCGGTAGCTCGAACCGCGGCCCTTGGTTGCAACGTCACGGTCCGTAGCCGGCAGAGAAGTCGGCTGGCTACAGCTGTCACCGGCACGGAGCGATGGGGTCACTTGCCGACCTTGTATATGTGGCATGTTGATCGGCGCTCGTTTTCAGGCTGCAGCTTTGTTCAGCGAGCAGCGGGCGGGCGCTTTGGACCGCTCCTCTCGCTTACGTGTAAACTTGCTGCATTCCTATGTTGTATTGTTACGTAAGGTAAGTAAGAAATCCATTTCAAGAATTTTGGTATTATGCACTCCTATGAAAGTTTGTTCCATGGCTCATACGTAGTTCTGCTTATCATGAATGTTATGTAAGAAAAGAAGGCCAAAATACGGCTTCTTTAGTAAATTTGTTTATGTACGTTTCCATCTACCTCGTCCTAAATTGGGCATTCAAAGGTAGATTATAAGACAGTATTTCTGTATGTGTTAGCGCGATGTTGTTGATGCGCTACTAAGGAAGTGTTCACCTTTTTTGTTATAAGGTTTATGTTTGAATTTTCAGCTTCCTCGCCCTAAAGTGGGTTTTGTTGAGAGGTCGACTGAAATTATTAATTCTGTATGTCGGCGCATTTTGACGCGCCTTTGTTCATGTGAGACGGCCACGACCGTCCTTCAATCTTGCCTTGTAAATTGTAATTCTGCTTCGTTTTTCCCGCAGCTGTTTTAGAACCTGCGCATCAGGAAAAACTAATTTATGTAAAGTTGTTTATGCAATAAATGTGTTATGTTGAAAGTTATTTGATTGTCATATCTCCTGATTTGAGATCCTATAAAGTTGTGATACCTTTCATTAAAAACCTGGTGCGTCCATTTGAAAAGTTCAAGTGTGACGACAATCTTTTGAAGTTCGATAGCTTAGAAGCTTTTGTGTTAGCTTTGCATAATTATTTCCTTAGGCAAATGCATGGTCAGTTCGCTATATATTACGTAGCGAAAATGTATGTAATTAATGTGCTGTTTTCAACAGCTGGCGACCGTATAAAATAAATGATTATTAATTAAGAGGTCAGCCAAGTTTGAGATTTAACAAATATTTATAATTTTGGTAACAATTATTCTAGCTTTTAGTTATCGATTTGTAACTACTGTGAAACTGCTATTTTGAGATGTTCATTTCAGGCACAATTTGCGGAGCCTTCCCGGCCGTTCTAACGCATATTTCGAATTTGTTTATAAATTATAATTGTTGCAATATTGTTAATTCGTGGTTTTAGTTCTGGGGCATCGGGAGACTAACCCCCTTTAGATCTGCAAAATTTGGAAATTGTTTATAAATTTGCAATAGTTGAAAATTATTTATTGTCTAATCTGAATGGCGTTGAAATGCGATGCAAAATTCCGGAATCCGATCGGTGGTAACGTATTTTGTTCTCGAGATATATGTAAATTGTTTATAAGAAATTAACATCTTAGTAGACCCCATTTATTTGCGCTTCATTCATTCGCTCTATACAAGCATACTGAAAAAACAGTTCTCCAATGCCGCGCTTTTGCCTACCACACACGCTTAAAATGCACTTGCTTGGAAATAAATTGTGTCCAATTTAATTATGGTATTATAGTATTTTTACGGTATGAGCATAACTTTTATTTTGTTTTCATATTCTCTTGTAAGTCCTGCAGTTTGCAAGGCGATATATTTATCACATAAAAAGAAATTGATTATAAAAAAATAATTTTTTAAGGTGCATTACGCCCAAACAATTGTTTCTGCTTTTCTATCAAAGGGATGTTGAGCAACCGAATAACTGTATTATTATTTTTTTAGGTCCCCTGTTAACACCGACAGTCAGAAACTGTGTAAACATTTGTTCCTCTTGTTTAAGTATTACCATTAAAAAATACGGAAAAATACTGTTTAGCTGTTTGCTATAAACTGCCCTGGATTGGATGAATGTAGTGTTAAGGACTTCAAATAGAGAAATATTCGAGTTTGTGTTTTGAAAGATAACATGAGTAGAATCACACATCACAAAATACTCCTTCATTTATACAAGTATAGATATTTCTAAATGAACGTATAAAACTTTATGTTAATATTTTCAATTCAATTTATTATTCAATAATTCAGGATCATCGTTCTAAAACTGTTAATTTGATGTTTTATGTTATAATACAGGATTACGAGTGCATGTGATATCGTGTTGCATTCTCTCTTCCTCTAGATTAGTAAGTGCATGCAAACAGATTTTTTGTTACAAAATTAAACATTGCTAGCTGACCTATCAGCTAGCAATGTTAAGTATTAATGCGAATTTTAAAATATTTGTTCTTTATAAATTTATTAAAATTGCACATTTTTTTAAATTCTAACGTTAACCAACAGAAATTCATAGGAACCTCATTCAATTATTATTCGATAGATGACATGTCATTCGCAATGAAATTTCATTGCAAAATTGTATTTCTTTGTATTGTTAATATATATTTTAAAAATATATTAATAATTATATTTAAAACATTTTTATGATTGACAAACATTTCAATAAAATTTCGTGAATTCCTAAATGGTTGAAAATAAATAAAACATTCTTACAATTGAAGTATTGTAGCATCTTAAAATATAACAAAGATACGTGCTTAGAAAAACATTTTTTTACTACTGAAATAAATAAAAAAAACTTGTTAAAACAATTCAAAGTGATTTAGCATTAATGTTTACAGTTCTGTAAATATCTATGACGTAGCATTTTCTACTGAAAATACTTAGAACAAACTTGGTGGTCAAGTCATATTATCTTCCCAACACATTTCAGTTTCAATCCCACAAATATCGGCTGAGTTAGAAGGTGGTTTGTTGGACGCTACTCTCCAATCTATTAAACTCCGGAAACCTTGAATTTGGCACGACCATCTGTACAGGAAGGACGTAGCTGTTTATCAAAAGAAAACGGACCATTCGAGGTATGTCATGATCAATCGTTGTAAAGGTTTAACCAATAAAATCTACCTCTAAGGAAAATTTCAAGTAATCAATGTTAATTATCACCGCTTAACATTGTGTTTACTATCTCAATATTTTCAACATCCAAATAACATAGAGAAAACGAATGTTATTCAGGTTATTATAAAAAAAATTCAATAAATATATGCATTTATTCACGTATTATTTGAAAGTAAAAATTTTTTTCGGGGAAAAAAAAAAAAATTAAAAAATGTGAGTGATTGAAGAAGTTGAATCATCAAATAAAAACCAATGTTTCTTGCTTCATACAATGCCACCTTGTTTAATAAATATGTAATTACAAGTGATAAATATATTTAAAAATGCAAATTAATGAAAATTTTGAAAAGTAAAATTATCAATAAAACTTTCATTCATCTGATTACAATACGAAATTGGAGAATTATCAAACAAGGCTCTTAAGCCAAAATTGATAACCAATTGAATATTGTAATACAATTACTTTAATATCATAGAAAGTTAGACGCAATTTGTCAAAATTCAAGTGAACTATAATTTTTATTTAAATTTGACTTCTTGTCCTACGAAAAATGACATTTTACACTACTTTGTTGACAGTTCTTATACCATGGGTTTGTTCTAATACTACTTGCAGTACGCAAATTATTATTTTTTGTATTAAAGAAGTATAGATATATGCAGGGCTTGATTTCTGCCGGAACCCGTTCCGGTACCTCAGGAATAATTATTAACTTATATTATATATAAATAACTATTGCTATTACATTAATAATCAATTTGAGGATCGTTCCGGCATCTAAAATTTAAAAAATAAAGCACTGGATCTATGTATCATAACTCTTATTACGACACTAATCTCAGTTTCGTCAAGGTTGACTTTTAGACAATGAAAGTGGATGTTCAATCAAAGTTTACCCATCTAAATAAAGTTTATCCTACTACAAATACTATTTAGAGAGTGTTTCTATACGTACTAATTAGACAAAACTAGTGCTGCTTCAACACCACGTACTTTCATGTCTTATTTGCAATAGCTACCCAATATAAAATACGGCCTACGTGAACTTGCAAAATTATTTATTTCAGCAGCAATTATTTTCTCCTCGCTGGTATTCGATCTCGGATTCTTAAAATTAACATGCCTGACCCGTTTACCCTACATTACCAATTACACAGCTGAATTTCCTCCTTCCCGACGCAAAAAGAAACTGAAACATTTACATTTACAGTTCTTAAAAATTCAGTGTGTTTAATTTACATTAATTCAAGATCGAGTTTGAAAAACTGAATTCATGATGGAAAAAATCTCTAAAATATCTTGCGTCAATATTGTTTTTCGACAATGTTAGTATTTGTTTGCAATTTTCCGAAGTTCAGATTGTTCGCCCAAAATTGAACGTACGACATTTTAAAACGTCCTTTGCTTCGAGGAATAGATTTATAGAAAGACAACTGGAGCTCTTTTTGAGAAAATTTGGAATGTATGATGGGTTTTGGCGTAAAGTACCGTCAAAATTCGTTTAAAATTCGACGATTCGTGACGCCAGCCTGATCGTTCAAGGAATATCCATTTTGGTGGAAATTGTGTTTACTTTAGGCTCCAGAATTATCCATACGTAGACGGACTGACGAAGAGGGTTCTAGAAAATCACTTTTTCAGGTTCAAAACAATCTTTTTGACAGCCCTGTGTATAAAAAGTAAAATACGAACACGATCAACAGTTCTCTTTTTTCGAGATAGCAATATGCAAGAGACGTTTTTTCTATGGAAATTTCGACACTTTCTCCTGCAGTATTACATAATTCTCTCTTTACACATGGTATATGTGGCGATAAAAATATGCCAACGTTGGTAGGATTTGAACTTGGTGTCTTTCTAATCTCGAGGTATAGGTCGAACGCACTACGCTATCACAAGCATTGTTCGTTACGTTCTCCAGGCGCACTTATTACGAAAACAATAATAACGTGATATTCATTGCACTTAGTTTTTTATTCTGAAACTCAAGATTCTGGGACTCAAGGGATTCTGAAACTCAAGAAGGCGTGCGCAGATGATTATTACCCCCATACGTTACATACAGGTTTTGACTAAATAAATAAATAAATAAATAAATAAATAAAGACTACTTCGAAGACTTAACAGACCGACTTCTTCAAAGACTGAAGTGATTCAACTGACAAATTTAACTTCCAACATTCAACTGACTATTACATGTTCATCGCTGAACAATACTTCGCGAGACGAAACTCAGTGATTTCCAATCTAACTGCATGTCTAGACTCGTAAAACTTGACTTGAAGACTGCCATGCGACAGCAGGTTTCAAGCTGCTGGAACTGCCAGCATAACTCTATTACGTACGGTGCTTCTTCATTTACGCAACGTACGAATGACAGCACATCTCACCGGACCAAACGTTGCGCGTGAAGTATTCAATTACTGACATGCAGTCGGCGTAAAGAGTCTTGAGATCACGCGAGTTCGGTCACCGACCACTGGAGACGTGAGTGCTGCAAACTTACATCACGGCCTCCCGCAACTGCTGCTTCCGGGCAACGAAGGCCAGACCGCCGGCGCGGTCATCGCAGTCTTTCGGCGTACGGTCGCCTTGCCAACCCAGGGATCACAAATTGAACACCATAGCTGTCAGTGGCCGATCTTCATCGCCAGGACAACCTCCGCGCCCTGAAGACCGCTGATTCACGAGACTTCAATGTAAGTAAAAGTAGTTCAGTGTAACAAAAAACGGTGAGGAAAGATAATTCGTAAAGTGGAGTTTTGAAAAGGAGTCACGTGTTGCTCCATTATATGCTATCTTTAATTTCACTCTATTTTGAAAAGAAATTTAAAGAAAAACATTGGAGCCATTGTTGAAAAAATTTTGAAAATGTCCCAGGGGCTTTATGTAAAGTACACCCTAAAATAAATGAATATTTTTCAAAGTCGTAGAACATCGACTGATCGAAAGGAGTTCATACAGTGCGGAAAAAATCTACACAGAGCTTATTTATTTATTTATTTTACGTCAAAAAAACAGTTAAACTGCGTATGACGTGCTATGGGAGAAAGTGAATTGTGTGCACATTTTCAAAATTCTGTGACCCCTACACTAAGTCATATACTACTTAAATTTTGAAAAGCTCCCATGTAATAAAATCTATTTCCAAGGATAAAAAGGCAATAAATTTTGGCTCTTATCCATGTTGTTCTTCGGAATAATACTTCCTGCCGCGACAACATGGAAACGATAATTTGAATAATAGTATTTCCTATTGAATTCTAGAAGACGTGCACAGAAAATGAAGTTACATTTATGTCCAGAAGCAAAACAAGGGGCCATCTCAGCATTTGCTCAATGGATCCGGGAAACTGGACGAAAAACCTGATCGAGATGGGGGTCATTGATCCGGAGGCTGCAGTACAATACTTGTTACAGGTTGTATATACACATTTATACAGTTCAAATGGTAAATGATGCATTATGTACCATTGTTAAAATTAATGTTACTTTTCTTGTGATGCTCAGTATAGTCTCTAATTGTATAGAAAGTTACGCAGCAGAAACGATTTCACTTGGGATTTAAACTTTTCTATCGAATTTAATCGTTTAATGTCATTTGGCAAAGTGTTGTAAAATAATGTACATGTATTGTATGTGAATTTTTTGTAATGAGCTGTTGATACTGCCACCTGATGAATATGATTTCTACGTCGAGTGTTATAGTAATAGACATCGGCATTTTTTGAAAATATATTCCCGCCCTTAAGCAAGTCATTTTTTACAAAAACCACTGATTCGTAAATAAGCAGACAAGGTAATGGTAAAATTCCTAGATTAATGAAGAGAGGCTTACATGAATCACGTGGGTGGGATTTGGTTATTATTCGTACAATTCGTTTTTGTAATCTAAAAGTCTGGGAGCTATAAGATGTATTTCCCCAGAATATTATGCCATATCTCAGGCGGGAATGAACATTCGAGAAGTATACACAACGAGCAGTATGAAGGCTGACTGAATTTGCAAGAATTCTGAACGCGTAGCATAATGAACTTAATTTTGTGTTCAATTCGTTTAAATGGACGTTCCATTTAAGGTTTGACTGAATTGAGACACCTAAAAATTTTTGATAATGATAATTTCTGATAATGATGGCTAAGCCATCGAAAGCTGCTATTATTGAAATAAATACTATAGTTGACAATGACAACGCCTTCCATCATTTCAATTATGTAAATGTCAACTACAACTCACCACTGAATCAATATCTGTAGGAGAGACTTGAAACTTTGTACACAAACGCTGGAAATACGAAAAAGGGTTAACAACTACAACTGTCTATCATTATTATTGCATGAAGGAAAAAATGTGGGGCATTACTTTTTGGCCGACCCTCTTAGTATACCAAAAGAATATAAATTAAACACTATGAAAACAAAACAAACAAAATTGCTCTAACACCGTATGATGATAAGAGATATTTAGCACGCCATATTAATACATTGCCCTTTGGATATAAAATAGAATAAAAATATTAATGTAATATAGGATTTTAACGTGCATGTAATATACGTACATTTCGTTTCGTACGACTCTAAATAACCTCTATTTACTGTACATCCACAAGAGCATTGCACTTTAGTTACCAAAAAGATTTTTTACTATCTTTACACTGAAGTGTATCAGTCGTATTAAACCATCAGTCACATATTGATGGTTCAAAAATGCATTTCATTTCTTTCCTACTTGGTATACACAACCTTTTTTAACAATTTATTTAATCTCCATTGATGAATATTTGTTTGTTGATGTGATAATTTTTTTTATCACGGATTTTCCATATTCATATACTGTTTTTCGAGAAGCAGGACTTTAGGGCTCTATAATTTATATATGAAAAAATATTCAATTTTTCTTAAAACTTTATTTTACAGGTTCTAATATGTTCAAAATATTTCTTAATTTTTTAGTTACCGGGATACTGTAGAATCTTTTTTTTTAAATTATATTTTCCAACCTTGACAAAGCTATTAAAAATGTATTATTTTCACAATACATTTGCTCTTTAAAAAGTAAATCCTACCATTCTATATAGAATCGTATATCTATATGACAATAGGTTCAATCATATTTATTTGTCTTTAATTCACCTATATGCATAAAACAAGGATAATAAAAAATAGCGATATCTCGCTATTTTTTAGCGCAACCTCTAAAGCTTAAACCACATTTCTGACATCAACAACAGCATATTCATTTAAATCTCTTTGTTTAAATCTGTAACTTCTTTTGATATCCTAACATGATGCGATGCTTGATTCATTTTCGAGAGCGTGCATTTATAAAGTAATTATTTTTTAAAAATATTTTTGTATCACAATTTTTATTGGTCTCTCTGTCTCATAAACATGAATGTCGTTGAAAAATATGATTTAGACTATTCAACAACTTGCAACGCCTAACATTGAATATATTGTAATATGAATATTTACGAAAAAATGGTTATACTTCGGGACAATTGTCGCGTAATTCATGGAAAATTAATAGACACGAAAATTGCTGTCTAATCAATTAAGGTAAAACGAAAAAGAGGCAAATTTGTGAACTGAGGGAAGTGTGCCTCAAATTACTACAGCACTATCGCGCGATTTTAGGCCGTCCCATGCCCTACGATCGCGTCCGATTTTAGGCCTTTGTTACAGACGGCCAGGATTATAATGCCCTTGATGCTCATAATACATGCTAATGACCTCTCGAATCTGCAACTGCTCTTTAAGTCTTGGATATGCTTCTAAACTTCAGGTGTTCTACAGGTTGGAACGAAATTGAAGCATTTAATTAATTTTTTTAACGGACTCTATGGGAATGTAATATGGGGGCTCCTGAGGCGAAAATGGTACACCACCGAAAGTAAAACTGAAACGAAACGGTTATTTATAACTAATTTTATGACGAAAGTAGACTGATCAGCTTTCCCCCTGAAGTTCTATTTACTCTGTTTACTCAAACTTGAACATACGGAAATGTTTGTTCTAGATGTACAATACACTTAGTAAACACCGAAAAAAAAAAAACAATAATCTGCATACAGAGAAAACAAAGAACAAATAATTTACCAATAATTATGCACCAAAGAATTTTCTATACAGAAAGTTACTATTCATGAGCTGAATTAGTATGGTAATAGTACAAGAGTGGCCAAATATGAATTCATTTTTGAATCTAATATGTGTCTACTCAAAATACACACTAACTTATCAGAATGAACTATATTAATTAGTTATTACACAATGTTTGTAAAACTTGTACGAGATAAACAGAGCTCTAATGAAATGGTTCACTATACATATTCATGTATATAAAATGTTCTGTAGCCCCGATGAAAGCCAAATATATGGCCAAAACATTGGAAATGTAAAGTGTTTCTTCATTGTTTTCATTATTGTGACCCAAGCCCAAGAACCGTTAGACAAATTAAATTGTTGTACTTCAGATCTTCTACCTAGAATTTCATTTAGTTTACAAAAGTGTGTATAAGTGTATATGTATATGTGTATATATGTCTACATGTACTTACAGCATAAGACTGGCTGGTCAGATTGCCGAATTCTTCCTGCAACGAAAGCAACTCTTTAGATGTTTGAGTTTTTTCATCGTTACAAATCCTGTATCGTTCTTTAACCACTACCAATTCCTCTTCCAAAGCTGACATCTGCAAAAGTCATAATATTACATATTAAAACACACACACAACTCTCTCTCTCTCTCTCTCTCTCTCTCTCTATATATATATATATATATATATATATATATATATATAAACTAAGTGATAACACCCCTTGTAACTCCTCAAACGTGTAACATACGAAAATGCCGACTGGAGAGTTCATTGCATAAGCATTGGCTACTTGATTACAGCACACTTCGTATTTGCACTATTTTTTACTACGAAGATATAAGGTCAACTTTGTTTTTTTAATGGAACCCTATGCTAAATTTTAGCGTATCGTAGTGGGCTTAAAAGCACGACTTCAAATATATTTATATCTTTGTATTTAAGCAAATCGCTTTTTACCTTCCTGCTAAGTAAATGAGGAACTTCACGAGTCCGTCCTTCAGACAAACGAGCTAATTTACTTGAACACAGTAACAACTACTTTCTTTGATACTAATTTTCCCGAAAGATAACTTCGTCCAAGGACGACTGCAATACTGACATTCCACCGCCACGTATGGGACACATTCACACTAATTTTGTGTGTGAATTGCTTCGTCTTATTTCCGCTGTAAGCTAAATATTTTGATCTGAATTTAATATATAGGAATGTAATGATTATGTTGATTTTTTGGTACCATAAAAAGTAGCTTTTTTTATTTAAAAGATAAAAATAAAGCCAATTTATGATCTGTTACGTGCGGGACATGCAAGTAGGACATGCTGCGAAGACATTTCACTTTGGCTTGGAAACTCTGCGAATGTGGTGCATTCTAAAACTCGAAATATTTTTATATGAATTCTTTAACATTGTATCTCTGCGTTAAATAAAAAAACATTGTAAAAAATCTGTATTAACCTGTGAAAAAAAAATCCTTTTTCACGTGCGGGGCATCGTTGTCACGTGAGGGACGGTGTGTAAAGAACATACTTTCTCTTGCAGTTTTAAATAATTTATTTTGCTTGAAAATATTCCTGATCACAATAAAATGTTGTTAATGTAATTATAAAACTATATTAGAGTGGTTTTTAATGAAACCGAAAGTTAACTGAACAAAAAATATTCCACTTCCGTACAAGAGGTTTGAAATAATTAAATGAAACATAGCTATTTACTGGTGAATATTTTAAATATTCAATAATGCAATTATCGGTCTAAAAGTTTGTAAAGCCCTCTTTTGTTCACAAGTACAGAAGAGCTTTTTCTCAGAATTTCTTCGCGAGCGTATTTTATTTCGTCTGGATATTTTGGCCATTTGAAGCAACCTTTCATTTTAGATGGATGCATTACATTTACCATGGCCCCATCAGAATGCACTTTTGTTATTTCTCCAATGTACTCAGTTCCTTCATATTTGACCACGGCCCACTGCTTGACTTGAAGGTCATCCGCACAAACGCCTGCAACTGAATGTTTGAACTTGACAACTTCTGAAGACAAAGAGTGGTTTTGGCAGTGAGGTACTTCAGCAACTAAATTTATAACATGGAATTTAGATATTCCAGGAATAGCTGGAACATCTGTCCATGGTCGCATACGATTTATGGTTTCTACAATTTTACTTTCTTCGACGTAAAAAAACCGTGTTTTTTCAACCAATTGGGTTGCAAGGTTTGCAAAATCCTTCGCGTTCTGAACAATTAACTCTGGAGTTCCACTTTGGCTCATCATTTTCTGGCGAACAAGTCGCTTTACATTTCCTCTCACACCATCTACAACTCATTTACCGTGAGAGGTGGCGAAGTATTTCCACGCGAAAGTTGTACCGTGCTTCTCAGACAGGATGTTCAGAAGTTGCACCATGTACTTGTTCTTAAATTCTGACCCTGGGCCATCACTCCAAATTACCTCTTCCTTTGGTTTCATATTATTTTTCTCCCTATCAGTATGGAAGATATGTTCGTAAAGAAAGTTCACAAAGAAGAAAACGGTATCTTTGTCTTTGCTTTAGTATCTGAGCAAATGACATACGTATTGCAATGACCTTTGTAAAATACAGCAACCGTGAACAACAGTACACTTGCCCTCGACCAGAGAGCACTCATAATTTCATTTTGATAATCACATGAAAAAGACATAGCAAAATCTATCTGTAGTGCACGTGATTCGCTGGAAACATCATTTCTTTCCCGTTCGAAGGCAGCACTCTGAATTCTCTTCAAATTTACGTGATGCATGGACAAGGGTAAATCACAAATAATAGCTTCAAACAAATCTCCAACCTGACCCGAGAGCACAGAGATTTGCCATTTGTCATTGAGGTTTGCCCATACTTTCCAGGAAATTGCCTCATCAGTATTTGTTGGAACCAACATACGTTTTCCATTACTGCAAGAGTCACACAAGTTCTGCCAGCAAGTAGAGTTCACACTAGTACTGCATAAGATATTGTCCCCAAACGTGTTTGAATAGTTGTATTTCAGATCTTTCAATTTCAATATAAAGTTTTCATGGATCCTACACTTACATTGATCCGATGGTGTATCTTTCATAACAAGAACATTTTTTGACCGTAGGCTACAAAATTTGGAAAATCCAATCTCATAGTTCGGATTTTCCAGCTTAAAAATTGCAAATGCTTCTCTCAAAAATATAGTCAGGTAGTGTTTTTGCAATTTCAATTTATTTACATTTTCCCACACTCTAACACATTCTTTCATTTCCGGGCAAGTGTACACTATGTCAGGCCGGAAGAAGAAATCTCTTACCTCATCGTAGTTCTTCTGAACAGGAGCACTATTCATTGCATTTGTTAGAGGGATACCTAACCGTTTTGCCAATCCATTTACTACAGCCTTTTGCTTCCGTGGTGATTTAGGAAGCGATCTCACTGTTCTCCATAACGCTTTTCCTAGTGACGCTTGTATGATGCAGGAGTGATGACAGTCTCTGATGATTCTGGTGTGGAAGAGGGATCTGACTGTACCGATGTACTGACCTGTACTGACCACACTTCTTAGCTCTCTGGAGTCTTTTCCTGTCTCTTTCATATCGCTTTTCTGTTTTTTTTCTAAAGTCTGGATCTTCTTGCTGTACACTCTCTAATTTTCTTCATTGAAGTAGCACTTGTACTTTTCGTAGCCAACATTATCACAACTAAGTGAGAGAGAAAAAAGAAGCGTTACAAACATCTGTATTTCCCAACAATGAGTTCATTGAAATAAAACTGATGTAAAAACAAATGAAAGCTCTAGAGAAGCATTTAAGTGAAATAATCAAATAATTTGTAGTGATGTCATCTTTAGGTAATATTCAAACATACTGCATTTTACTAAACAAAATAGACCAACCATTAAATATCATAGGCACAGTACTGCATATCAGGTAGAGTGATGTGAAGCACGTACAAATTCTGTCACGTGCGGGACCTAAAATAAACTTGTTCCACCCAGACTATTTGGGATGGTGCAGATCTAATCAAGTATGTATTATCAAAAACCTTTATGCTAATTTATACAATCCCCCAGGAAATTAGAAGAAATGAACATATTAGCTTTTTTTCAAAACTTAACCTATTTCTGTCACGTGCGGGACAATGAAATAGGGATTTATGTACTTCTTAATTTGTGTAGTATTCCGAATAAAATTAAAAGCAATAACACTGTTGAAGTACACAAAAGAACTTACTTTTCACAATTATACAGCAGCAATATGTCACGAACACTTCCTTTTTGCAAAACAAATAACGAAAAACACTGTTTACTAACTGTGTCGACACTACCGTTTGGAGCTAATCGTTCATAGCAGTGCTGACACACTAAAACTAATAATCTGCCAACATTACCACTAAATGTGATTACTGTGAATATCAAACAAAGCATTTATTGTAGTTTTGTCATTAAAAAATTCAGTTTTAAGAGAAATGTCTTCTTTTCTATGGAATGGCTCAATACAGCATTCCGCGATGTCCTTGTTTTAGCACGCAAATACTATTCCGTTTTTAACAACTATGACAACATATTCTATTGTCAATTTTAAGTAAATAATACAAAATAAATGTACAATTTTAATTAATTAAAATTTTAATATTACGTAACCATTTCCAATCATGCGAGAACGTATGTGCTGCTGTACCATTTCTAATTATTTTGTCAAAATATTGTTACGAATTCCTGTAGCAATTCATATCTTCCCTTTATACGCAGTATACAAGAACGTAATGAATTGAATTTTTCGAAACACGTTTCGCATTTTACTTCCCCATAAAAAATATGCAGGTCACGAGGGCAACAATGTTTCACTTGTTCACAATATTTTAAAAGAAAAAGCATTTAAATATAATGATATTTACGAATACTCTAATGGCAAATGCGAAGGAAAATTACTTATATTTACACACAACCCAAATTACTTACATATCATTACAAAAAATATCATTTCCAACGGATGAAAATGATTCCATTTCGAAATATTTTGCACTTACCATTTTGTCAGCCTCCTTACATTTTTCTTGCAAGTCTTCAAGGTCTTTTACAACAGTTCTGCCACCAAATCCTTGAGATAACCTTTCGCATTCATTCTGTAGGCTCTCATTGGATGCAGTAAGTTCAGTAGTACGTTGTATCAACTGCCAATGTTCAAATCTCAGTCTATAAATACATAATACTCATTAAAAATATAGTCCCCAACACTTAAAACTGTTACACAATCACATTCATATTACATGAAAACAAAGAAAAACATGATTAATAATAACTTTCAGAACGTTTCATCAATTCTGTATAAAAATAAGGTAAGGCTAAAAACGGCTTCCGAGCGTGTAACTACCAATGTAAAGCGGCTCCACACATTCGTTATTCGGCGAGTAGCGAACAACCGCTCGTATGGATGAGTTGCTTGCTATTCGCCGAGTGACGAACATTCGGTGCTCGCCCTACCCACCGCCTGTCGGTCTTTAGGGAGCGAAGGGGAGCGAACATTCGCCGAACACATCAGCTGTTCGGGATTGGGTGAGCAGTACCTCGCCGCTCGGCGAATGCCCAATGTGTGGAGTCGCCTTACCATTGTCGCTGAGTACGATTTACCTACGAGTAAACAGGTTAAATCACATTCGTTTTAAACATTCCCTTCATAACGTATATTCGGACGGATTTCATAAAACGTGAATTTAAAACAAAACTCAAAAAACAGTCTTTCATGGCATTTGGAAAGTAAACGAAAATATTGTCCTGAAACATTGCCAATATTGAGATGCTGTTTTCACTCAAATGAACATATGCGAGGGGAACATAGATGTACAAGGGAAAAAAAACAATAAAAAAAACTCCGTAATTTTTTTCACAGTAATTTTTTGGAATATGGAGATAATTTGAATTTGGAGTGCTTCTTCAAGCCTTGCACCTCCTTTGGCAGAAAAAGTGTTGCCGGCAAAAGTTGACACAGCGCACAGGCTTCCAAAATGTCTGACATCAATGTGCCCTCCAGTGGGCGCGTAGCCCCACCAGGGGCGCATTCTTACATTTTGTTGATTCTGTGGAAATAATTTGTGTCACTTATTTGGGCTCCTAGTTATCTCTCGTTCATTATATTTGCCAACACTTTTCTCTCGTTCAACATTTGCCAACAGCGGCGTACCGTGGGGGGGGGGGGGCGCACTTTCAGTGCGCGCCAAATTTCACAATGAATAATAGCATCTTGTGAAAATTTGAACCATATCATTCCATATTTTTGTCACCCCTACGATGAACACGGATTCTTTCATTATTTATTCTGTACTTCTTTAGATTAATGTACAATAATAACATCTTGCTCGCTGTAGCGACTGGCAACACCGTCTGTACTGACTTGTAGGGATTCCCCCCTTTTTTGTGTTGGATTGCTTACGACTAATATTCAGCGAGAATGACTTCTATCACACAGAAAATAGTGTTCAGCATCTGCAAATTAGATTACAATACGGATAAGATCCTTCAAGAAAGTCCGTAAGTGATGCTTTGACAATTCTAAGAAACCTTCAAACTTTCATATTTTACATGGCAAGTTTATTTCACTTTTAGACAATATACGAAGGAATCGTCGTTCTTGACAATTGAATTTTCTTTCGACGCCAAACAAGTAGGCGCGAACCTTTCTCTTTGAACTCGGCAGTCACCTGCACTCTTCCTCAGGGTGGCGTTAGTGGGAGAGGGACATTAAGCATACTTCCCGACAGTTTACCTGCTTGAATCCACCAGCCCCTTTCTGACCCGCTCAAACATGGTTGCCAGTGCATTTCGCTCTGCCTGCTGTAGGTTGCGTTTGACACTGATCACCCGGTATATTATATATATATATATATATATATATATATATATAGTGACGTCACGGGATTATACGAACCCGTAACGCCACCATAAGCTCACAAAAAGACCAGAACACTGAGGAATGGTACGCGGCGGAGCGATGGTCCAGAAAGCGACATCTACCCGCAGGTTTCGCACTCGATGTCCAGTTGCGGATAATATTTTCTGAGAGGGCGCGAAGGAGGAAAATTCACCTCCAGAAATTTCCAGGCGGAGACGCATAAATACCGACGCACTTCGGAAGAGCTCTCTACAACTTCGACAGCGACGGGACTCAAACTAAATTCTTCAGCGATCGTCATTGGATTAGTCAGGAGTATAATTTACTTCTAAGTTAAAGCTGATTTAAGAAAGCGGTAATAAGTGATAGAATTCGAAGTGAAGTGCATGACAGTGTAGCACTAACATTACGCAGTAAGCAAGGATGTGACTGCTTGAACCTGAAATAGTTTCATATTCAAATTCACAGAAGGACTCAAACGAAATCCAGTATGTAATTTGTACGCCACGACACGACGCTCAAGTGGGTATGTCGGCCGAGTGCTAGAAGTAGTCAATTCAAGCACGTTAGTTATTTAAAACTGGTAGCGAGCAACGACGGGCAGGCGGCAGAAGGACGACTCAGTGAAGACTCAAGAGTAGGCGAGAAGGACTTGGACCAATACGTGGATGAGTACAGGTCCGAGATCGAGAGAAGGTTGGAATTTGGACGTGGCGGCATCCTGAGATCGAGCGAAGAGTGTGTAACCGCGGACATCGAACCAGTCAAGTGACGTATGGAGGACTGCGAGCGACCGAACACCCTAAGGTTAACTGACGGCGAGGAAGGAAATGCGAGGTAAAGAACTGGCAACTTTATGCGGCAATTTGTTGGGAAACCGTGCAGCTTTAAATACCAGGCGAAGGTCCTAAAATAGGTGAAAGGTCCAAGTAATTACTGGGAAAATATTCGAACGTAGAGCGGCAGTTTAGATTTCATTTGCTGTACGGCCAGTAAATTGTTTGAATGCATACCTTGTACAACTTTTCAAAGTAAATTATAATTTTCATGTAATGTAAAAGTAATCTTATTTGAAAGTCATTGTTTCCATTGTATGATGTCAGGATAATCAGTTGCTATAATTTTGTAAAGGTAGATTTAGTAATGTGTGTAACGTTTATTTTTGTGTTAGAGTTTAAGCATTGCAATAAATGCAGCTCAGGCTGACCTCTGTAAGTCTATAATAGAATAATTCAGAAAATCACTAAAGGGCCGTGCACGGAAAACTTAAGATTAACAAAGCTAAATGAGGTACACAGAAATAATTGAGAAGAGTAGAACCAAAAGTATGTGAATAGTGCTTATTGAAGTATTCAGGCAGTCAAGGTGACGCCTATACTTCTTTTGTGGTTGTATCTTCTGTTCTTTTGTTTCTATCTTCTTGCAGTGACCATCTGTAAAGTACACTTATGGTATATTTGTGCCACTGTGTAATTTGTTTTACTGAATATATGCTCATTACAGAATTTACATAATTCATTGTGTCAAGGTCTAGACCTTCATACCCGAAAGATCCTGCTTCCTGAGAATTCAAAGCTCGCTTCACAAGCATTCATAGTTTCACGCTTCATCGCCACCGGCTGGAAGGTAGGTGGGCGTGTTATAATACACACTTTTTTCCAAACTATAATTTTAGTGCTCATAAGTATATGTAGTGATTGTTAAATTATTGAACGTTGTCGAAATAAATGTGTTGTTCGTGTACGTATTAATTAAATTATTTACGTTTTTACTTTCTCGTATACGGAGTATATACATATGGAGTACACACGTAGTATACAGAAAGTTATGTAATGCTGCGGAAAATCGATTTCGAGATAGAAGCACACGTTTTGGGGTCTCCTGATACGGAAAAAGTGTTGTTTTTTTCTTCTAAACGTTCGTCTGTATGTACTTAACGCCTGTCTGTACTGAACGCCTGTCTGTACTGAACGCCTGTCTGTACTGAACGCCTGTCTGTACTGAACGCCTGTCTGTACTGAACGCCTGTCTGTACTGAACGCCTGTCTGTACTGAACGCCTGTCTGTACTGAACGCCTGTCTGTACTGAACGCCTGTCTGTACTGAACGCCTGTCTGTACTCGAAAACGCCTGTCTGTACTGAACGCCTGTCTGTACTGAACGCCTGTCTGTACTGAACGCCTGTCTGTACTGAACGCCTGTCTGTACTGAACGCCTGTCTGTACTGAACGCCTGTCTGTACTGAACGCCTGTCTGTACTGAACGCCTGTCTGTACTGAACGCCTGTCTGTACTGAACGCCTGTCTGTACTGACGACTGTCTGTACTGTACGACTGTCTGTGTACGACTGTCTGTACTGTACGACTGTCTGTACTGTACGACTGTCTGTACTGTACGACTGTCTGTACTGTACGACTGTCTGTCTCAGTCAGTCAGTTTGTCTCCGTCTGTCTTTCCGTCTGTGAACATCACTAGCGCCTAAACCACACAAAAGAGTTTTTCCAAAATGGATAGTCCCCAGTCGATCAGGCCCGACTCGGAGCAGTGCGATTTTGGAAAACCAAAATTAATATTCCTCAATCGATCTGGCTGATGCCGTGGTCCCTTGTATTTGAAATCGATATTTCAATTTTTTTTTTTTTGAAGAGAGGTACTTTACATGAAGCTCGAGGTACACTTTCAACCTTTTTTCAAAAAATGTTCCAAATTGTTTCTTTAAATTTCTTGTAAAATGGAGTAAAATACACTTACAAAGGTGGCATAGGTCCGATTTTCACAGTGAAGGAAAATTGCAAAATTTTTCATTTTTTTTTTTTCCAAAAAATTAAGCGATTTCTCCTTTAATTGAAATTTGTTGTCCATAATTAATTCTTTCATTAAAGTCATGTACATTTTTTAAACTTTTCGTGCAATACTGCGTACAATATTTGCAATTTTAAAAAGTTACAAAACAAGATTTCCTCAAAAATCTCTCAATCCTCATATTACTCTATTCTTTTGTTGTTGTTTTTTTGTTAATTACAAAAATTCATATTTTAATTGTCACTCACGTCATTAATTTGGTAGTAATTTAGCGTTACATTACGGTAATTTGTTCACATTAATGTATTTATGAGAAAATGTGCTATAAATATCATACAAAATATCTCGAAAACTCAACTGTTTTCTGTAATGTGAGTTAAAAATTTCGCATTTTCAGAAACGCTCAAATGTCATTTTCTCAAAAATGTCTGCAAAATTGTTCTTCAATGTTTTCAAAAAGGAGCGCATGAAAAAATGACAAAGTGCACTTTGCTGTAGTCTTTTTTCTAATTGTACAAATGTGCTTTTTTAAATATATCTCACGCCGTTACTATGCACATTTCCAGCGATTTGTAAACACTATTGAATTTGCGAGTTAAAGTGCCTCAAATGACTATAAATGAAGTTAAAAAAAATTCTATGAAAAAGAGCTTCACATTTACAATAACGCTTACACGCCAGTTTTTAAAAACAGCTCCAAATTTTCCAATGAAAATTGCCGTTAATGAAGCAGTTTTACTCTCCTTTAATATTCTAAAATAATATTTCAGTTCTTCTATTAGGAAACCGAAAAACTGAGAAAATTTAAAAAAATGTACTTTGGGCGGCGATGGATGGCAGCTACCATGAGTATGTGGCAAGTCGGAATAGTTAGCCGAGACTATAGAAAATAGAAAACTAATACGAGAAAGTCTATAGCACTATTAGTTTATGCTACGCCATTTTGCTCTGGTGAATACGCAGCAGCAAATCTACCCTCAGACTCGAAGCATTCGCCGAATTCTTTGTTGATGAACTCTCCACCTACTTTGGGCGGCGATAGATGGCAACTGTCAAGAGGATGGGGCAAAACCGTAAAACCAGTCCACACCAAGGAATATGTGCCATTCTGTAACATCACTAGTTACTTTCTCGTATATATATACGAATATATGGAGTATGTAGGTGGTATAGAGAAAGTTATGTAATGTTGCGAAAAATCGATTTCGATATTTCAACAGAAATAAACGTTTTGGGGTTTCCTGATACCGAAAAAGTGTTTTCAAAACGCCCATCCGTCTGTCTGTGAACACCACAAGCGCCTTAATCATACGTTGGATTTCTTCCAAAATGGATCGATCTGACTAGACTCGAGGCTGCGATTTTAAATATTTCTTCAAAATAGGGGGCATATTACATGAAGCCCTCCCGACATTTTCAAAATTGTCTCAAAAACGGTCCCAATTTTTTTCCTTAAGTTTCTTGTAAGGATAGAGTAAAATACACTTATAATGGTGGCATAGGTCCGATTTTAACGGTTAACTGAATTTTTGAAAATTGCAAAAGTTTGAATTTCTTCGGCGTCTTCCTAAAACTACAAACTTGATAGAGACTTTTGCTTCAAAGGAAATTTGTTGTCCATAATTAGTTCTTTCATTAATTTCTTTGAAACTTTAAGTAGTTTTCGCGCAATATTACGTGCAATATTTGCAATTTTTAATAATTACATAAACTAGATGTTCTCAAAAACGGCTGCAATTTTTTTCTTCAAACGTTTCCGACGGGTAGAAATAACTGCAGTGTTAAATATGATATAAAGTTCATTTTGCTATATTCTTTGGTTTTGAAAAAATTACACATTTTTTTTAAATACCTCTCACGCCTATAACCCATCAACTGTTGTGATCCCCAAATGGAGATATCGGAATTTTTGGCCAATACTATGACTCTGAATAGATAGATAGTTCGGAAGTAGTGTTCAAATTGTGCACTGTATCTTCTTTTGTGAATGTGACCAGTTTAAAGGCTCCCACAGACCGGCGCGGTAGATTAGCAGCGGGTGCGGCACGGAAAGTTTCCAGCTAGGAGCGGCGGCGGAATTCGCGGGACCGTTCACACGGGAGCGTCAATTATGAGTCAGCGTTTGGTGATTGTTTTCATCAAGAAAGAAGAGGCGCTCGCTTCTGTTCATGCAGGGAGAGAAATGCCAAGTTATTCATAGTACGATTTCCGAGCACTCGCAGTATGTTCAGTATTTTTCCTTCTTTCTTTACGATTTTCCCTCAAATAATTAATATCTCTTTAGACAACGAAGAAAAAGGGTCCATAAATTTCATATAGAGAGTTAATAGTACGGAGAATGGCACACATTGATGTAACACCGAGAAATGCTTTTAATTGACTAGAATGACCAGTGACTGTTTTGAGGAAAATTTGAATCTCATCGCAGAAAACCTAAGAAAATCTGATACTTGAAAATCGTTAAAGTAACTTACATGAAGAACAACTTGTTCTTGTCAGTGCCAGATTACCGAACAGGCTGAATGCAGGAGCGCGCAATTTTTGGGGGCGGGCCATTTTTAGCGGATGCAAAATTTCATAAGGAGAACTTTTGAATGTTTTTGTAGAATTTCCCCCCATAATTATAACGACAGAAAGTGTTAAAGTTCCAAACGACGCAGTACACTGGAACGTTGACGATGGTTTTAGAGAAATGGTGGCCAAAGATGGATTTAAGCAAAATGATGACATTGATTTTTCTATCACTGAAAGGCATAATGCAGATCGAAGTCGATATTTATCGAAATCATTTTTCTAAAAAACAATGGCATGCTATGTGGTTGTAAATAGGTTAGGGTGAGTACAATCGCCATCTACAGGCCGTGTCCTTTGACATCCTTTTCTTATAAAATGATATTCATATACTTTTTTTTACATAATTATATTTAGTCAAAAAGGTCAAAAACTGTATGTGACGCATGGGAAAGAAAATCATCTGCGCACGCTTTCGTGAGTTTCAGAATCCCTTCCCAACAAATTAACTATTAATAGTTGAAAGATGAAATAATAATAATAATAATAATAATAATAATAATAATAATTATTATTATTATTATTATTATAATAAATTTTAAAAGACGAAGCATTAAGATGAAAGATGAAAAATTAATAATATAAAAGCAATACATTTTAATTGAAAAAAATTCAATTTATTTATTTAGTCAAAAACAGTCAAAAACTGTATGTGACGTGTCGAGGAGAAAATCATCTACGCACGCTTTCTTGAGCTACAGAATCCCTTCCCAACAATTTAACTATTAATAGTTGAAAAATGAAAAAACAATAGTAAAAATATTAAATTTAAAAACACGAGAGATTAACATTTCAAAAACTCGATATTTTCGTTGCCGAATTATAGAAAACTTTTTTGTAACGGTAAATGAACAAACAGATTTGATTATTCTGCATTGCTAACAAAACAGAAACTGACCCTAAGCTCTACTACCACTACAAGCAAAAGGAACGCTCATCAAAATGGGCGCATGGTGAAGCTACATTTACGCCCAGAAGCAAATCAAGGGGCCATCTCAGCATATGCTCAATGGATCAGGGAAACTAGACAAAACCCGATCGAGATGGGTGTCATTGAACCGGAAGTTGAAGTACATCACTGGTGAAAGGCATTTAAGTTTTTTAAATAAAATTATACAATGCAAATGTACACTAATTCACTATATTATGTCATTGCTTTGTTAAAGTAAACCTTATTTTCCTTTTTGACGATCAGCATTGTCTCTAATTGTATACAAACAGTTTTTCAGCAGAAAAGATAATACTTTTAACTTAAATTTGTGTACCAATTTTAATTAATTTACTTATTTAACGTCAAAAAACAGTTAAACTGCATATGACGTGCAATGGGGAAAAATAAATTGTGTGCACATTTTCAAAATTCTGTGATCCCTACATTAAGTCATATACTACTTAAATTTTGAAAAGCTACCATGTAATAAAATCTATTTCCAAGGATAAAAAGGCAATAAATTCTGGCTCTTATCCATGTCCTTCGAAATAATACGTCCTGCCGCGACAACATGGAAACGATAATTTAAATAATTGTATTTCCCACTGAATTCTAGAAGACGTGCACATAAAATGAAGTTACATTTATGTCCAGAAGCAAAGCAAAGGGCTATCTCAGCATTTGCTCAATGAATCAGGAAAACTGGTCGAAAAACCTGATTGAGATGTGGGTCATTGACCCGGAGGCTGCAATACAATACTTGTTACAGTTGTTTATACACATTTATACACGTCAAATGGTAAATAATGCATTATGTATCTTTGTTAAAATTAATGTTACTTTTCTATCGAATTTAATCGTTTAATGTCATCTGGCAAAGTGTTGTAAAATAATGTACATGTATTGTATGTAAATTTTTTGTAATGAGCTGTTGATACTTCACGTGATGAATATGATTTCTACGTCGAGTGTTATAGTAATAGACATCGGCATTTTCTGAAAATATATTCCCGCCCTTAAGCAAGTCATTTTTTACAAAAACCACTGATTCGTAAATAACAGACAAGGTAATGGTACAATTCCTAGATTAATGAAGAGAGGCTTACATGAATCACGTGGGTGGGATTTGGTTATTATTCGTACAATTCGTTTTTGTAATCTAAAAGTCTGGGAGCTATAAGATATATTTCCCCAGAATATTATGCCATATCTCAGGCGGGAATGAACATTCGCGAAGTATACACAACGAGCAGTATGAAGGCTGACTGAATTTGCAAGAATTCTGAACGCGTAGCATAATGAACTTAATTTTGTGTTCAATTCATTTAAATGAATGTTTCATTTAAAGATTGACTAATTAAAAATTTTGTTGCCTTAATATCAAAGGCCTTTTTTCAATGGAGCACAGAATTGTTTATTTGAAATGGAAAACTGCATTAAAACCGTTTTCTTTTCGTTTACTATTAATTTGTTATTTCGGAACCAATTTGAAACATCTGATATTGTACTATTTACGGTTTCCTTATTGCAAAGAATGTTAGTATCATCTGCAAAGAGAACCGTTCTTCCGTTTCAAATAATTGTTTCATTTCATCTGACAATGCGTTGTAAAGTAATGAATTATACTTTATATGAACATAATATATGAACATGAATATAATTTATTACAAAACCAATTTGAAACTTCTGAAATTGTACTATTTATTGTTTCTTTTTTGCGAAGAACATTCGTGTCATCGGCAAACAGAACTGTTCTTCCATTTTTAATAGATGAGGGTATATCGTTTACATAGAACAAGAAAAAAGAGAGGCCGTAAGATCGAACCTTGTGGGGCCCTATGTTCAATTGGCAAAGAATTGGAAAGATAAGTAAATAATGTCCTTTCGTGCAAGTACGGTATTTCCACTCATTGAGATCGATGTTTAAGGTACGAGGTTATTCAATCTAGAGCAATACCACGAATTCCATAAGAAGGTACGAAATTTTAAGAGAAGGATAGTATGGTAAATAACGTGAAAACCGTTCGAAAGATCTAATATATCCCAATAGGTTCTTCATTTTGGTCCATTGATGAAGCAACATCTTTAAGGAAAGAAAAATTGGCAGTTTCCGTAGATTTTGAATTTCTGAAACCGTGTTGTGAGTCTGAAAACGCTTCATTTTTCCTAAGCAAAGTTTTCATTCGCGTATAGAAAAGCCTCTCTATTATTTTTGAGAAAACTGACAACAGAGGATTTGGCCGGTAATTTTGAATTTCATTTTTGTTCCCTTTTTAAAAAAGTGGCTAAATTTTTGCTGTATTGAAAAAATTTTGGAAATATTGCTGTGCACAAGGAAGAATGGAAAATGTGAGTTAATGTGTGTATAATGGCAGGTGTACACGTTTTTAATAAACAATCCGGAAATTCATCTAAACCAGATAAATATTTATTTTTTAGTTTACTGACTATTCTGAGGATTTCGTTGGAAGAAGTTTCGTAAATAAACATCCTACCTTTTTTTTTTTTTTTTTTTTGAGAAGCATATGATGTTGAATTTTGTGGTTTTAGTCCCTTCGGGAGATCAACCGCAATTCTAGAAAAGTGTTGGTTGAAGATATTCGCAACTTTTTCTGGATTACTTCTTTCTCTTTCATTATCCTTCAAAACATTCTCTACGAAATATTGTGATGACGTGGTCGTATTTTTTTACGATTTTTTGCAAATTATATGGTGGAACTACATACTTTGCCCTGCAACAGAGCTTAACGACTAGAAAAATAACAGAGGTTGATAGAAAAGAAGAAGAAGGCCTAGAAAAAGGCCGGGGTTGATGCGGTCTTGGAGCGGACTCTTCATTCCGAGAGCTTTTTGAAATCCCTTGCCTCTACGTTAACAGATGTAGTGGCCGCGAAGCTGCAAGAATCGATGGCCTTCAATGAAAATCTTATTTTGACGTTGCAGAAAAAATTGAAGACCGCGATCAAGAGATTTGCAACTTGAAAGCAGAGCTGGAGCTGAAAACGGACCGGCTGGAAATGTATAGCAGAAGGAATTGTTTGCGTATATTTGGCCTAGAAGAGAAGGATGGCGAAAACACCGATGATATGGTCATTGATGTGGCGAAAAAGATAAGTGTAGACTTGTCACTTAATGATATAGATAGAAGCCATAGAGTCGGTCGCAAACTCACTGGAAAAAATAGACCAATTATCGTAAAGTTTGTAAGTTACAGGAAACGGCGACAGGTCTTCCAGTCGAAGAAGTTTTTGAAAGGCCAGAGAATCACCATTCGCGAGGACCTCACACACCAGCGTCTGGCCGTGCTGCACTCTGCGATAACGCGGTTCCAGCTGCGGAATGTATGGACCGAAGACGGTCAAATAGTAATTAACGCAGGTAACAGACGTTTCCGCGTCCAAACAATGTCTGAGCTTAACTCTATTCAACAGCTTCGGGGCGCTCCTTTTTCCTTTCTCTGGAAAGCGTTCTTCCTCTTCTCCTATTCTCTCTCTCTCTCTCTCTCTCTCTCTCTCTCTCTCTCTCTCTCTCTCTCTCTCTCTCTCTCTCCTCTCTCCTCTCTCTCTCCCTTTTACTTGTACCCATTCTTTATTCTTTACACCTCTCATTAAACCACCTCTTGCACCATCCTGAGTCATAGGCAGTCGGCGGCCGTCTAGGAAATTCCCGTTGTACCGCAATGCAAAGTATCCTCCCCACCCCACAGCCGTCTCGACCTGCATTTGTCCACCCCCTTCCCTGTCAGCCCCGGCTGCTGTAGACAGCACGCCGAGTATTTCTAGAAACTGTTTTTACGTCGCGCACTTAAATGAACAATCTCTCCTTTGTCATCACTGCGAGATTCAGGAAATTGTAACAAAACATAAATTTCACGCACTCCTCATTAGCGAAACATGGCTCAAAAAATCATTAAATTCTCAAACCGTTAAAGTCCCCGGATACCGGCTTTGGAGATCTGATAGAAAATCCAGCGTTGCTGCCCATGGCGGGGGTGTCGGTATCTATTTACGTGATGACATTAACTGCAAAATAGTTTCTCTTCAGTAAATCATAAAGACCACTTCATCGAATACTTAATTGCTGAAGTTATTCTCGCAGGTAAAAAATGTCTCTTGGCGTTAGAATATTCTCCTCCCAAATCAGGCAACATTGATGAACTAGACGACTTACTCGCTTCCTGTGTCACTAAATATGACATTATTATAATGGGTGATTTTAATTGTAATCTATTGAAAAAATCTGCCTCATCTGACAACTTTGCTAGTTTTTTTCGTAATATGAACCTAACGATTCTTCCCCTAAAGGCAACTCACATCACAAAAGATACTGAAACATGGATAGATCATATCATAGTGTCAAATCCTGCAAGAGCGCGTTCTCATGGACAATTTTCCGTCCCGGGAATATCTAAACATGATCTTATCTATGTATCATATAATTTAAAGTGTCCCAAATACACACCAAAAATTATAAAATATATCAAGATTATAAGAACTTTGATGCAAATTCCTTCGTTTCTGATGGATTTTCGGTCCCCTGGAATATTGTACTAAATGAACCTCGCTCAATAACAAAGTAGCAGTATTTACAGAAATGTTTAATGAACTTGTAAATAGGCATATTCCACTAAAGACGTCACGCGTGACACGTCCCGCAGCTCCATGGATATCCGGTGAAATCCGCCAACTTATGCACGATAGGGACACTGCGTACAAAGCTTTTCGGAAAACAAGGAACTATAACGACCATGTTACGTATAAAAAACTTAGAAATCGTGTAACCCAAATGTTGAGAAATGCCAAGATTAAATATTATCACTCGATTTTTCAAAATAACCGTAATTCAAAATTGCTCTGGAAAAAATTGCGCACTTTAGATATTCGAAATATTCGAAATTCAACAGAAATAAATGTGTCACTTGATTTGCTAAATCATGCTTTTGTTACGCTCGCGCAGCCAATAAATCCACTCCTAAAATCGCAAACTTTAGCTATTCTGCGAAGCACAGATATTGATATTAAAGACATTTTGTACTTTGCGTCAGTAACACCCGCAGAAGTCACTAAAATCATTTTGAGTCTTAAATCAAACGCATCTGACTCTGACGGAATCAATGCAAAGTTGCTGAAGCTTGGAGCTGAAGTAGCACTACCTGCAATAGTAGACATAATTAATTTCTCAAATGAGCGGCGAATTTCCTCGGCGTGGAAGACAGCGCATGTCCATCCACTTCCTAAAAGCGCCAATCCTACGACGCCAGTTGATTACCACCCAATTAGTATCTTACCTACAATATCAAAAGTTCTTGAAAAGATCGTCAGGAAGCAGATCGAACATCACCTTCATAATTTCAGTATTTTAAATACAAACCAGTCAGGTTTTAGACCCGGTAAAAGCACAGGAACTGCGCTACTTAGTGTTCTTGAAGACGCCAGAAATGCAATGGACAGCGGTAAAATAACAATTCTCGTTCTTCTCGATTTTAGCAAGGCATTCGACTCGGTCGACCACGATATTTTATTAGCGAAGTTGAAAAACATTGGATGTGCCTCATCCACGCTCAAATGGTTCTCCAGCTATCTATCGGAGCGGCAACAAAAAGTTGTGTACGGTGACAATGTGTCGGGTATTTTGCCACTAGCACGCGGCGTCGCACAGGGCTCTGTGTTAGGACCTCTTGCTTTCCTAATTTATGTAAATGATATAGACAAATCAATAAAAAATTGTCGTCATCACATATACGCTGATGATCTCCAATTGTATATTAGTGGACCCTCCTCTCGCGTTTTTGAACTTGCTCAAAAATCAACGAAGACCTTCACAGTCTGTCCTCTTGGTCATCATCATTAGGGCTTCTGCTTAACTCCAATAAATCTCAGTGTCTTCTAATCGGCTCCAGAAACTCCTTAAAAAAGCTATCATCTCCGCTCTCCCTGACATTTGCATAAATGGAACTCCCCTACCGTGGTGTAAAGACGTGAGAAATTTAGGTGTGTATATGGATAATATATGGATAATTTAGGTGTGTATATGGATAATAACTGGAATGTACAAATTGATAAAATCTGTCAAAAAGTATTCGCGTCCCTGCATGTTCTAAAACGCATGCGTACATTTTTACCTATAAAAACTCGTCAGACCCTTGTAACATCCCTTCTTATGCCTCATTTGATTACTGCGATTTCCTACTAACTGACATAAATCTGAAACAGCAACGTAAGATACAAGTAGCTCAAAATGCATGTATTCGTTTTATTTTCGACCTTCAAAAATACGATCATATTTCAACCTTTTATGCCCATTCTAAAATTCTTACCGTTGATAAAAGGCGTTTACTTCACTGCCTTCTCCTCCTTTACAAGATTTTAAACAGCACACATCATACCATCCTATCACAACGATTTCAGGTTATGAAGCTACATCGTGCCCGACCGTCACGCCTTATTTGTATTCCGCATCACAATACCACTGCGTTTAGCAAATCATTCACTGTCACTGCCATCCGTGCTTGGAACAATCTCCCCTCTACTATAAAAAATTGCAGTACATTTCACAAGTTTAAAAAAGAAGTCACTAACTGGATCCATGGAAAAAATACATAACTATAGTCCTACTGTTCGCTTGCCAAAAATTAGACGCCGCACTACGTCAGCACTGTGAAGTATCTCATATTTATTTCTATTCCACCTATCGTACAAAGTTCTACCCCATTTCCTAAATAAATACTTTCACGTCATCCTTAACGCCTTCTCATATCTCATTTTCTCACTTTCTTTTCTCCCTCTCCCCCCCCTCTCCCTCTCTGGATAGCTAAAACCTCATCTTTTTATTCTTTCTAATCACTTTAATTTTTAAATAACATATAAAGAACAAACTTACATCTCATACGTCACTTTTATTGCAGTACGCAGATGTATGCGTAGCTTTGTTGTGTGATTATGCATGAGCATTTGCTCATATTTGTATGTATTCAAAATATTATAATGATATGCTTTTAATTTTGTCTACATGTGTTTCACTAATTTGCAATATTTCTGTTCCAGTTCTTCATCTCTTACAAACTGCGCCGTACATTTAGATATAATATTAAATTCAAAATATTTTCGCCTTTTGTTTTCTTCTTTGTATTTTGTGTGCACTGAAATTGTTTACTTGTATTGTGTCTTGGCCTTAAGCCGCCATCCTGATTGAGGTTTACCTGGGTTTACTCAATCGCTTAAGGCGCATGTCGGGATGGTTCCTTGCTTGCAGTCCCAGGAATAAAGGTAGAATAAATCGTTGGCTTACGGGTGAGAGATATTGGGTCGGGTTTTCGGGTCTTGGGAATACTCTAAACGGAAACAATTTCCTAAGTTCTTAAAATTTTCCAATTTGTTAGTTTGTGGAAGACTTTAACTGTTAACTTTTCCTAAAAAGAAATTGATTATATCCACATTTTTAATTAATTTATTTTTTAAACTTCATTTAAAAACCAAATAGTTTTACGACACTATATCATATAGTAATAATAATTATTATTAATATTAGGAAATATACGCAAAATCATTTATCATTATCAATGTTTTCAGTTTCTCTCAGGGCTTGAACTTTTGACTTGATATGTCTTTGCTTGTATGCTGACGAGATTTCCCTCCCTTTCTAGTTTTTGTAGGGTTAATTCAAGAATACGTACGCAATTTTAGCTTCCTCAAAACCTCAATGAACCAATTAACAGAACTTATTAACATTTCACTGATTCTTTTTCTCCTTTTCTTTCTTTTTCCTTTCATTTCTCTCTACCGTTCCATTCATCCGATTCTTTTACGATTTCCTATCAAACTCGTCCTCCCTCGCTTTTACTCCTGTCACCCATGTGTATATCTTCATCCAAATTGCGTGCGTATTTTTCATTGAATGACTCCCTTTATTATGTACTATTGTAATATAAATTCTAAATGTGGTCAGGCGGAAGAGCAGGCTAAATGGCCTGAGCCTCGCCACCAATAAAGACATTTATTTAAATAACAATACCATTCCTCGACTATAACAGTTCCTAACATCAAGATTGCGTAAGAAAATTTGTATGAAGGTCTGCAGTTAGAGAATGGGTCGATTCAGAGCTTGTAAAACAGCATAAAAATAAAGTGGAGCATTGGAGAAATGTCCTGAGAAGAATTGTAAAAACTGTGAAATTTTTAGCATCAAAACGTTTGTCTTTTCAGTCACAACGAGATTATTGGTTGCAATATGAACTACAACTTCTTAGGTTGCATTGAGTTGATATCAAAACTTGATCAGTTTATGGCGGGTCATCTCGTTCGGTATGGAAATATACAACCGTGAAATCCATACATTACATTGAAACCCATCCACTCACATCTATAAAAAAGGGTTTAAAAAATTATAATTCGGAGGGTATTCTTTATTAAAGAAATTGTCGATACAAGATATATTTCGAAATGACGAGATTAGTTTAAGACTCTAATGATACCTGTGACTAAAGCAAATGGAGAACGATCTTTCTCCTCTTTGAAGCGTGTAAAAAATTATCTGAGGTTGAGTCTTAAACAAGAGACATTGAAAGCATTATCTGTTATACACAGAAGATGACGTTTTGGGACACTTAGAGTTTTAAGATACTGTTAATAAATTTGCCGAAAAAAATTCCTATGAAAAATGCTATTTTGACTTAAGTATCCAAATGTTTTGTAACAAAATTAAAAATAATAATAATTATTATTATTATTACCTATTACCTTCGTATTACCTTATAGTTTTAATTTATTGATCTAAAAATGTTATATGTTTAAAGAAATGCAAATATACAATAAATTATTTATACGTATACAATATTTGCATTGGTTACAAATATTGTGCATTTTTTATTTAAAATATTATAAATAACTTTTGTCGAAAAATCAAATGAAAAAAAGGGCGATAAAATATTTGACAGCCTAGGACGCACATAAGTCAAAGTCTGGTGTACTCACTCATTGAAACTTTTGATCAGAAAAATGTACAAAATTTTAAGAAGAAATTTTTTTTAAAAAAATTGACGATTAATGTTATTTAAACTTAATTAAATTACTGAACACGACTATGTATGTTTTGTGACCGATGTATGTTTTGTGACCGATCAATCGTGTCAGATTTACTGATGTGGTGAAAATGTTTGACATTGGACGAGTCTTTGCCTTGGTTTCTACAGCGAAACTCAAGCGGCAGATTTCTGCGTTCGACCCAGAGGGGAGGGAAGACTCCCGAACACGGGCGGACTTCCACGAAACTCGAGCTGCAGTGGAAGAAACGCGTCTGGCTGCGTCACAAATTTCGCGGCAACTGCCAAATCGTTGCCGCGACGCTCGCCTGCCGCGCAGGTCTGAACATGCTCGTAAGGCAGCACGTGACGCAAAATTTCCGATGCGGCCAATCCGCGTAGGCTGCGGATCGTCTGCGTTGGTCTGTGGGAGCCTTAAATCGTGATTACCGTGTTTAAATCGTGAGTGCGTATTTTCCAAGTAAATTGAAACTAGTACATGAAAAAGGGAGGTCAGGATTGATTACGATGTTAACATTTTAAAAATAGGTTTAGTAATTGATGGTACTTCATATTTTCAATTATATTATTACCTTAGGTCTCTACAGTGGAGTGGAAAACGTTTTATTATTATTTAGAAATAAATTCGGCCAGAAGAATATATTAAACTACGATCCTCAATTGGGAATTAGATTTCAGGACATTGCAATTTCGGTATTTTTCCGTTTGTAATTTCAGGTTAGGTAGAAGCGATTATAAGAATCTAAATTACGGGGAATAGAAAATATACTGGATTCAGACGAATTTCATGACAGTTTAGACCATGAATATGGTGTTATCAATATCGTAGTACTTCCTCCTGACGGAGTAGATGATATCCCAGACAAAGATATCAATGATGAAGATGATCCCGAAGAATCGGGGTCGGAAATTTCTGATGTTTCAATAGACCAATCTGAGTTCTTTGAGCAAGACGATTACAACTCCGCCGACATGAACTTCAAAATCAGGAAGACAAGGAAAAATGAATGTTTCAGAGTGACGTATATAATAACAAATTCCATTCGTTTTTAAAATGTGAAAAAATACACACTTGTTCTGAAGACACCACATTTACACAGAGTTTACTTCGATAATTTTTTTAGAAGCTACTGATGTTCGTTCGAACGAGCAGCGATATGCAATTAAATTCTGCTTTGTCTTGGGCAAAACACTTACTGAGACGTATTCTTTGATCAGGGAGGCTTACAAGGAGGAAGCCTTATCAAAAGCCCAGGTTTTCCGAGCGCCAAAGCTCGGGGTGACGCACCTCCGAATCTGCACGCCCCAAGAAAGCGATGATGGCGAATTCGAGGGGGAAACAATGCTCATTGTCTTTTTTGACAACTTTAGGGTGGTTCGCAAAGAGTTCGTCCCTCAAAGACAAACTGTCAACGCCGCTTAATACAAAGACAATCAAACCAATTACTACAAAGCTCAAGAGCCTGCACAGAAACGTCAAGCGGAGGCAGCCTGCGATCGCCGATCAATGGAAGCTGTTAACAATGGAATTGTTAATAATTACAGGCCTATAAGTTTGACATCAGTTGTATGCAAGCAGATGGAACACATGATTGCGGAATATATTAGACGAGTCTGGAATAAAACCGACTGTCTTTTTCAAAATCAACACGGTTTTCGTCCTAGCTATTCGTGCGACAGCCAGACTATTTCTTTAAGTCAGGACATAGCAGATTCATTAGGCGAAGGGAGTAGGGTCGATGCAGTAATATTAGACTTTTCTAAAGCATTTGATCTGGTTCCACATGGCCTTTTAATTGAAAGACTGTCAAAAACTGGATTAGATTATCGAATAATCTTGTGGATAAAAGAATGTCTTACGGGCCGAACTCAAGCAGTCAGAATAGGTGACAAACACTCATCGAAAGCCGATGTAACCTCTGGGGTCCCCCAGGAGTGTGTTAGGCCATTGCTATTCTTAGCGTTTATTAATGATATTGCAACTGGAATAAAATCGAAAGTTAGACTTTTCGCTGATGATTGCATAATATATAGGAGTATTGGCGCGTCTTCGGATGAAAATGTTTTACAGAACGATCTTAACTGTTTATGGAACTGGGCGTGCAGAAATAAGATGGAATGAAATCCGGAAAAGAGTAAATTCATTTGTTTTACCAAATCTCGCTCGAATGTACACTCGAATTACAAGTTAGGAACTAACGATATACCGCGTGTAAAAAACTGTAAGTACTTGGGTTTGGTCCTGCGTAGCGACTTGGGTTGGTCGGATCATATTAACAATACGGTCAAAAATCATGGCGGGCGCTGCACTTTGTAATGCGCATTCTAAAAAACAGTAGTTCGAATGCCCGATCCTTGGCATATACTTCACTTGTTCGTCCTATTTTAGAGTACGGAGCGGCCTGCTGGGACCCGTACAGAAAAGGGCAAATCGAGGCGTTAGATAAAATTCAAAAACCGGCCGGAAAGTTTGTAAATCATGGACGCGTTGATGGACGAGATGAATGGGAACCCTTATCTAAGAGACGGGAACGGGTGCGTTTATGCGTAATGTACAAGACATACAAAGGGGACTCAGCATGGGCAGATCTCAGTAAAAGACTACAAAAACCTGATTATAAAAGCAGAGGAGACCATCCCTGGAAAATACGATGTAGAAAGCAAAGAACTGATGTAGGCAAGTTCTCCTTTGTGAATCGTACTATAGTAGATTGGAACAAACTACCTGCAAAAGCACTAAAGACTCTTCCTTCTAATGTAGTGAAATTTAAAAATATACTTAATTCTATGTAGGTCATCATTAATAATACTCGGACTTTTATCATTATCATTATTAGTTTCATTATTATAATCGTTAGTATTATTAACAATATGGTCACGTCTCTTATACAGTGAAGTGAAGTGAAGTGTAGTGTGGTGGGGGCACGGAAGGGGAGGGGAGTGTAGTGTAGTGCAGCGCAGTGAAATGAAGTGGAGTGAAGTGTTAGAAAAGCTATAAGTCAACATACATATAACTCACAATTAATTATAACTAGGATATAAATCTCTAATTCTAATTGTAATTATATTTGTAAATGTTCGTAATAGTTTTGTAATTGTCGTATATCTAGTTGTAATAATGTTTGCCACCGAGCATTAGCTCAAAGCGAACTTTAATAAATCTCTCTCTCTCTCTCTCTCTCTCTCTCTCTCTCTCTCTCTCTCTCTATCTATCTATCTAAGCTCCATCACAATGCGCCGGCCCACACCGCCTTTGTCGTCACCTCCTACCTGGCTTCAATCGGGGTTGCAACGTAGCCGCAGCTTCCCTAGAGCCCAGATTTGAGAGCGCCCGACTCCTTTTCCCAAGCTGAAGAATCACTTGAAAGAATCCCGATTTAAAAACATTACAACCATCCAAGCGGTCGTGACGAAAGCTATAAAGGACATATCGAAAGCTGACTTCCCGGGTGCGTTTGAAATCTCGCTGGTAGCGTTGCATTTGTGCAGGAGAAGCCAACTATGAAGCCTTTTAAGTCACTAAAGATCAGATCAATAAAACACTGTTTATATACCCTGTCTCATTACTTCAAAATCACACCTTGTATGGAGTGCTTCAAGACATGATTTGGAAAACAGTCATAAACTGTTGTGATCCCAAAAACGGGATTTCTGCTCGAACTGTACGCTCTACTTTATTTCTAAACATAACGTATCGTCCGGTTTCCACAACTACTTCCGAAAATACAAAAGAATTTTAAGGAAAACAACAGTTCAGGCAAAAATAATGAAAATAAATGAGGATATTTTGAACGCTAGAAACAAAACTAAAGCAATGTGGAATATCGTAAAAAATACGACCACGTCATGACGATATTTCGTAGAGAATGTTGTTTTAAAGAACAATGAAAGAGAAACAAGTCATCCAGAACAATTTGCGAATATCTTCAACCAACACTTTTCTAGAATTGCGGTTCATTTCACGAAGGGACTAAAACCACAAAATTCAACATCGTATGCTTCTCAAAAGAATGTCGGCACGAGGTTTATTTACGAAACTTCTTCCAACGAAATCCTCCGAATAGACAGTAAACTAAAAAATAAATATTCATCTAGTTTAGATGAGTTTCCGGATTGTTTATTAAAAGTGTGCACCTGCAATTATACACCCAAAACTCACATTTTCAATGCTTCCTTGTACACAGGAAATTTTCCAGATATTTTCAAAACAGGAAACATTAAGCCACTTTTAAAAAAGGGAACAAAATGAAATTCAAAATTACCGGCCAAATTCTCTTTTGTCAGTTTTCTCAAAAACAATAGAGATGTTTTTCTATACGCGAATGGAAACTTTTCTCAGGAAATTCTTTCTAATTCTGTCAGCCTTCATGCAGCTCGTTGCGTGTATTTTGCAAATGTACATTCCCGCCTGAGATATGGCATAATATTCTGGGGAAGCTCATCCTTTAGTGCCCAAACATTTAGATTGCAAAACAAAATTATCCGAATAATGAAAAAATTCCCATCCACGTGATCCCTGCAAGCCTCTTTTCATTGAGCTTGGAATCTTACCATTACCTTGCCTATTTATTTACGAATCAGTAGTACATGTCATAACTGACTTACTTAACAGTGGGAACACATTTTCATGTATTACTGATATTTGTAGTTACAACACTAGTACGAAATCACACGCAGAAATCATGTTCATCAAGTCTCAATTTCAACAGAATTTCAATTGAACACAAAATTAAGTTCATTATGCTACGCGTTCAGAATTCTTGCAAATTCAGTCAGCCATCATACTGCTCGTTGTGTATACTTCGCGAATGTTCATTTGCGCCTGAGATATGGCATAATATTCTGGGGAAATACATCTTATAGCTCCCAGACTTTTAGATTACAAAAACGAATTGTACGAATAATAACCAAATCCCACCCACGTGATTCATGTAAGCCTGTCTTCATCAATCTAGGAATTCTACCATTACCGTGTCTTTTTATTTACGAATCAGTGGTTTTTGTAAAAAATGACTTGTAAAAAATGACTTCCCGCCCTTAGGGCGGGAATATATTTTCAGAAAATGCCGAAGTCTGTTACTAGAACACTCGACGTAAAAATCATATTCATCAGGGGACAGTATCAACAGCTCATTACAAAACATTCACATACAATACATGTACATTATTTTACAACACTTTGCCAGATGACATTAAACGATTAAATTCGATAGAAAAGTTTAAATCCCAAGAGAAATCGTTTCTGCTGGATAACTGTTTCTATACAATTAGAGACTATACTGAGCATTACAAGAAAAGTAACATGAATTTTAACAGTGATACATAATGCATTATTTTCCATTTGGACTCTATAAACGAGTATAAACAACCTGTAACAACTATTGTACTACAGCTTCCGGGTCAATGACCCCCATCTCGATCAGGTTTTTCGTTCAGTTTCCCTGATCCATTGAGCAAATGCTGAGATGACCCCTTGTTTTGCTTCTGGACATAAATGTAACTTCATTTTCTGTGCACGTCTTCTAGAATTCAATAGGAAATACTATTATTCAAATTATCGTTTCCATGTTGTCGCGGCAGGAAGTATTATTCCGAAGAACAACATGGATAAGAGCCAAAATTTATTGCCAGTTCTTAATGCGGTTCAGAGAATTCGCTAGCTCAGGCGAAGTCATCGTATGCTAGCCGCGATAACCTAGGGTTCCTCATGTTTCAAGGGCGGGACGAGGGGAGGACGCGCGTCTAGACGGTCGGAAGGTACCGCAAAATATTGCGGTGAACAGACGTTCCGTGGTCGTTCGTAAGTTACGCTTCTCTCAGGTTTTTATGAAAATGGAGTGTGTTAATGTTCCAGATGTTAGGGGGTAGTGTAATTATCTTATAGAACAATTATTAAGGACGGAATTTCATAGCATTGGGATTTCAGAAAAGTTCAAAATAAAAAACAACGGTAGAGATAGCTTCCATAAAGTGCGGTACTCTTCAAATAATGTTCAGGATTCGCCACTGGTCAATAATTATATATTTTTTGTTTTAGCATCAAAAAGAAAAGAGTAAAAGAAAGTGCACATTTTACCGCAATAAAAGAAGAGCTAAGCTGGAAAATATTACATAAAATTAAAAGGCTTTACTTAAATACGTGCAAAGACATGTTCCTGATACGTCAGATTTCATGGTGGACTTGAATTCATGAAAGACAACTGGACCATCAAATCCAGAACACGCTAAAAATGCATGAACTTGACACTGATGATTCAGTTACTTTTAGAAATATTGTATTCGTTTCTGAAAATAAATTCCAACAACATATCCTCAATTAAAGTTTGCATCTGTATGTCTCGTCATGGACCACAATAGCTTAGAAACAGACTGGTAGAGCATCGACATTGTCTGCTATTCAAATACCGAAACTTGGCCACGGAATACGGCTTATAGAGAATGTTGTTTTAAAAAATAACGACTGAGAAAGAATCGATCCTTCAGCGGTGGCTAGTCTCTTCAACCAATACTTTTCGATAATTGCTGCTGATCTCACTATGGGTTTTCAGCCGCACAATTCAACATAAGACGGAAACAGCAATATTTCTTTTCTTAAAGAAGTCGTTTCATCCATGGATCAAAACGAAGCACCTATTGGAATATTGTTAAATATTTCAAAAACTTTTCACGTCATTAATCATAACATTTTACTTTCAAAATTACTTTCGAGTGGAATCCGCGGTATTGCTCTAAGTTGGTTATGTCCGTACCTTAAACAACGAGCTCAGAGTGAAAATACCTTACTGGAATGATGGAACATTATGTACACACCTTTCCGATTCTTTGCCAATCGAGCGTGGAGTTCGGCTGTGAACGAATTTTGGCACTATTCTCTTCCTACTATACGTAAGCAGGATGCCCTCGACGATTCGAAACGGAAGAACAGTTCGCTTTGCGGATGATACGAATATTCTTTGCAATAAAGAAACCGTAAACAGTACAATATCTTATGTTTCAAAATGTTTCCGTAATAACAAATTAATAATAAATGAAAAGGAAACTGTTTCAATGCAGTTTTCCATTTCAAATAAACAATTATGTACTCTTTTGAAAATAAACTGTGTGCCCTTGACTGATACGTTCAGAATTGTTTCAAATTCAGTCAGCCTTCCATTATGCCTGTTCTGTATATTTCACGAATGGTCATTTCCACCCAAGATATGGCATAATATTCTAGGGAAAAACATTATACAGCTCCCAGACGTTTTGATTACAAAAATGAATTGTACGAATAATAAGCAAATCCCACCCCAGTGATTCATGTAATGAAGGAATCAAGTAATTTTACATTACGTTATATATATATATATATATATATATATATATATATATATATATATATATATATATATATATAACATATATACACACACACACATTGACACTTTTTTTCAACACTTTTCCAAATGACATTATACGATGAAAATCGATACAACAGTGTAAGTCCCATGTAAAATCTTTTCTGCTGCATAATTGTCTCTATACCATTAGAGACTATTCCCAGTCTCAACATCTAAATTTTATTTCACTTTACGTCAAAAATAATTACAAACTGTGCACGTTTTCTTAATTCTGGGATCCCTACCTTAAACCATATGCACCTTGAATTCTCAATACAAAAAGAAATGAGAGTTTTGGGCAAAAATTGTAAACAAAATATTCGCTGCGATGTAATACAATCTATTTTCAATGGCAAATCAGGAATAGATGAGTTAAAATTCTTCATCATGTCCTTCGTCAATGAATATACTTCTGCCACGACAACATGGAGAATGATAATTTGAATAACTATATTAAAATTTGAGGACACAAGAGGTATCAACCACAATAGTATTTAACAAACCTATTAGAAATGTATCAACTTACAACACCCTACAAACATTTCCCAACAACAAATCCCCTGTACCCTTAATGGAAAAAAGTGGAGTTTACTTATTAAAATGCAACAGTTGTAATTCTGCATATGTAGGACAAACAGGTAAGAAGTTTTCCTTTTGACGAAATTATCACCTCAGATCATGGAGACTGAAAGAAGAACACTCCACATTTGCCAACCACCTTACAATCACTCTGTCCACGCGGATACCAATTTCAAAATTCTGCACTTCGAAAATGAAGGAAACAAATTAAATATTTTGGAAAATTTGGAAATTTTAAAGCTATACATAATTCCTAACCTAATATGTCTTAATGAACAATCACAATTAAAATCCAGCCCCATCATAAATTTATTTATTGACTAGCTTTCCCATCCTTTTATTTCTTCGCTCACCTTCCCTCAGTCTGCCTTGTACCTCATACGAATTACAAAATGGTGCCATCCGAGGACTGATCACTATGTTCACATAATGTGTTTAATCTATGTTAATTGGGTAAGAACTCTATTTAAATAATTTTAATGTTTAATCAGATTATATACTTCCTTGTATGATGTAGTTATTCATGTGTTAATTTGTTAATTTTATTTGAATATTGTAGAGCAAATAATGATGGTAAAAATTCCCGAAACACGTGTATGGATGAATTTTCTACACAGTCAATTTATATAGCCTACTATAGTGATTGATACCTCGTATATCCTTAAATTTTAATCATGGAGTACCACAAGATCTCCGCTGCCATTACAGAATGAATAACTATATTTTCCAATGAACTCTAGAAAACATTTGCTCACCGCATTAGGGAAACTGAAGGAAAAAGCTGATCCAGATCGGGGTAATTATCCCAGAAGCTGACGTACAATACTTGATAAAGGTTCTCTAGAATTATACAGCCCAAATGTTAAATAATAATGGTAATAAAGGTATGGCCAGTCCCAAAGGATAAACATGAATTCAGAAGTTTCCTGGGTCTACATAGCTATTACCGTCACTATGCTGATAGATGATTGAGCTGATAGATGATTGAGTAATTGATTGATTGAGTTTACGGGCGCTTCAACGGCTGTCATTTGCGCACGCGTCAAATTATTTTAGTCCAGTGCACAATATTGCAGTGCCAAGCTAACATAAGAAAATAAAAATCTTTAAATAGAAAGCAAAGAAAAACTGAAAAGGGATGTATCCTAATAAAAGGGCTTGGCAGAAAAATGCCAAAATACAATTTTTTCTAAAACTCGGGAAAAAAGCCAATATTTGGCAGTCCCATCTTCTGTCAAATAACGCTGTACAACCCAGTCTCTCGCAAAAAGCCAAAAAGCTTGCAGAGAAAAAAACGTCATTTCTAAGAATCTCCGCTAGAAAGGTGATGGCTTCGACGGCTCTCTCTTATCTTAACACAGTGCAAGAGAATATGCTCCACGGTAAGATCTATTTTGCAGTATTCGCATATAGAGGGTGGGTCCCCGTGGAGGAGATAACCGTGGGAGAAATGGTAGTGACCGATCCGGAGGCGTGTTAAAATTATCTCCTCGCGCCGAGCATCACGAGATGAGAAAGACCAAGGACTTATGGAATCCTTGATTCTCGTGAGCTTAAAATCCGAGTTATGCCACTCTGTTTGAAATTCACTGCAGCTAGAGCGTTTTATAAAGAGCTTAGTGTCTTCCGTGGGGACTGTGAAGATGTCTAATTCTCTTTTCTTTGAAGCAGACTTTGCCGCCTGGTCAGCAATTTCCTTTCCTCTTATTCCCACGTGTCCAGGGACCCAACAAAAGACTAAAATATAGTGGCGGACCAATATATGATGTATTTAGTGTTGGATGGTCGTTGTCAGCGGGTCACAAAACGAAGAGGAGGAGATGGATTCAAGAGAGCTTTTGGAATCACTGAAGATCATTACTGTCTTTAATGTCATCGATTCATCAATGTTAAATGCCTCCAAGAGCGCATACTTCTCTGCGGTATAGACGCTGCACGTAGAGTCTAATCGAAAACATCGCATGGCTCTACTGAGTAGAAGGCACATCCGACTTTGCCGTTTTGAGAGGAGCCATGGGTATAAATAAAGTAATGGCCAGGATACGTAGATTTTATCGCCTCAAATTCCGATAAGAATATACTGAGGGGAGTTAAGGATTTAGGAAGATTAGACGGTCTAAGATCTATTATCGGCCGGTGTAGTTTCCAAGGGGAAACAAGGTTTCGGGGGCACAGGGTTCGGTAGTTTTATATTACGCTTCTGTAAAGGCATACGGAGACGGACGCCCAGGGGATGGGGTAACATTGGTCTAAATGCACATGAAGTCTAGTGGGCTGGATGGAAGATTGCTTAGCGGCGCGAGGGAGTATCAACGTTGGATAATTTCGCGCCATATGAGGCAATCAGAATACCCCGCCTTCAGCTCAGAGATGGTTCTCCAGCCTCGGCCAAGAGGCTTTCGATGCGACTCATGCAGTAGGCGCCTGTACTAATCCTTATGCCAGTATTGTGTATGGTATTTAATGGCAGGAGGGTTGATGGAGACGCTGACCCATACACTATGCATCCGTAATCCCAGATAGGGCGGATAAGAGTTCTATACCAACTGTGGCGTCATACGGGTGTCATCAGCACACAGACGAGAGTGGGTTGTAATAACAGCAGGTTTATTCACAATTTAGACCGTAGTCACAAATAACCAATGCACTGTATACTGTACTAAGTAAATAGATCCCACTGCTAGGAGAGATATTTACAACGGCTACCACACCGCAACATACTACCTACTGTTTCGCCGTGCGTAGTACCGCCTGCCCTGAAACAGACTACATGTCTCACTAGTCACGACAACAACTGCCGGCTCCTCGCGTCCACGTTCGCACCTCTCACGGACGACCTACGCTGCCGCTGCTGCCAGGACCAAGAAGGAAGAGCTAATGTTCTCACAGCCCTTAAATAGCCCTCGCGACGCTGCCCACCGCCTCCATTGCCTCCGCCCTAGCGATGCGCACACCCTGTCAGAAAAACCCCGTGCGTCATCGCGTCTGCGTTTGTCTACGCATCCGGTGCACACGGCGCCACGTGCTCACATTGTTTTTAGCGACACGACGCTACAAAACGCAAAGGACAAACACGGTCTGCGCCACAAGAGCTACCAGTAAGCGTACGAAGGAGATTCATAGGTGATACACATCGGCCCTGTAGATTACGGATGAGTTTTCGCTACGTCAGGCTCTTGTCAAATGTGTGTCCAAAGAAGGTTGCATATTCAACGAATGGGAGCTGCTGTCCTCCAAGAAAAAGGTCGGGGTGATTATGGAGGTGATGGATTCCGCAAAAGTGCATGCAGGAAGATTTTGCAGTAGAAAACTTGAATCATGTTTCTTCGCTCCATTCCTGCAGTTTGTTGAGCACAAATTGTAGCTGCGTTTCAATACCTTGCACGCTCTTGTAGGAGCAAAAAAGTGCACAGTCGTCAACGAACAGTGATGCCTTCACAGGCTCCCGGATAACTGATGCAATACTATTGATAGCAATGGCAAACAGAGTGACGCTTAAAATCGATACCAAGGGAACACCGTTTCCTAACTGGTGACTAGAAGATAACACGTCGCCAAGGCGGACGCGGAAAGATCTTATGAAAGAAAACCTACTAGAAAGAAAGGGAGCCGTGCCCTAAGTCCCCAAGTATGCAAGGTGCGAAGAATACCATACCTCCAGGTGGTGTCATACGCTTTCTCTATATCGAAGAAAATAGCTACAGGTGCTGACGTAGCACGAAAGAAGTGGAAATCTGCGTAGCAAGGGTGACTAAGTGTAGCATGGTTGACCTGTGCTTCATGAAGCCACATTGGAGAGGAGTAAATAGGTTATTTTGTTCCAGGAGCCAGACCAAACGTGTATTTACCATTCGCTCTAAAAGCATGCACACACAGCTTGTGAGCGAGATTGGGCGGTAACTTGACGGGGTTGTTCTGTTCTTTCTTTAGGGTTTGGGAGAACAATGGCCTCACGCCAAATCCTTGGCATGTTCAGCCTAAATATTGTTGAAAATGCCGAGAAGAAAGGAACGAGCGTTTTCCGGTAGGTGATCCAACATTTGGTTATGAAGCTGGTCTGGTCCTGGAGCAGAATCTTTCGCACAAGCAAGGGCACAGGGGAGTTCATCCATGGAGAAAAAGGCATTGCCATCTTCCTCCGCGCGACTAGAGAAGTCTAATTTAGAGTTTTCCATTTTTCTTTTTGTTTTTTGAAAGCCAGAAGGATAGTGTACGGGGCTAGAGATGTGTTCGTAGCGAGAGGCCATGTCTTCAGCAATTTTGTGTTGAGAGGTTACGAGATTGCCATTTACCATAAGCCCTGAGATAGAAGGCAAAGGGAGTCTTCCATCAATCTGCCGGATCTTTCTCCACACTAGTTTAGGGGATGAACGGCAAGAGTGTCACGAGATGTAAGCTCTCCAGGACGCAGCCTTACTTTTCAGTATCGTTCATCTAGCTCTGGCTTGGGATCTTTTATAATTTATTAGGTTTTCCATGGTTGGGAACCTACCAAGTTTTGCCAATGCCCTCTTCCGATCACGGACCGCGGTGGCACAGTTAGCGTTCCACCATGGCACAGGGGGTGTCTTGCATGGACTGACGGCTTCGGAACTGCAAATGACGCCGCATAATGGGAACCCTTATCTGTCATCAAAGGACACCTGACAGGCAGCATCGCGCACAGGAGGTTTTGGCATTTGGGTTTCAGAATTTACTTTCTTATGTTGAACAACGGTGTCAGCGAAACTTCGGGCCATGTCCACGGGGTTTCGCGTCTGGTAACGCGGTCGTGCCTCCGGAAAGGAAAATTTCTCAGAGCCCCCTTATCTTCTGGGTCTCTCTTCCTCTTAAAAAAGGGGACACTTGTTAGAATTTGATGGATGATTTTCACAACAGTTCACTCACTTTGCCTCTGCGGAGCAGTTAGAGTCTGTACAAGTCTCCCTTCCACAGTGCACGCAGACTGCGGCGCTCATGCATCGGGCTGACACTCTTCATTGTTTCATTATCTCTTTTACATGACATGACGAGGAAGCGGGGCTTAGTATGTCTGTCAGATTCATTACAAAAAATCTCTCAAGATTTACTGTTTTACCAACAAATCTCCACTTCCTTACGGAAGAGGGCGGGGGGTAGGTTTTTTATCCATTAAGAGGATATCAGATTCATCCCCGTGGTCCCCACCCACCACGGAGCCCAACAAAGGGACACTCCATCGGAGTGCCAGGGTTGCCACGGGGATATCGTGGGGGTTTCCACAGCGCTGCACCGCCGTGGATACCCCCGCTCACCCTGGTGTTCAGTACGAGACCTAGTCCAAGCCGGTTGATCGGGAGTCGGTTAGCTCCCGACCGCCCGTCTAGAAGAGTCCGTAGCCAAAGCAAGTGTATTGAGACCTACAAGGAATGTTCCCCAAAATACGTAAGAGCACGTATCCCTAGATGCCAAGAAAGAAGTAGCACGAGGAGAGTAATTGGGAAACAGACAGGCCCCGCAACCGCCAGGACATACATTCCCTCCGACTCGGGTCGCCATGCAGGGCAAACACATGGGTGGGCGTTCAGCATACAGAGGGAGCCAGGGAAATAGAAGAGGGAGAAGAAAAGAGACAGGAGGGTATAGAAGAATGAGAATGTACAATGGGGAGAAGAAAAATGACTTGTGAAGGAAGCCCTTGGGAGCCCTCTCTGTATTCCCCCGTCAGGACGTGGACCAACCCACTTCGACGGGGCTGATAGAAGAAAAGCGGTTGTTTCACTGGGATCAAGATTGCCAGCGCGCTTTCGAAAACTTTAAAAGCGCTATGCTGAGTGCCCCTATATTGAGCTAAGGAAATTATGTACTTGATACTGACGCAAGTAACATTGGCATTGGAGGAGGATTATCGCAGATACCAAATGGACGAGAGGGGGTCATCGATTAGTACAGTAAAGTGGTATCACAACCACAACGAAACTATTGCGCAACTTTACTTGCAATGGTGAAATCCGTTGAGCACTTCTACAAATATCTCTATGGTAGATAATTTATTTTGAGGACGGATCATGCTGCTTCGGAAATAGCTGCTGAGTTACGAGAATCCAGAAGGTCAAGTCGCCAGATGGATTGAAAGATAGGAAGAATTCACGTTTACAATAGAACACTGGAGTGAAGTATTCACCGGAATGCCGATTCTTTCCAGAAGACCGTGTCCTGAAACTGCAAACATTGTTGTCATGCGGAAGAGAAGATGTCTCTTTCCTCTTATCTTAAGGGTCACTGTCAGTAATGACCAATGCCAATCCAAAGAACTTCAGAAAGATAAGGCAGAATTGAAATATGTTTGGGAATGGAGAATGTTAGGACGGAGACTGATTGGCAAGAGATAGCTCCCTGTTCCTCAGTAAAATCGTATTGGGCGCAATGGGATTCAATTGCTGAAGGTGTTCTTACACGAGTTCTGGAAAGTGACGAAGAGGACTTCTCTCTCTCTCAGAAGAGGACTCTCAGATATTGTTACCAAGAATATGGGTGCCTGAAATATTGAGGGAATTGCATTATGGAACTTCGGGAGGACATCTCGGTATAACGATAACGCTAGAGATATTACGCGAACGATTTTAATGGGTTAATTGGAAGCAAAACGTGAAGATATGGTGTACAAAGTGTCAAGTTTCTGCTACTAGTAATGGGCCACATAAAAAGATATGAGCAAAGATGAGGCAATTCAACGTTGGAAGTCCTTTTGAATAAATTGCCATTAAACTGAATGGCCTATTTCCAATGTAAATTGATGGAGATAAATACATACTTCTGGCCATGGATTATTTTTGCAAGTGGGTTCTAGCAAATCCCCTACCTAACCGAAAGGCCACTACTACCTCCGAAGTACTGGTTAAGGAATGGGTGAACCGATTTGGTGTGCCACTAATATTACATTCAGACCAGGGACGGAACTTCGAATATGCAGTGTTTCTAGAGTAAACTTCTTGAAATAAGGAAAACAAGAACAGCAGCCCTACATCCGCAGTCAGATGGAATGGTAGAACGCATGAACTGAACAATGGAAACATATTTAGCGAAGATCGTGTCGGATCACCAACGCGACTGGGACCAATACATTCTTTTTCTTCTAGCCTACCGCTCCTCTGTTCAAGAGACGACTGGGTAATCACCCGCTAATATTTTCTTCGGCGGAGAAACTACGTCTCACATGTGAAACTACGTCTCATACGTGACACACAGTATGGTTGCGATACTAACGAAGAAGCAGCCGGCGAAGACTTTGTAAATGACCTAAGACAAAAAATGGATGTCATTCATAACCAGGTGCGTGAGCGAATCCAAATTGCAAGTAACAGAATGATACACCGGTATGACATCAAAGCTGAAGGAGATTACCGACGCGGCGATGTTTGGCTGTTCAATCCCCAATGACGCCGCGGTTTGTGTCCAAAATTACGACAGTAGGAAGGACCATACGAGGTACTGAAGAGGAATAAAGTTATCTATTGAAGTTGCCAAGCGAAAAACCACGAGTCGTCCATTCGAATCGTCTGGCCCCGTACGCAGGAAGTAATGAAACTGATGACGGAGAAAAGACCGCAGGAGTTTGTGAGCTGGACATGAAAGAGTTCACATTTGACGAATTTATGTCTCATTATGGTGGAAAGTACGAAGCGCGTTATGGTGTAACAGTGGACGTGCAACAGGATCTGTTTGCGATACCCCAGAAATATTCATTAGCGCATTGTGCCGCCCGGGGTCTAGATATGACCAGAGGTGTTGCTGCTGTATTCAAGAGAAAATACGGAAGAATAGAAGAATTAGAGAACCAGCAACCAGATATTGGGAAGGTTCTGCAACTGTATGACGTGAGTAGATATGGGGATTACCTTGTAACAAAAAGTCACAACACAAGGCCCCCTATAAAAATCTTTGGGAAACTCTGAATTACCCCAACAGGTACTGCAAGACAACGTCCAGAAGGTTGCCATGCCCAAACTGGGATGTGGTTTTGGTGAACTGAACTGGAGAATAGTGAGAAGCATGTTATAAATACTCTTCCAGTACACTGGGGTTAGAATCCTACTCTGCAACTACCACCATGGAATGTCGGCTTATCTAAAGAAGACAATTGACTGTCACTACTTTTTAACCTCCACTTGAGGCAACCCGAACCTCCCGAACTGTATTCGTGGGTCGCGTAGAATAGTGACGCACGTTCCAGAAATGTCCAGGCGGGAGCCAGTGAGGTATAAATTCGCCGCTGCCAGCGGCCGCTAGTGAGTCTCAAATTGAAGCTGAGCTGTGAAATGTGCGTAATCGTGAACAGTGGTGCAGCCGGCGAACAGCAGTGCAGTGGAGGTTGGTGCTGTGAACTGTGGTCAGTGCAGTGGACTGTGGTCAGTGCATCGGACGGTGGTAAGGTGGACTGTGTGACAGTGCAAAAGAAGGAACAGTGAAAATAAATAATCAAGATTAAGTGAGCCGTGTGTAAAGAACTAACCAAGTCAAAAACACAACTGTGATATTATCGGTACAAAAATCAACTATTTCTAGTGTATCATCAGAAAGTGTTTGCAAGTCGATTTGAAAGACGTAACACGACAATTCTGTGAAGAACTGAACTGCGCATGTGCTGGCATCAAATGACGGGATTTCGATTGACGGGTCCCGACATTCTCCGTATTTTGTCGTCTACGACAAATGTGTTCGTAACTTCCACTTTACGTAGTTTCCGCCGCCACCTCTAAACACGAATTCATCACTAACACGCAATAAGCATGGAAGTAATAAATAATACAATATCCATATTACCAATATAATACGGCAGGAACATATTGGCTATATTTTAAATTAATTCAAATATGTCAGGAATAAACTAAAGTAATTGTTAAGGATTTGGAGATATTGAGGCTCCTTTGATTTCATATACAGGTCTATCATACGTTTTACTATCTTGTAATGGTTTTAAAGGAAACAATGGACTCCGAGAAACACAATGTTCAATAAAAGCTTTTAGATCCTGTTAGAGGTATTCAGTTCCAATTAGTTCCTAGTTTTAACGTATGTTTTCGACTGTACGACATGCAAAAACGCATTTTTCTGAAGATAACGTTAATCACTATTAAACGATAATGTTTACGTACTACGACAATGGATTTCCCGTCTTGCAAAACCCTCTATTAAGAAACAAAATGAACGTCTTTGTTAAAATAATATGTATGTTTTAATTCTCCGCTAAGAGACGTTACATTGCATTTGTAGTGGCGAATGTGTTCACGGAGGAGTTCCGCAATGGTTCGCCCCGATTCGCCGAAGTAACTGTGGCCACTATGGCATTGGATCTCGTATAAACCTGATGACAGAAAAGGTTGGACGCGATCTTTAACACGAACAAGCTTTTGCCCGAGTTTTTCATGGACTTTGTAGGCCGTCTTCATGGAGAAGCGGTTCAAAAACTCGCCAACCTTGACGATGATCACTTATATATAGGGTAAAATGGCCATCTTGCGGTTGGCATCGTCGCTAGGTGTAGTCATGTCAACAATGCTAGAGATGGTCGCTGCCTGCAGAACAGCATGAATGGCAGCATTAGCACTGTTTCCGTGAGCTTGAAATGTGCCTTACGCTAAATTGCCCAGAAGAAAATTTTCCGCGCATTTCTCCTGAGGAAGGTCGCAGAATGGCGGCTAAAACGTCGGCACTTGTGCCTAGTACACGGCGTCTCCCGGACAACCAAGTAGTTAACGAAGAGCGGCTGGCAAGAATAACGTGGGTAGGATTAGTTCACAATACGTAAGATTATTTTCTGAAATCTAAAAGTTTGGGAGCTATAGAATGTTTTCCAGAATATTATGCCGTATCATCGGCGGCAATGAAGATTCTCGAAATGCACATATCGAGTAGTATGAAGGTTGATTGAATTTGATAGAATTCAGAACACTTACCATAATGAATTTAATTTTATGTCAAATTCATTTAAATGTATGTTTCCATTTGAGGTTTCACTTAATTGAGAAATTTTGATACCATAACATTAGTCAATGGAGTGTACAATAGTTCTAATGAAATGGAAAACATTGAGAGCGTTTTTCCTTTGTTTACAATAAACTTGTTACTATGAAACCAGCTTGAAATTAGGTATTGCAGGTATTGCGTAAAACAGGTATTGCGTAACTTACTGTTTTTATAGCAAAAAAATACTATTATCATTAAAGATAATTTGTTTGGCAGTTTCGAATTGACGGTGGCATATCCTTCACGCATAGTTTGAAGACAATGGACCCTAAAATCGAACCTTTCGGAAGAAACTTTGGTTTAATAGGAGCCCATTGTGCACAACACGTCCAAGAATACACGTTTTGATAAAACTGGTGCTCTACCTCAATCCGTTCATTTCGTGCCTGAATTGAGACCTCATAATGCGTTAATTTCGTGCCACGAATGAGAATCTGTACAATGCACAAGAATATCATATGGTCATGTTCCTATCTCGTTAATTTTAATATGGCTTCACAACCAAGAGGTAATACTTACTGAGCAGCCTCCTCTTGCAGAGAAGAACATTGCTGTTTCAGTTGATCAATTGCGGAACTATTTCTCAAGTCAGAATCTTTTTCTAACTGAATTAACTTGTCTTTTAGTTGGGCGGCTTCGTTATGACTTTGCTTCATCGATTGTTGGGCTTCCAGCAGTTCCCCTGCAAAAAAATCCATTATTTACACATCGGAATCGCACGCGCATATCATCCATATAATCTGACAATTCATGAGATGAGAACGTCCTAAAATTGCAAGAAACAATTAAATCCTATAATGTAAGATTTGCAAAATCAGCAATTGAAAGTTTACATGAAAAAATGATACATGAATATGATACATGATACATGAATGATACATAAATACATGAAAAAATAGATTTATTTTTGTGAGAGGGATTTTTTATTAGACAGTTGAAGAGTATCATTTATTACCTACAATAGTGTAATATTTTGCTCCCTTTTACTTCCTTTCTTCTTTGGAGGGTTGTGTACTTACGTTTTTACCGGGGGGTTACTTAGTAAAGTTAAGTGAGTCGTAATACGGTGTTCGCACAATTTAAGATAGATTCTATTTTCTTAAAATAACCACACACACACACACACACACACATTCACTCTCACTATGCGGAGAAAGTATCGGCTCTCGCTCACTCTCGCTCGCTCTCGTTCTCTCTCTAGCGTGCGCGCTAGCTCATCCCATTCTTCATCCCAACTGACGATCGGCGGTAGAAAATGGTGAGGATGCATGGAGGCTTGCCAGTAATGAGCTTGTTTGTTTCTTTTGTGAAATCCAAAGAGGTTAAAAAAGAAAGACTGTCATAGACAAGAATTATAATTTGCTAAGCATTAATTACTAAGAACTAAAATATATAGTAAATTTTGCGCTTAGCGATTTTCGACCTTTTAAATTGTATCCGAAATATTACTTGGGAAATTAAATTTAGCATTTTACCAACGAAACATGTTTCATTTCCCCGTTATTCCTAGTCATCGCATAATGATGGTGCAAGTAAGTGTGTAAATAATGATAAAAGCACCGTTCCCTGTAAGAGTAATTTAACAAGATCCCTATCACGTCCATGTTCTGAGCTGAGAATCTAGTTGGGCAAGCTAGTGCGTGTGGCGACAAACGGCAAATATACAGTCGACTCCGGTTATAGTGAACTCGGATATAGTGAAGTTATGTAGTTTAGCTCGCTCGTGGCTCAGAGCAAAGTCGCTCACCACGGAGATGCGGGTTCGATTCCCCGACAATCTCATGTGAAGTTTGTTCCAACCAAACGAGCTTGGCCCCTTCACAAGGACTAGTCCAAACCCTGTGAAGTGTCCTGACCCTTACCCCTATCCTAATTCCTTTCCGATGACTTTTTCAAGATGGAAAATGTTGTTGGAATTTGTGGCTCAGACGCGATGTCTTTTTTTCCAGAAGGGAATTAATTTCCAGTACGTTGTTTTTCCTACGTTCACTATAGCCGAGGTTCAAGTTCACTATAACCGAATGGCCTTACGCTTATGTACAAGAGAATATACAAGAGAAAACTACCAAAGGGATATACAAGGAACAATATAGGAAGAGAGCCATTAATTTCGTTGCAGAAGGTAAAAGCATAAGAAGTGCAACTGATGTGGGGTCAAGGGGAAAATATTAAGACGGAAGGAGACATTATAAAATCACTTTTTGATTCAAACGTTGAACTCAAATGTAATTACAGTAAGTTTTTACTTGTGTCCAAGAGGAAGCGATGGTTGGCTGCATTAAAACACATTTTAAAAAATGCCCAAATATTGCCTATCAAACTGCTATTGCAAATATTGTTAAATATTCGGATTCATAGTTAGAATAATAAATGGCTGGAGAAGACTGGTTAGCATGATTATTAAAAAGAAATAACGATTTCTTATGATAGAAATAAAGAAATAAAGATTTCTTAAGATTTTCTTATGGTGTCCATGGCGGAGTAGTTTTGCTCGTGACACAGCATTCTATCGACTAAACGCGCAAGCTTTTTTCAACAATTATCAATCTTTAAACTAGAACTTAGACTAGGTTCGTGCGTCTTCAATTTAGATGAAACAAAAATATCAACAGATTAAACCAGCGGAAAGGTAATTGCTGAGAAAGGTTGCAAAGCTGTGCGTCAATAGAAAAGTGCTGAGATGGGAACTCTTGCAACATTCTGTATTGTCCGCGTTCATGGCAATTATTTACCCCCTATCTCAATTTCTCCTCGAGTGCATTTCCGTGAGCACATGCTGTTTGTGCTCGTCAAATCCCTTACTTTTAAAAATGATAGTGACTCCTCAATGATGAAAAAGCAGTAGTTATTCTGGAATAGTCATGACCCATTGTACCCCAGACACTGACTCATGGTGCCCTAGGAATGGGGGTTACCCCCATAATGGGTCATTAATTGACAATAGTTTTCTTGATATTTTTTCTCCAGCATTAATTATTTCATGACTATAACCACACAATGTTAAAATATACGTATGTCTTATAGTTGTACAAATAAAATATAATAAATCACCTTGAATCTAAGGAATTCCTTAAAGTTCCAATTTTCGTGGATAATGGTACGACCAGTGGAACATGGGAACCGAACGAACGCGTCCAAGGCGGACGAGAGTGGGCGCGACAAGCGGAGAGAATATACAGGGTTATTCTAAATTAGTTACCTGATGATTACGTTAAATTATACTTAGTTATCTTACGTAGTTATTTCCATTTTCCAATGAATACATTGATATAACATTGTACATGTTTCATTTGCAATGTTTACATATATTACTTCACTTCATCCGTAAAAAGCACTCGGTTAAAAAAATATTGTATTCTTTCTCAGGTGATGCAAGGCAAACTGGCAAAATTCCTGGCGCCGTTCGAAATCCCGATCTCCGAGTGCTTGATGCAAAGACAGGCAATACGGATGGAATTTGTGCCTATGCAACATGAGAAGAACACACTTATACCACATTCCTGGGGTACATATCGCGAACTAGCATGTGGATTGTTATTCTTCAATGCCAGAATAACTTCTTTGTACGCTTCGTCAGTTGCAGTTTTCTGCCTTGTCCAGTTTGGCGTTCCAACTTTCCGATTCCAGTAGTTTCGTGCACATATTTCCAAGAAGCTGCCGCGTAGGAAGCTCTCGATCAGGATACAGCTCTCCATATCGTTATACTGCTCTAACGGTATTTCTTCCACATTCACCATAGATTAATAGTATATCTAACTTCTTTTTCATTGGTGTACATGTCCACGCTAAGAAACTGGTAGAAGTGCGTAATCATTACTAGTACGCACGGTGTTTCGATTGGCACATCTGACGGGCCAAAATTAATATCTTGAAAACTTTGGATAGATTTTAATGAAATTTTGCACACCCATTCTGACAAAGTACTTCAATATTATTTTTAAAATGGAATATGTATCTTTATATTATCCGACAAAACTATCAGATTTTGAAATGGAAAAAAAATTAAACTAATCTTTTATACTGATTGAAAAAAATAACAAATAATTAACAGAATACTACGTTTGCAATTGTTTAACTTTCCACTTGTTCTCTCATAATATAATTAATATATAAATAAAAAATACTATTACAATTCGTTAACAAATTCTGATTTCAGCTTTAATATTACACTCTTTTGGCTTCGAACTTACAAGTAATACTGAAATTAGTCCGAATCAGAGTCATCACATTCAATAGATAAAGATGGAGTAGCTAAATGTTTTCGCACTTCCTCTGATAAACCATACACTTTTCTTTTCGGACCTTTATCCAGGCTAGAAAGCTATGGATCAGAGGACATTAATAACCTGTGGATAACATCTACATTTGTCGTTTCTTTTGAACGTTTCCTTGTGAATAAATCTCATCAACTTCTCTCAGAAATTGCGTGCATCTTTATTTCGGGCTTCTTGAGCCTCTTCAGAGAGCTGACCTATTTCAAAATACAAAATTTCATTATTGTTTCTCCATGCGCCAGGACCTTATGCACAGTTGCTTGCATGGCGTACCACTTGTAAAGATCTAAGTTCATTTGCTTCGTGACCTTCGCAAACTCCCCAAATGATTTAGAATCGATTGAGTAACCTCAAGACAATGTTTTCCAAAATCAAACTAAATCTTTTAATTAATTCCTCATTGATTTCGGTAATTTGTGCTGACAATGAGTTTTTCCTAAAAAAAATCTACGTGCATTATTACATCATTTGTATTGCCACTACACTATTAGGGCATGTCGACAAGTAACCCCATTTCTTCTTTGAATCATTCCTCAATTTCTTTCTTACGTGCTTCTACTTCTACCTTGTTTTCTTTTTTACGAATTTCGAAAACGCCATTTCCTAACTTCGAGCCTGAAAGAAATGTGAAGTAAACACTCAAAGAAACGTATCCTAGCATGAAGAAATCAAACCTAACAAGAGTTGATGTGTCAATGTCTCTTTCTTCTACGCTGAAATTTATTTCTTTGGGTGAAGCCCCGCATACGTAACATTTGTTAGAGGAATGGTATGATGATATTGCATTGCAGGCTTTGACATCAACCATTGCCGGGAGCAGGTTCTGTGTAACGGATATACCATGTTCAGCTACCTGTGGATTAATTTGGTTAGTGACATTTATCACTTCTTTTTCAATAACAGCTGCACTTTCCTTAATGAACGTGAGTTTAACTAGTCTGCAGTAACGTGAGGATGAAGGTCTGAGGTTTTGCCAAACAATGACTTTTCTTTCACTGTTCGGCGTTTCGGCATCGAGTCATTATGCTACCAACGATAGCCTGCAAATCTTTGCTTGTAACGGTTGTAATTACTACTTCCATCACATCCTCAGTTCAAAATTAAAATCAAATTCAATTTCTGTCTTGATAATTGCTGAATAACTTCGTTCTGTGCAGTACATATGCGATTAACAGTGTGATGAAGACATTGTAAAATTATTTCTGCGGAAGATTTTGTGAGTGATACTATTTTCAGGGAGATAACATTTGATTTGCGCGTCTTACTGCATAATAAGGATAAATAGTACAGCCATAATCATTCGCATTTGCACGCATTTCCTTGTATTGATTCACAGAAAGTTTAACCCGCCATTACTCGCGCATATTTTTGTTACTCGATTACTCGCGTATTAGAGTTTATCTAACAACTGTTTACGTTGTATTATTTTATTATAAATCAGATTCGTACATTCGATATAATAATGCAGAAAGATGACATTATTCTCATAATTGTTATTAATAAAAAGCACTCGAATCCAAATGACAATCATGAGGTCAAGTATTATAATACTCATTGATTCAGCAAAGCAAATTTATTTAAGAAAGGCAAATCATAGACTACCATTAATGCAATAAACTTGCTCAGAACTACATTCATTGCAAGCAAATAGTCTTTCTTGTGTGTAATCTTCAGAGGGATTTGGAGCAAATATTACAGGAATGACGCAAACTCTTTTGCCTCTTCGGACAATAAACTAATCTTTTCACTCTTGGTTGCTCCCCGACATAACTTTTTACTTAAAAAAAAAAAAAAAAAAAAAGCAAAGGGAGACGAGCGATATTATTGCTACATCTATGAATCTTACCAGGAACAAAAAAGACGATCAAAATGAGACCCAAAGTTCTTCTGATCTTCACGCAAGCCCCAAGACACAAATCAAATCAAATGAGAAGATGTTGTAGTCGTGTCTAAATATAACGCGATTGCTTGCGCGTGAGAAAATATCTAACACGACGTGCCGCAATTATCAGTGCCTCGTCATATTTTACCCTTGGCGAACTGATAAGAACGATGGACGGATGCAGAGTTTTATCCCGTAGGAAGGCATTGCTCGAGGGTTAACTCCGTGTGTTGAAAACTATCAAAGCAATTGAAAAAATCCAGAAATGTTAGATTTTTTTAACAGCGTGAGTAACGGCGGGTTAATGTCGTTGGTGACAATGCTTCGTCTGCAGTCATTTGTCGAGGCTATCTGTGAAGAAGAAATTGAACTTTCATTCCTGTGGGCCGTTGAGAAGAGGCGGTACGTAGTTACCCAACGATTCCTGCTGCATCCCTCTTGCCTTGAGCACGAAAATTCATTTGCGTAGCTAAGAATATTTCATCCACACTTGTCCTCTCGGCTAGTTATTTAGCTTTTCTTCTCTTCGATCACTCACTGCTTTCTCCAAAAGATTTGGTCGGGCAACCCACACTACATGACTCAGTACTACTACTTGGAATGGCTTGATACACTTTGTCCTTAAACAGTACAGTGCCATCTAACCATTTTTCATTTGGCTTCATGAAGGGCCATTGATTTCTGAAGCACTTTGCCCATCTTTCACTTATTTTAGAGCACACGATACTGAGTATTTTATAGATTGTGTTGAACACTCCTGTCTATCAGTTTCGTGCAATACTTTGAAGACCGCGCGCCTAGTGAGCGATCGCTCCGGCACTGAAACGAGGTGAGAATTAACAGATATGCACTTCTCTGCAAAACGTGTGATATTGCAAAGAAACTTCTTTCAGAATGGATGCATATTAGTTTCAAGTGGGAGAAATGCGGAGCGAATTTGGTAACTCAACATTTATTTTGAATTTTGGAATATGCGCTCACCTTTCTGAGAGTTTTCTATGCTGAAATTATGAAATAAGCGTAATGAGAACACTATCAATGGGACTGAACTGCGTGCAATACAGAGCAGAAGCGTCTCAGCGCCGGCTATCGCTGGGACGTAAAATAGACACTTTCCCTAAGACTGACCTAATCAGCGTCTTATAAACACTGGAGCCATGTGCTCTGAATGGTTATCTGTAGAACGAGTCAAAAACACCATCCAAAAGTTGGAAAAATGGGTTTTGGCCAGCAGGATGTCTCAAACAAACCCCATGCAACGGCGCAATTTAAACTCTTGGCCTCCACCCTGTGTTCCATTCGCAGTGCGTGGCCTTGGAACGTTTTCAGAAGGCAGGCAAATCGATTCTCGAGACGTTTTCCTTTAGTCACTCAGCGGAGAATAGGCAAGGCCGAATGAAAAAGTGTCACATCAGTACAGAAATACGTTACAAAAACACATTCACTTCTAAAAAAAACAGTCCCTTAAGTACAATGATATACAGTCAAGTGTTCGTCGGCGACTACGACCTCTTACCCTTTTTGAAAGGCGATCACTTCCGATTTGCGGCTGCCCGGGTGCTCGTCGAAGATGGTCGCTATTGCTTACACCTGAGACTCTGATGGGTAAACAGGGCGCACGCATTAAGGAGCTTTTGATCCATCGTCGACGACGACGACTACTACTACTACGACTACTACGACGACTACTACGACTACTACTACGACGACTACTACGACTACTACTACGACTATACTACGACTACTACTACTACGACGACTACTACTACGACGACGACTACTACGACGACTACTACTACGACGACGACGACGACGACGACTACTACTACGACTATTACTACGACGACTACTACTACGACGACGACTACTACGACGACTACTACGACGACGACGACTACTACTACGACGACGACGACTACTACTACTACGACACTACTACTACGACGACACGACGACGACGACGACGACTACGACGACGACTACTACTACGACTACGACGACGACGACCACTACTACGACCACTACGACCACCACTACGACGACCACTACTACGACGACCACGACCACTACGACGACCACTACCACTACGACGACCACTACGACGACCACTACCACGACCACGACCACGACCACTACCACTACCACGACCACTACCACGACCACTACCTCTACCACTACGACGACCACTACCACTACGACGACCACTACCACTACCACTACCACTACTACTACTAAAAACCAACAAGAGATGCCGTAACAACAACAGACTCATACACAAGACTGCGTTATCCCTCCCAGCAGTATAGTAAATCAATAAACCCAGTAGAGTCAAGATAGTGATGCAATACCTGGGAATCACCAGACACTGGGAAAAGCGTCAGTCGGACGCCTATTGGTTTCATATACATCGATATTGTTGCAATATCTTGAATATGAATGTCATTAAACGGAAAATGTATATTCTTAAGATATTATAACATCCTTTTCGATTAGCTGGGGGTTGTACAACCGTGTAACCTAAGCACGAGCCACCACTGGCATCAACGTATCATGGAATGGATGAAGACAGGTTGCCCAGGCGCACACTATCGTCCAACCCGAGAAGAACAAACCTCAAGCGCCCGAGAGAGGGCGTAGCAGGCGAGTCAAACTACGTGAGGGAGGAGAAGCAAAATATTTGATTTGACTGAGTTTAACGGCACTTTAACACTTAGGGTCATTGACGCCCGCGTCAAATTTTGTAAGACCAAGCCAAGCTAAAAAATATTAAAATTTTAAATCGAAAGAACAAGTAAAAATGAAAAGAACATGTCCTTAAAAAAGAAGGTTTCGCAGAAAGAAAAACAGATAAATACTGTAAAATCTCGAAATAAAAACCAAATACTTGGCATTATTCCTCTCTCTCAGATAAGACTGTAGACGTTACTCTCTCGTAAAAAGCTAAAAACATTTCAGAGAGGATTCGTCCTTTCTAAGAATCTCTGCTAGGAAACTAGCGAGGTGGTGCCTTCGGCGACTATCTCTTATCTTACCACAGTGCAAGAGAACATCTTCCGCGGTAAAATATATTTCGCAGTATTCGCATATGAATTGAATTGAATTTTGACTTATTTTACGTGGCGAGACTCGGGCCATGAGGCATGCTCTTCCGCCTTACCACGCAAATTTCGTTACGCTCCTTTCACCAACCATGGGAGAAAGAAGGTATTACTTGGGCGACGAAACAGGCGATTTGAATTTAGCTCAGAGGCATCATTTAGACTTGAGGATATTTTACATGCAGTAAATCTACTAACATGGGGCAGCCGGCTTTACTTCCCGTCCGAAGGATTTTTCGCCCTTAAAAATCCACGGCTTCGATTGGGTTCGAATCCGCAAACTTGGGTACAGCATTCCGATACGCTAACCAATACACCATCGCCGCCGCCGCATATAGGGGTTGGGTCCCCGTGGGAGAAATGGCAGTGACCGATCCGAAGGCGTGTTAAAATGATCTCCTCGCGCCTAGCATCACGAGATGAGGAAGACCAATGATTTATGGAATCCTTGATTCTCGCGACCTTAAAATCTGAGTTTTGCTACTCGGTTTGCCATTCACTGAGAACAGAGCGTTTGATAACGAGCTTAGTGTGTTCCGTGGGGCCTGTAAAGATGTCAAACACACTTTTCCTCGTGGCGGACATCGCTGCCTGGTCAGTTATTTCGTTTCCTCTTATTTCTACGTGGCCAGGGACCCAACAAAAGAATAAGATATAACTACAAACAAATAAAGAATGGATTTGGTGTTGAATGGTCATTGTCAGAGGATCACTAGACGAGAAGGAAGAGATGTATTCGAGAGAGCTTTAGGAATCACTGTATATCACTACTTTCCTTAATGACATCGATGCAGCGAACTTAAGTGCTTCTAAGTGCGCATACTTCTCTGCAGTATAGACGTTGCACAAAGAGTCTAATCGAAAACTTCGCGTGACACTACGGTAGTAGAAGGCACTTTGCCGTTTAGGGACGAACCATTGAAGTAATTAAATAATAGCCAGGATACATAGATTTTATCGCCTGAAATTCCGTTCGAAATGTACAGAGGGGAGTTGAGGATTAAGAGGAGTTAGACTATCTTAAGGTCTATTATGGGCCGGTGGAATTTCCAAGGGAAATAAGGTTTCGAGGGGCTTTTCACAGGGTGGGGGAATTTTGTATTAAGCTTCTGTAAAAGCATACGGAGATTGATTCCCAGTAGATGGGGTAACGATGGTCTAAGTGCATACGAAGTCAAGAGGGTTGGATGCAGGACTGCTTGGAGTGAGGAAGTATTCACAGTGGATAATTTCGTGCTATATGAGGCAGTCAAAATATCTCGCCTTCGGTTCAGAGATGGTTCTCCAGCATCGGCCAAGACGCATTCCATGCGTCTCATGCGGTAGGGGCCTGTACTAATCCTTATACCGAATTTATGTATGGTACTTAATGGCCGGAGGGTTGATGGAGACGCTAACCCTACACTGTGCATCCGTAATCCAAAATAGGGCGGAAAAGGGTCTTATACAAACGCAAGAGAGCCACATGGTCTACCAGTAAAGTACCTCAAGAGCTACCAGTAAAAGTGCGAAGGAGATTTAGAGGTGACACACATCGGCCCTGTAGTTTACGGATGTATTTTCGTCAGGTTAAGCTCTTGTCGAATGTAACCCTAAGGAAAGTTGCGGATTCAACAAAAAATGAAGCTGATGACTTCCAAGAAGAAAGGCAGGACGATTATGAAGGTGATGGATTCTGCAGAAGTTTATGCAGTTGGTTTTTGAAGTGCAGAACTTGAATCCTGTTACATCGCACCATTCCTGCAATTTGTTGAGGACAAGTTGTACCGCCTCTCAATAACTTGCATGCTCCTCGAGGAGAAACAATAGCAAAGTCGTCAATGAACAGTGATGCCGATCTGTCGTACCTTTCGCCACACTACGTTAGGTAGTACAGCAACAAAGGGATGAAATAAGCTATTCAGCCTCACTTTCCCGTATCGTCAATCTAGCTCTATCTCGGGCTCTTTCATAATTTATCAAATTGTTAATGGTTGAAAACCAACTAAGTTTCGTCAGCGACCGCTTCCGATCACGCACCGCGGTGGCACAGTCGGCATTCCACCTTGGCACGGGAGGATGTCGTGGGCGACCCAACAACTTCGGGATGGCAATTGAGGTGGCATGAAAAACGGCATCAGTAAAATGGGCAACCATAGCATCGATATCGTTTAAGCAATTTTCCGAAATCCGGATTTCTTTCTCAAATGTTTGCCCCTGAGGTCTGTGGATTAGCCAGCGATGAGAGCGGGCAACGTTTAGGTCGGGAATATCGAAGTTGACCAGAATAAGGAATTAGTCACTGCGATGCATGTCTCAAAGGTCCGCTCAAAGATTGTAGAAAGAGATTTACAGATGAGAAAATTTAAAATCACGGATAAGTGTGTGCTTTCGTCAGTATTCAGAAGAATCACGTTCTGATTGTTAATAATATTTTTAAGTATATTGCCTCCCGGCCACGTCCTTGTGACACCCCAGGCGGGTTTGTGGACATTAAAGTGCCCCACAATAAAAAAACGGTTGGGGAAATGAGAAAAGACTTCAAGTTCTTCTTGTGACACATGTCCAGGCGGTATGTAGACGTTGCAAATTGTGATAGAAAGAATGCGGAAGTTCACACGAACGCAAGATATCTGACGAGTGGTTCATACGTCTGTATCTTTGGACACCAAGGAGTGTGTGACGAATGCAGCGACTCCGCCATGGGCGCAGAGTGACCTGGGCACGGAGTTATCGAAATTCTCGCCTGTAACAACAAACCCCACGAAGAGAGCAGGAGTGCTGAGGAAGGAGATGTGTTTCCTGCAGGCTGATAACCATAGGTCTATGCAGAGACTATCAGCTTTAATACATCTAAACCAGTACGAAAACCATTGAGATTCTACGACAGAAGCACCATAATTTCTAGGTGTTAAGTTTCTTTGCTTCTAGGGGTGGTTATGTGTCGGGTTTCTTTTTCCTTCTCTGTTGAAGAGTGATGCACAAGTTCATGTGGGGCTCCTCGTTCCCTGCAGAGTCGTCTTGACTACTTCTAATCAGAATGTTGTATCGGGAGACCACGGTCTTTTGATACAGGCGACATGGATATAGCAATAGGGCCTATCGGCCTTGGTTTCTCAGCTTGATCCCTTTGGGTGTTTGTCGAAACACAGTTTTCGTTTTCTTCCTTGTTTCAGACGGGACAAGGTATCTGTTATCTGCATTTCCGTCTAAGTCTTCAAAGGAATCTAACAGGCAGTATCACGCACAGAGGTAACTTTCGGTGTCTGAGTTTCGCAATTTGATGTCTTCTGCTGTTGACCCACGGCGTCAGCGAAACTTTGAACCATATCTACATGGTTACGCGCCTGGTACCGACGTCGTGCCTCAGGAAAGGAAACTTTCTCTGTGACCCCGATCTTCTGGATCTCTCTTCTTCAGGAAGATGAGGACACTGGTTCAAATTTGATGGGTGCTCCCCAGAACAGCCTACGCACCCTGCATCTGCGGAACAGTTTTGTTCGTTACAAGACTCCCTTCTACAATGCAGCAGACTGCGGCGCTCAAGCAGCGAGGTTGCGTATGGCCAAACTTCTGGCATTTAAAGCTGTGCAGACGATTTGGTACATTCTGCCTGACACGGAGATTGTAATAACTACAGGCTATTTTGTCTGGCAGAGATGGACGGTCAAAGGTCAGTATCAGCACTGGGGTAGGGGTGAGTACCCCATTCACTCCCTGCTAGATCCTGTAAATGTCCGTCACACAATAAGGTTGAAAGAAGGCATTCAGGCCTTCTTCCGTTCCTGACGCAAAGTCCCAGTGATTCACCACACCTTGCAGAGGTTTAAGATCGAATGCGTGGACAGATGATCCTAGAGGCCGACTATTTTTTTTCAGATCTAAGATTTTCCTTATAGTATGCTCGTTAGTGCGGCATTCAATAAGGATTGTGCCGTTTCTCTGTCGAACCACCGCCAGAAACATGCCCAATTTTTCCATTTCTTTGGCCAGTTTTATAGGACCTACTCTTCATTGTTTCGCCATTTCTACATGACATGAGGAAACGGGGCTTCGTTGGTCTATATGACTCTGCAAAATAAACTACCTAGATTCACAGTTTCACCTACAAAACGTCTCTTCCTTACGGAAGACGGCGGAGGGAAGGTTTTTCTGTCCACGGAGAAAATGCATCTCCGTGGTCCCCACCCACTACGGAGTCCAACAAGGGGACACTCAATCGGAGTGCGAGGGTTGCCAAGGGGATATAGTGGGGGGAATAACACAGCAGCACCGCCGTGAATCCCCCGCTCACCCTGGAGTTCGGCATAGGGCCTAGATCGAACCGTTTGATCAGGAGAGGTTAGCTCCAGACCGCCCGTCTAGAAGAGTCCGTGGTCGAAGCAAGCGTATTGAAGCCTACAAGGAATGTTCCCCAAAATACGTAAACAACGTATCCCTAATTGCAAAGCAGAACGTAGCACATGGTGAGTAGTGGGGAAAGAAACAGACTTCTCAACCGCCAGAACACACATTCCCGACAACACGAGTCGCCATTCACGGCAAACACATGTTGGGCGTTCAGCATACAAGGAGGGCCAGTAAAATGGAAGGGGAAGAAATACCCTTAATAAAATTATTGTTACTTCCCCCTTATGATGATCGGCATAGTCTCTAACTGTATAGAAATAGTTACGCAGCAGAAAAGATTTTAAATGGCACATAAATGTATGTAGCTTCACTGTGCGCACGTTTTGTTGAACTTTCCTTTTGCTTGTAGTGGTAGTAGAGCTTAGGGTGAGTTTCTATTTTGTTAAGAATACAGAAAAATCAAATCTGTTTGTTCCTTAACCGTTAAAAGTAAGTTTTCTATATTTTGGCAACGAAAATATCTACTTTTTGAAATGTTAATCCCTCGCATTTTTAAATTTGTTGTTGTAATTATTATTTTTCATCTTTCAACTATTAATTGTTAAATTGTTGCGAAGGGACTCAAACTCAAGAAAGCGTGCGCAGATGATTTTCTCCTCGATACGTCACATACAGTTTTTGACTAAATAAATAACTAAATAAATAAACGTATGTACTGATTTTAATCGTTTAATATCATCCGACACCCTGTTGAAAAATAATGTTCATTAGCGGATCCCAAGACATAACGGGGAATATTTTTGCGAAACCACAAAAACTCATACTCTCTATATTTTTTGTGCTTGACTTCAAAAACTCATATTAATAATTATTATTGCCACTGGACAAGGATAACCAGTGCTGACTTGATGTCAAACTTATGACGTAAACGTTTGTACTGAGTTAAGTAGGAGTCTTGAACTCAATGTCGCGGCAGGAAGTAATAAGAGCCAAAATTTATTGCTTATTTATCCTTGAAAATAGATTTTATTACATGGGAGTTTTTTTGTTGTTTTTTTTCTCCCTTTCAAAATTCAAAATTTATTGCTTATTTATCCTTGAAAATAGTTTTACTACATGGAAGTTTTTGTTTTTTTTCTCCCTTTCAAAATTCAAAATTTAAGTAGTATATGACTTAGTGTAGGGATCACAGAATTTTGAAAATGTGCACACAATTCACTTTTCCCCATAGCACGTCATACGCAGTTTTTAACTGTTTTTTGACGTAAAATAAATAAATAAATAAATGTTTATTTGGTAAATAAAACAAGAATATGTGCAAATCTTAAATCTAATATTGCTAAATTTTCTTTTCAGAATAGGCATTTTATAGTCAGGATAAACGGGCTGATGATATTCTTAAATGCGATGTTATAAAAATTGATTCTGTCCCTCTAAAACTGTACTTAAACCATGACTTCCATCATTTTGAGCAAGTCTTGCAACATTTTGACCGCTCTTTCAACTGAATCGTTCATTGCCCTAAGCGTTTCTTCTAGTTATCCAAACGAAGCATTATCTGGCCACAAAGTAGGGCATTCGTCGAAAAAACCGGTTTAACCGGTTCAAACAAATTGCTTTTGAGCAAAATAACGTCATAGATGATTTTCTTGTATAATGTTCTACAAAGTACTTCCTGCGTTGCGATATAACGTTTGTCATAGGTTCTTACATTTTTCTTCGATATATTTACAACCATTTTTACTTTGATTTGTTGGGCCACATCATCGTCAAATATTGAGTGATAAGACAGATATTTTATCAGTCAAATAGTGTAGGCGCTGATTTACTTTCTGTAAAGTTGCCCTAAATCAACCTTTTCGTAAGCCTCCATTCATATTTAAAATCACACATCAGAAAGTGTTTTTACTACCGAAATGCATTGGATACATGACTTATTCATTTCTTTATTTAATGTCAAAAGACAGTTAAAACTGCGTATGACGTGCTATGGGGAAAAGTGAATTGTGCACATGTTAATTGCGTGTCATATACTACTTAAATTTTGAGGAAAAGAAGCTCCCATGTAATAAAATCTATTTCCAAGGATAAAAAGAAATAAATTTTGGCTCGTATCCATGTTGTCCTTCGGAAAAATACTTCCTGCCGCGACAACATGGAAACGATAATTTGAATAATTGTATTTCCCACTGAATTCTAGAAGACGTGCACAGAAAATGAAGTTACATTTATGTCCAGAAGCAACCAAGGGGCCATCTCAGCATTTGCTCAATAGATCAGGGAAAACTGGACGAAAAACCTGATCGAGATGGGGGTCATTGACCCGGAGGTTGCAATACAATACTTGTTACAGGTTGTTTATACACTATTTATACAGTCAAAATGGTAAAGAATTCATTATGCATCATTTCTAAAATTAATGTTACTTTTCTTGTGATGCTCAGTATAGTCTCTAATTGTATAGAAACAGTTATGCAGCAGAAACGATTTCACTTGGGATTTAAACTTTTCTATCGAATTTAATCGTTTAATGTCATCTGGCAAAGTGTTGTAAAATAATGTACATGTATTGTATGTAAATTTTTTGTAATGAGCTGTTGATACTGTCACATGATGAATATGATTTCTACGTCGAGAGTTATAGTAATAGACATCGGCATTTTCTGAAAATATATTCCCGCCCTTAAGCAAGTCATTTTTGACAAAAAAACACTGATTCTAAATCAACAGACAAGGTAATGGTAAAATTCCTAGATTAATGAAGAGAGGCTTACAAGATTCACGTGGGTGGGATTTGGTGATTATTCGTACAATTCGTTTTTGTAATCTTAAAGTCTGGGAGCTATAAGATGTATTTCCCCAGAATATTATGCCATATCTCACGCGGGAATTCGCGAAGTATACACAACGAGCAGTATGAAGGCTGACTCAATTTCCAAGAATTCTGAACGCGTAGCATAATGAGCTTAATTTTGTGTTCAATTCATGTAAATGGACGTTCCATTTAAGGTTTGACTGAATTGAGAGACCTAAAAATTTTGTTGCCTTAATATCAGTCAAAGGTACACCGTTCATTTTCAATGGAGCACAGAATTGTTTATTTGAATTTAATGGAAAACTGCATTAAAACCGTTTTCTTTTCATTTACTAATAATTTGTTATCTCGGAACCAATTTGAAAATCTGATATTGTACTATTTACGGTTTCATTATTGCAAAGGATGTTCGTATCATCTGCAAAGAGAACCGTTCTTCCGATTCGAATCGTCGGTGGCATGTCGTTTACGTAAAGTAGGAACAGAATAGGGACTAAAATCGATTTTTGAGGAACTCCACGTGCAATGGGCAAAGAGTCGGAGAGGTGCGTACGTAATGTTCCATCATTCTAATAACCACTGATTCGCAGAAAAACCACTGATTCGTAAATAAAAAGACATGGTAATGGTAGAATTCCTAGATTAATGAAGAGAGGTTTACATGAATCACGTGGGTGGGATTTGGTTATTATTCGTACAATTCGTTTTTGTAATCTAAAAGTCTGGGAGCTATAAGATGTATTTCCCCAGAATATTATGCCATATCTCAGGCGGGAATGAACATTCGCGAAATATACACAATAAGCTGTATGAAGGCTGACTGAATTTGCAAGAATTCTGAACGCGTACGAAAACGAACGGTAACGAAAAAGTAGATAAGTCCAGTTGCTAAATTTACAAAAAAATCCTCTATCATGTCAAACCAGAATCCATGTTTTGTAGGCCCTTAATACCGAAAAATCTAAGACTGCAAAACGTCGCTCCGTCCGTCCGTGAACAGCGCTAGCGGCTAAACAGTTCAGTCTATTTTCTCCAAAATGGCAAACTTTCCAATCGATCTGGCAAATGTCGCGGCCCCTTGAATTTGAAATCGATATTTCAATTTTGGGGTCTACTTTAAATGAAGCCCCAAGGGGCCTTTCAAAATTTTGTTATTCGATAGTGTGAAGGACGTTGAAGAGAATGGTGCAAGTCTCACGTTCGTTGAAAACCCTGATTTTTCGAAAATGGCAAAAGTTCAACATTTTTTCGGTGTCTTTCTACAACTAAAATATTAAAGATTTTTTATCGAATGAAATCCGTTCCTTAAAAAATGGAAATTTAAATAAGGTCATGTACAATTTTTCGAAAATTAGAGTACTTTTCGCGTAATTTTGCGTGAAAATAGGAGGAGAAAGTTGTGATGTTACACTACATAGAACTGCGTAATTGCACTGACATATCGACTTTTTGAAAACAATACATTTACTAAGAAAATAGGAAGTATTTATTAGCACGTCGATATGGAGATCGTGTTAGCATGAGTCAGCAAGAACTGGCAAGTTTCGATGCAAGTCGGCACGGGTTGCCGTGATCCTACGCACAAGAAATTTAATTTACAATTGTTTTGCCATCAAACCAAAAAAATTAAGAGGGTATGCGTTAGAAAAAAAGACCGATTCTTTTGGGACACCCTAATGTATATGTATTGTATATGAATTTCTTGTAGTGACATATTGATAGACACCTGAATATTACAACGTGGGGAGTTATAGTTATAGACTTCGGTATTTGCTGCAAATATGTCTCTAGAGCATAGCCCGTTATACACAGACTGGATTTGTACTGTAAGACTAGATGTAATTTGTACGAAACTAATGGTGCTAAAATAGAACGTACTTTCTCGCCCGTATTTTCTGCAAAATTACGCGAAAACAACCCAAATTTTCGAAAAATTATACACGACCTTATTTCAACACCTATCTTTAAGGAACATATTTCATCAAGGTAAAAATCTCTGTTTAATATTTTAGTTGCAGGAACACTACGAAAAAACCTTGAATCTTGAGTTTTCAACGAATATGAGACCTGCACCATTCTCCTAAACGTCCTTCACACTATCCAACAACAATATTTAATCAAAAACGATGGAGCCTTTTTTTTGAAAAATTTGAAAATATCCCAGGGACTTCATGTACAAAATTAAAATAACGGTTTCAAATCCTAGGGGCCGCGACAACAGCCCCATCGATTGAGGAATGTCGATTTTGGAGATAATCGGCTGAACGGCTTAGTCGCTAACGTTGTTCACAGACGGAGAGACAGATGTTTAGCCGTCATTCGATTTTGCGGTATCAAGGTTTCACAAAACATTTTTTCTAAATTTAGCAACTACATTTATTCACTTTTTCGTTACCAGGGCCCTGTAATAAGAGTTTTTCTGCCAAAAATTTGACGTTTTCCCTAGCAGCATTACATAACGTTCTCTCTACTCTGTAGCGAGAAAGTAAAAACTACGCATGCTTCATTTTTAGGTACAGGTTTCATCTAGTTTACCTATCACGCTCCTGGCGTAACTTTTCGAAATTTTCTCTGGTTGCTATGCGTTGTTGCGATTTGTTCCTTTTGTACAATTTCGAGTGTTCTAGTGTGTTGATTATCATGCGAAGGGATTATGTGGTGAAAAATAAAACATGTACTGCGTTATAATGGCTCATTCCGTGCTCATTCCTAATATAACAACTTAATTTGTTAACACATAAATCTGCTTTCTACAGCGTCAAGGGAAAATAATTTCGTCGCGATTGAGTGTAGAAAACGAAATGACAATATGCTCGTTCTCGTTATGTAGTAATGGGATGTAGTAAGGAGCGTCTCTTTTTCATCCATTTTCTGTACAGAAAAATAATGGAAAAAAACGGGCATAAGTCATTTTTTATAAAAACCGGATTCGTAAATGTAGAGGCACAGCAATGGTAGAACTCCTAGCTTGATAAAGAGTCACATATCTTGACAAGAATCACATAGTTGGGATTTGCTTATAATTCGAACAATTCTTTGTGATCTAAAAGCCCGGTGCTATCGAACGTGTTTCCCCAAAATATTATGCCATATCTCAGGAGGGAATAAACAATCGCGAAATATACACAACGATTAGTATGCAGGCTGAGTGAATTTCAAAGAATTCTGAACGTGTAGAATAATTCACTTAATTTTGTTTTCAATTCATTTAAATGGACATTCCATTTTATGTTGGACTGAATTAAGAGAACAAAAATGTTATCTTAACTTCGGTCAACTGCACATTGTTCTTATTGAATGCAGTAGACAATTGTTTGGATCCCAGTTATAATGTAAAACTGCTTTGAAACTGTTATTCTTTAGTTTACTATTAATTTATTATTACGGATTAAATTTCAAACCACTGATATTGTACTACAGTTGTGGAAAAAAATATTTCATCATTCTCACATGACTGAAATCTGTGAATAATTGATGTATTTTTCTCTATTTTGTAGTCATAATGTTAATTTATCAAACTGTATTCAATATTAGTTTCATAGTATTCAACTGTATTCATTTTTTATAGTTTTAAATAATTATAATACTGTTTTTGAGTATTTTAACACTGCAATAAATTACCAGGATCTTAATGCAAAACTAAATAATGTTTGAAAGCAGAAAAAAGGATCAAAATTAAATTTATTATAACAAAATACAGTTCTGCATTGAAATTTTTGTAACTACAAACACTCAACTGCATCAGAAAAATCCATAGATGCCATTAATATTTTGTTTACCCACCACGTGCTTTGATTACTGCCTGGCATCGATAGAATAAAATTATTAATAAATTCCTGATTCAATTCATGAAACCACACAAGTACAAGGATCTCGAGTAGTTTAATTTTATTTCTGGGTTTCTTTTTCGCCGCAGCATTCCCCATAACCTCCCAACAGTTTCCAATGGGGTTGAAAACAGGGCTAATGCCAAGCCAGACTAACATCTGCACCCCATTTTTTGGGGATGTAGGGGTGTGGGTAGATGGTAGACTGATGAAAACCGATCTTGAAAGATAATACCTAGAGTACTGAGATCAACAGAGGAATAAGTCGGTACTGCAGCTTTCTTTATCGGGGTTAACTCCACTCCTTGGCCCATGTGGCCCAAAGGATTTTACAAGAAATGGATCAACTAGCAGAGATCAGTTATATAAACATTGCTGACATATTTGTCTTAATGTTGTTATAAATTCTCGGACAGTTATACATTCCCTCTTGTTATGAATTTTCGGACAATATGTTCCAATTCTTAGTTTTACACTGTTTTTAAAACAAAAAATGTGAAATAATGAATGCTGATGCAACAATTTTTTCCACCACTATATTAACGGTTTCTTTTTGCAAACAATATTCGTATCATCCGCAAAGAGAATTGTTCTTATGTTTCGAATCGTCGAGGGCGTATCGTTTACGTATAGTAGGAAGAGAAATGGGCCTGATATTGAACCCTACGGAAACCCTTGTACAACTGGCAATGAATCAGAAAGTTATTTATATAATGTTCTATCATTCCAGTACGGTATTTCCATTATTTGAGATTCTTAAGTAGAGAACAGACTAAACCAATCTAGAGTAATAACACGAATTACATACGAAGGTAATTTTGAAAGTAATAGTGTTTGTAGACAAAATAATATCGTTGAATGTACATTTTATAGTAGCATTTCTATAGACATGTGAAGTACAGAAACAAGAGTCATAGTAGCGCAAGTTTGAAATCTACCTTTTCGGCGGAGCTTATTTTTGCGGGCTTCCCCCACCGCTTCTTCAGTGGCAGATTTCTTGGCCTACTGCGCGCACGCGATTCGTCGGCCTTCCCAGCAAGGAGGAGCTATTAGTCATCAGTGTCACTACAGCCTTCGCAGACTATTTTTTTCGTCATTATCGTCCTAAGAGGAAGTGTTCCGTAAAGAAGCAATAATTTTGTCTACTTCTTCGTTCATGGTCATGTGTATTTTAAAACATTTCGCTTCGCTTTTCTTCACGTGTTCACAACACTTCTTCCATCAATATGAGCAATATTCAGAAAATAATACTCGGCATACATTTTCTTTAACTCATAAAGTGGAACCGAGCAATACGATTCTTAATGTAACCCCAAGCTAATTCTATGAAATTGAAGATGGGATGGTAAGAAGGGAACTGAGGCCACTTTACCAGCGAACGGCGTTCTTGGAAACTTATAAGCACACTATTACGCCTGTGTACATCACTCGAAATTAGGCCTACGATTTATTATTAGACGCTACGACACACCACTCAAACACGAAAAGGATAGGACTGAGGACCAGAGGCGACCGTATACCTACCGGACTATATGTCCGATGCCTATGGCAATACATTTTTTCTTTTACTGAACCTTAATATATTAAGAGTCAGCTTTTGCGCATAGGCAGCTGAAGTTGTTCCGATTAGGGTAGCTGAAACGTACTGCGCGTTGGGTCAGGCACAACACAGCCTGCCTGTGCATTGCGACCCCTCTCCCCTCCCCGGCCACCGCGGTTGGCGCGCAGTCCGAGTGAGAGAGCGATATGTTCAGGGGAAGTAGCGCTTGGTGTCACGCCTCCCCACGCATGCGCATTCGAAGGGAGAATACAAACTTGTTCTAGTATAGTAGCCAAGGGTTTATTTTTGTATTGAGAGCATTTATTGGCGTTAGAATATTATGTGCAATTTCTAGCATTGTGAAATTTTCTCTTACAAACCAAAGGGATCTCATAATCAGGATAGAAGGTAGATTTGATGATTGTGGCCATCTACGATTTCATTACAGATTACAAAATATGTGAAAGCGAGGTAAAATATTTCATTTTGCAACCATACCAATGCGCAGGGCATGATTTCTGGCGGAACGCGACGGAACGGTGTTCCCATACCTCGGGAATTATTATTAAAATATATTATAAATATGTAAATTTTGTAAGTAATATGTAATTTGTAAATTTTGGAGAGGCTTTCCAGGACCCAAAATGTTATACATTAAGCACTGGTTACGTGTGTATTTGAGTTGGACACAAGGTAAATGTGTTTTCTTTTATTTGCTGTATCATGTGAATGAATAAATCCCATGTTTCAAATGAGCACTTCAGTTTTGCGTGACGATCCAAGCCATAGGCCTCCCCTTACAAAGATCCTTACCATAGGCTTCCCCCTCAGATCCAAAAAACTTTTTTTTTTTTCGACGTGTCTGCAAGCCGCTAACCAGGACGAGGAGCAGTAGGTGCCGAGGACAAGCGAGAGGAAAGTCACTATACAGTAGTTTAGAAATAAATATAACAATCTATGCGATAAGAACTATTCGCACTTTTTCTTGAATACATTTTTCGATATCGTCGAAATTAATTTCGCGTACCCTGTTCGAATAAGGTAAGAAAGAAGATGTTCATTCATACTTGTGTGAAATTGACTATTCACCAACTTCAGTTTAGAAAATGACCTTTCGCCATTACAATTTGTATCCATAATGCATTCTAAAATAAATTTATTCATGTGGAAAAGTTGCTTTAAAGTTGTTATTGAGTAAAATTTGATAAAAGAACAATTCTATATATATTTTACTAGCATACTCATCTTTATATAATACTACCAAAACCCGGCAGACCTTCACTCTCTTTTTCCCTATTCTCTCTCTTTTTCCATCTCTCTCTTTCCCTTTCTAATTTCCCCTTCACTCTTCCCCCTTCTTTCTCTTTTACCTCCTCTCTGTTTCCGCTTTCATCCTTTCCCCCAGTCATTTTCTCCTCTCTCTCTTTCTTTTCTCCTTTTCTCTTTTGACATCCTTTCTCCCTTTCCCCTGCCATCTACCTTTTCCTGCTCTTTTTTCCTTTTTCTTTCCACTCCCTTTATTCCTTTCTCTTTTACTTTTAAGTATTAACCGGATATGAAATGAAGGAGGTTCAAATTGCCTACAATGTGAATGTACAGTTTTTTTGTAGGATCAATGGTATTGCCGTTAGTGTGCAAAATATCCCTGAATGTTACTGTGCCTTCAGCGATGCATAGGTTCTGAAGGCCTTATATTATATATATATATATATATATATATATATATATATATATATATATATATATATATATATATATATAAATGGCATTCGCGTTTTTTTACCAGATAACTTAAAATATTTTGAAAAATCTTAAATAAAAGTACTGTTTTGTTCATATTTTTGGCTTTAAAAACTTGTTTCCGCGCAAAGTTATTGATGACAAACCTGAACACTCGTTATAGCATTCTAACTACTAGCATAGAAGCAATTTAGAGTCCACGTCAATACGTCATCAATGATGGATTTTTATCTCGTACAAGAAACACGAGTCTAACCGTGACAATTACGTTGATTATGTGTCAAAATATCTATCACAAGCGTATCTCCTTAGATGTTTTTATGGTTACTCTGAAGTGCTAAGCGAATTAAAATGTCTAAAAAAATGTGCGTACATAGTGTTAGACAACACAATGATTCAAATGACGTGGAAAGAAAATTTTCTTGCTACCACGAATAATGAAAGTCGGTTAATAGCAATGTTGAATACAAAGATTTTATCAGCAGAAATGGCTTGCAAACAAGCATAGGAAGACGCGGACACTCCGATAATGAACACAGTTTTGTGCTTAGATCCAACTAATGAGACTGATTGAAGTTGGTGAGGATGTACGACATCTGCTAGTAATATGGTGAAATCTCTGCCAGCATGCAAAATGGCTCCTTTTTGAAACAGAAGAACGACAAAGTTTCTTCACCCGATTGCTACCATAAGTGAAACCTTTACCGATACCTTTGTTTCTCCCAACCAAATAAGTGATTACGAAATCTCGGTGTAGGCCAAGTACGGAATAATGAACTTTGCTTTACAGAAATTTGGACGGAAATTTGCGGAAACGGAAATTTACTTTACAGAACATTGGTAATCTCCTAATGACCTTAGCATTTTCCAAATTCCAAACTTTTACCTCGCAGGCTTTTATTGCAGAGAGAGAGAATCGCATAAAGGTCATACGTATGGGGGTTCTTGTATTTACGTTAGATATAATATTGATTATATCTCCCTGACGGAATAAAATGTGTATTCCATTGAAAATGTTTTCGAAATTTCTGTTGTACATCTTATTTCACTAAAAGTGAGAATACTTTGCATCTACAGACCTCCAACAAAGAGAACTGCAGATTATATTTTGTTCTTAGAAAACCTGGAGATAACACGTAACAAAGTCAGCAATAGCTCTTTTGAAACCATTGTTGTATGCTGAGATTTTAACATTGATTTTCTGGTCGAATCTTGCGAGAAAGAAAAGTTTCTCAATTTAATTAATTCCTTGAATTTGGACATTACAATTAATGTACCAACACGGATCACACAAAATTCGATGAAGTCCATTGATCAAATTATAATTAACAAAACTACTACTTGATATGAAGTTGAAACAAAAGATTTAGGATACAGTGACCACGATGCACAAATTCTTACCATCATAAGAAATGCGATCACTGACACAAATAATACACGTATGACTAGATTGTTTACAAAAAGTAAAATAAAATTGTTCATTGATTACTTGATGCAGGAGTCATGGGAAGTGGCTTATAATACTGTTGATACAAACGACAAATATAATTCTTTTTTTCAACTCTTTCATTTCATTTTAACACTTGCTTTCCTCTTCAAAAAAGAAAATTAAATATTTCACGGAAAAGCCTTGGACAAGCGAATTCTTTCTTTCATTTCTAAACGTCATAACGTATCTCAAGATTTCCTTATCTCCTTTAAAATATACAAAACATTATTAAGAAAAGTCATAAAGCAGGCTAAAATCATGAAACACGATCAGGATAAAATTGAGTTTATATCCGGCGATTTTATTTTCTGTTCTTGTTTAATGTTTCGACTTTTCTTGTCGGTACTCCCCGGTGCCCTCCCTATATGAAATTAACGAAGCGTTTAATTCACGGTATTTTGTATTAATAAAGAGTGTTCATAATAATTTATAACTGGTATCTTGTAAATAATGCAAACTTTCGGAACTAAATGCTGAAGATTGAGGATATATAAACACGTTCTTGTAGGTGAGTGTATCTCGTTGCGGTATCCTGTTTTAGAAACGTTTTTGTTTAAAAGTGTTTGTTTGAAAAAAAAGCGTTTGTTTACCGAACTTGTGTACTACTAGACTGCATTTCTTGTGGCAGTGGTGGTATACTCCATTTCCTGTGACAGTTGTAATGCGCAATTATTGTACTGAATGGAAGATCCTTTAAACAAAGAAAGAACACGTACAAGCTCGTAAACACAAAAGAACACAATCACACTTTGCCAGTCCCCTCTTGGAACAAGAACACTCATATAATGCAGACAGTGAAGTCAAAAGTGGAAATTGAAAACAGGTACACTGACAGACTTCCATTAGAAGCCATACACATCATAATTTATTAAACAATTCCCAGCACACTATTTTGAATGAACAAATTTCTTCTCTCTCACCCCTCCGGAAGCTGGCATCCCAGGCACATTAACCCCTCCACCCGCCTCTTTTCCACCACCCGGCCGGACCTTCCTTAATGGCCGTTTCTCAGAAAAAAAAAACGTTCTCCCCTCTCCATTGAGAGCTTTCTTTGAAATAGCTTGCAATGCCCTTGACCTTCGATGTGTTCCCTGATCCGAGGCTCCTAGCCGCGACAGAATCCATGTCAGTTTGCTCATCTGAATTTATTTCTTTTCTACATTGTTTCATTTTCACTTTACTTTAGAATAATATTGATGTCATTCCAGAAAACTTTCTTCTTACAGTTATCGCAGTTTATAGCATCTTTAACAGTTGTTACATTGTACATTTGTTATTTCATGTATTGTTTGTTCAAAATTACGTTTCTATTTTCACGTTTTATATTCCAATTTTTCTACTTTGCTTAAATTCTAATAGTACTGAATGGATAATAATATTTTGTAGTAGATAAACTTTTATTTTTCAATTTAGAATACTGTTATTATTTTTGTAGCACTGAAGATGGCCGCAATGCGACCGAAAAAGCTTTCTGCCAAAATAAAGAGCATCGGCAAAACAACGTCTCAATTGTATTTCTAGAATTATAGGCTATAGTCGAATTCATTCTTTCTCCTATCTAATAGATGAATCTGCTTAATAAATGCTTGACCAACGCTGAACTCTTCACCACTATGTGATAAATAATTTTGTATTTACAAACTTGCAATGAATAATTAGAGAAGTGCTCGCATGATTATAATAAATATGGTCACAGGATCACGTCATTTTGGAATGCAGTTAATTGGTTCAGTGAAGGGGTAGGTCCCGCGTGCTTATGCGTAGGGCAACACCCCGTCATGTCAATAAAATAAATAAAATAACACCCCGTCATGTGCTCCCTAGCTGTAAATGCCGTAGAAAGATCTTGCGACAGTAACAGTTTCAATGATTTGAAAATGCCGCCACAGGGTACTGGAGGGGAGAAATCGGTAGTAGGGGCAAATGGGCGACCTGTGCGCACTCTACTCGGACACCACTTTCTATGGAACTAAAAATTCGACGGTGGCGCCATCTCTGAATGGGACACCATTGCTGGGTACCCTCTCGGCTGCCTGCAGTGAGCCGTCTATGCCTCTTCGTTCTACTTCTTTTTTTTTTCCCTTTTCCTTTTTTCTTTCTCTTCTTTTTCCATCCCTCTCTCTTCTCCTCTCTCCATTTCCCTCCCCTTCTTTCTGCCTTCCCCTCTATATCTTTCCCTCCCTTCTCTCCATCTTGCATTGCTGATTCCTCCTGGCCTCCTCGGCCTCGCCCCGCGTCACACGGCAACGCCTAACAATACTGAAGCTGGGTTCCCAGGGATTGGGAATTGCATTTAATTGAAGCGCCATCTTATGCTGCAGCGTAAGATGGTGGTGTTACAAAAAATGAACAGCATAAAAACCTCCATGAAAACACATAATGTGCCAACTTTCATGGAGATCGGTCACACGGTCATCCCCGTATGCTTACTCTTCGATTCTACCGCACCGCTGCTGGCCTCTGGCAGAATATATCAAAAACCCGTCTCTTAGCGACAGGCGAAAAATAACGACCGTGGTGCATCTACCAGCATATTATTTAAATTATATATTTTCCACATTTGTTTTGTATTCATTTTTACCAAACTTTGTAAGGATACTGTATCAAATCCTGGAGAAGAGCCTGTAACTATTTCGAATCTATTCATACATTCATTTTTGTGGAATCGATGTCGATTACATGTTGTTGAATTCACTTTTATTTGTATAGATACAAGTGAGTCACGTAACTTTAGCACCTTCCGCAATTTTGAACAATTGAAGTTATTGCAATGCAGTTTTCACCGAAATGCATGAAGAATGGGGCTAATTAATACATGTATTCATTTCTATTTTATCGTTTGTATTTTTCGAGATATTGATGTAACTTTGATTTTTTTAAATGGCACTATACATATTTTTTAGTCTATCACGCCGAGCGTAACAAGACGAATCTAATGATATTGTCGTACGGTAGATAAGCATTTTCTTCAGCAATTTTGATTTTTGCGACTCGTTTTTAACGAATATTGTAAGGCTCCGAACACGTGCTAGCAGGGGGAACGCTGCGTGACCTTGATTGGTGGACTGTTACATTTAAAATATACTTTAAACACGAGTAGAAAAATTCTTGTCTCTAACATGACAATATGTATATCATTAGATTCGTATTTTTACGCTCGTCACGATAGACAAAAAATTATATTACTATTAATTAAAAATATGTATAGTTTCATTAGAAAAACACAAAGTTGTTTCAATATCTCTTAAACAACAAGAGATAAAATCGAAAGGAATGCCTGTATCAATTAGTCCCATTCCCTCATGTGCGTTCCTGAAAACTGCATTGGAATAACATCAACGGCTCAAAAATTACAGGAGGTGCTAAAGTTACGTGACTCACCTGTATATTGTTAATACTTCCGAAAACTGAAATAACTCATTTGCGATATTTAATTCCAGCTCATTTTCGTATGTATCCACAAGTCTGTTTGCGCTTTCAGATAACTCATTCGGTTCCATTACATATATACAGTTGAGGAATCAGAATCGTTCGCATGTAACATTGTTCGCAGGTATTCTGTCAGTGATGATGAAAGCTGATCAATGGCAGGAAAGTTTTCTATAACAAATCTTTCTTTTTGCGATAGCTCAATTTCGGGAGTTACTCCGCAATCCAATGAATTTACCCGAACATTTCTTTTTCTACCTCCTGTTACCCTATACTCCAACGTTTCTGTTAGTTTGTTCGCTCATCGAGTATATTTTCTGCTAGTTTGATGGCATATCGTACTCATCGAGTTTGTTTCCTTTAGATTCTCATTTTTAAGTATTATCACAGAAAGTCCGGAAAATGGAAAAAAATGTTGTATTTTTTAATTTTTTAGCTACAGTTCAGCAATCCAAACTAGTGGTGATACAGAATGTTGCAGACTTTCTCGTACTTGTTATTTTCTAATTTCTTTGGTCTGGTACAGCTTGACAATCTTGCCCCATCCTCTCGCAAGTTGCAATCCATCGCCGTCAAAAGTACATTTAAAAAATCATTTTTTTCGGTCTCCTAATGGTAGAACTGAAATATTACTTTAAAAATATTAAAAAAAAATTTCCAAAAAAATTTTTTTAAAAATTTGGAGCCGTATTTAAAAAATTTAAAACTTTTGCGTTTTCGAAAAACTTAATAGGAAGTCATTTAAAATTCTTCCACTCATAAATGCAACAATGTAGACAAATCGCTGAAAAAAAGCCATATTACGTGAGTGATATTTAAAAAATTACATTGGTGTATGTTTTTAAAAAACAAAAGAATTCAGCAAAATTACTTTTGTGTCATCTTAAACAGTGCATTTAGCATTATCCGTATGAAGAGTTTGATGAAAAAATGGAGTCGTTTTTGAGAAAATGGCATTTGAGCGTTTCCAAAAATGTGAAATTTTGAGCTCGTTTCACAGAAAAAAATTTGAGTTTTCGTCAAACTTTATATGACATCATTTCAAGCAAATTTGCTCGAAAATAATAATGTGAACAAATTGCCGCTAGTGAAAATATTATCGACGTGAGAGATAAATTAAAATTACATTTGAAAAAACAAAAGAATAGAGCAATATGGTGTTTATATTATCTCGTCGAGTACATGTAGCACTACCCCTACCAAAAGCTTTAAAAAAAGTTGGAGCCGTTTTTGAGAAAATCTTTTTGTTATTTTTTTAAATTGTACGCAATATTGCGCGAAGACTACTAAAAGTTTCAATAAAAACGTGCATGGCCTTAATGAAATAATTAATGAAGGACAACACACTTCGTTTGAAGGAAAAATCTCTATCTTCAATTTTGTAGTTGTAGGAAGTCGCCGAAAAAATTCAAACTTAGCAATTATCGAAAATTCAGAGTTAACAATGAAAATAACCATATGCCATCTTTATAAGTGTCACCTTTATAATTGTATTGAATCACCATAATTGCCACCTTTATAAGTATGTTTTACTCAATTCTTAAAAGAAATTTAAAGACAAAAAATTGGAGTCATTTTTGTGAAAATTTTTGGTTTAAGCGCTAGTGTTGTTCGCATACACCAGACGGAAGGACGTTTAACCGTCAATCGATTTTTCGGGATTAAGGACCCACAAAATGGATTCTAGATACAGCACGTGTTGAACGATTGTTTTCTAAATTTAGCAACTTTTTTCGTTATCAGAGTCCGGCAATAGTTTTTTCTGTGGAAAATTCGCGCTTTTTCGCGCAGCATTACAAAAATTTCCCTCTATTGCGTGGTAACGAGAAAGTAAAACTATTTTTCTGATTGTATAAATTATTTTATTATTTTTCATACCTTTTCTATCAGATAAAATTAGTAGGCAACAAAAAATTAAAATAAAAAAACACGTTTCGCGCTGTAGAAGGTGTGGGTGATGCGAAAATTAAGAATTTAGTCAGTTGTGACGCTGTTCGCTAACGCTGTGGGCAACCCTTACTTCAGCGATCGACTAACGTACCGTTGTCATTGCTCGCTAGAATATCTACTTATCGGTGTTGTCTGACATTTCGCTGGGCGGAAAACCGTAGTTCATTTCGGGGAACACTGTCTCGGTACACTGAATCTGCTAATTTATTTTGTTTATTCGTTAGTTTATTAGTGCGACAAGTGATTAGCCACAATTAGGAGGGCCATCGGTTATTTTACACGATTAAAAAAACTCAAATCGATTATATTTAGGCTGATTAATCTATTAAAATTTATGATCATAGAGTTCGATCATTTCAATTAAATTCTTTTTTTTTTTAAATTTCTATAGTTGTACTTAGATTTAATTTTAAAATGCTGCCATTTCGCAAAAAATTGAGCATCATATGCACCTACTGACAATGTCATTTTCGGTAAGGCTTTGATCCACCCCGAAGATGATGGCTGGCTCATTGATTGTAATCATATAAATCAACATATTATTATTATTATTATTATTATTATTATTATTATTATTATTATTATTTTCCTCGCAAATAGGACATCTTGGACCACGCTGGGCATGCACTTGCACGGGCTTAGTATCATCATCACGTTGCAAGTCTTGCACAACTAATCAGGGAGATCAGCATTAGGCTGAATCCGATTTTTATATCCCAGGGTTATTAGTCCTGCGGAGATGGAAGGTGGAGCGATGATGATGATGACAATGAAGATTGAATGGACGGCACACACAGACATACACAAACACACCCATGTCCGAGGCGGGACTCGAACCCGCGATCCTTCCGTCCGAGATCACCCAGACAGTACTGCCTTTAGCGATCTCGGCAATCCGGACTGGCCAACTTAATAATAATAATAATAATAATAATAGTTATTATTATTATTTCAGGATGGTTCATTGTATAGTATTATAGAAAAATAACATATATTGATATTTTTCGAGCTAATTCACCAGGTGACACGAGCATGGATAATGATCAAAATGACTTAACTGGAGTAGGTGCTACAAACGCATTTAACAGAATCATCATACAAACAATAGTAAACAATGTTAAGTATTCGTGCATGCGCACTTCGGTCTCACATCGGATTTCTGTTTCTCAATGTCGAAGAACGAGCGTTCAGTCATGTGACCGGCTTTTTGACAGATACTGTTGCCACACCACAGGGATCATGCCAGGGGGCGTGGTCGGTATTAACATGCAGAAATTATTCGCTTTTATTTCACGAACGTTGGCTAACTTGTCTTAGAGCAGTGGAACCACCTATTGTATTGTCCTTCCGCCAAAGGAAAATGTTCAGGAAAAATATTTTGTTATAGTGATAGAATAGGTGAAAATATTTTGAAATTATGTTCAATATAAAAGTTAATAATTTCTGTACGCTGTATTTGGTTAATATTTAGAGACTTGAAGAAATATTTACAGAAATGAGAAGTTCAACTAACAGGAATTTTGTTTCTTTGGCGGGCCTTTTGTCTGTTTCATGATATGGTTGTATTCGAAAGAGAATCAAAACATCTTAATTTTTTACAATTGAATGATATGAAATGGGACAAATAAGTGAATTAATAACACATGGTTTGCAAGTACTGAAGTATGTTTCAATTTGTGAAATTGGAGTTAGATCAGCATGTGTAATGGCTTGTTTTATCATGAATACTGCTAGTCCAGCTTGAAGTACCTACACTGTGGTTTAATATTGTTTTATTTTGATATATCATTATATATTGTTTTTATCAATCTACCTTTTAGGTTCTGCCTTTTGGCCATGACAAGATAAGAGTAAAGTTTAGACCAAGGGCAAAGATATATTCTTACATACAGGTGGTTTCATCAAAGGTGCAAAATTATAATTTTCTCAAATTCAAAAGAAATAAATGACTATTAAGGAAGTAGAAGGACAGTAGAGATGTTTCAGAAGTGGATGAAAGATTTCCACCTTGATTGTTAGAAACATCCATTAATGTAATAGTCAATGCAGTTGTTCATTCTGTGCTGGTGAATGATGTTTTTCAACAATGGTTCTTTTAGGAATGTGCAAAACGCTTATGTTTAAAATTCATTTCATTCTTTTTTTAAAATAACTGATTATAAAACAGGTTTTGCTACTATACAATTCAGTCCCAAAAGTAGTTGGTTCAACATTATTTACATCACTATAAAGAGTAGAGTGCAACATGCATTAAATTTAATTGTGTTCAACACACTTATTGCGAAATCAGTAATAAAATTTTATTTATTATTTATTTATTTATTTATTTATTTTACATCAAAAAACAGTTAAAAATAATAATATGACGTGCTATGGGGAATTTTAATTATAAAACAAAGATTGGTAATAGAATGTATAAATGATTCTGAGACTATTGTACAGAAAAAGTTTGTCACTGAAATAGGTGTAAGTTTTGTTGAATTAAATCATAAAATAACAATTACATTTTTTTGATACGTTTGCCAATATTCTTACTATTTGATAAATCATATTAGCTGATGTGAGGAAGATGAAATGATAGAAGCTGGTCATTGAGTTCTGCCTCTCCTCTCCCCCTTATTGTCACTATACTACAATCGAGTTGGTGTGGAGCCAGTACAAAAGATATTATCAGTGTCATGATAATACCACTTTCAATCACAAAGCAACAAGAAAATAAAATGAAGCATTACATCACATTACCATGGAGAAATAAGTGAATAAATATAAAAATATTTCCTTGAGATATTTTGCAGAAACGTAACTGATATAACATTATTCTCATTTATTCTGAACACTGCTATATTTGGGATAATTATATGGCACATACCGCGAAGAATATAGAATTCTGATGAGTAGTACGAAGAAAGGAGACTTCAGAGATTGCAGTAATAATAAATATTCAGGATGACAAAGATCCCAGAGGTGTTCCCATTCCTCTGATGTTTCTAATTAATAGGAATGGGTTGGAAAATATTTGACAATATTTATTCTTCTCAAGTGCAGAGTTGGAAGTTGTAAATTTGTATTATTCCATCAACGGCAAGTGAGTGGTTATATTCCAGGTGAAATAGTGAATATATTTTATTATTTGACTTTTACAGGTTTCTCAAGAGCTTATACTATCAGGATGGTAGAAAAGCATTAATAACTGTTATATTAGAATTTAATTTTCAATAAACATTTATGAAATGAGATATATGTAGATACATTTTTATACTTCAGATCTTTAACAACAGCAACTTATTTTTCAACATCCAGATAAAAATTACCAGAGGGCTTCCAAACATTGTCTTCAATGTATATGTGTGGCGTTGAGAAAAGAAAGTAAAGCGCTGAATTATAAGTAGAGAAAACTGCTAAAACTCAAGTTTGGGGGGACTACAGTACCAGTTGAAATTTAGCAAATATTTTTATCTTTATCTAATTTGCAATGTTTCTATCTGTGAACGTCAATGTACTCTCAATAACTCTCTGAAAATAAATATTGAGTAGTTAGAAAGCATGTGGTTCTGTAATGGTTTGTTGGTGATTGGAGTTATAGTAAATCATGTATAGTAAGTAGTAGTCATGACTGGATTTTATGTAGTTTAATGTTTCTCTTAATTAATGTCTTTCTTTTTTTCTAAAATTTATTTCAGAATTTTTTTTTGTTACAAAACATGTAGGGGTATATTTTATTATTTTTTGCAAGTAAGTAGTATATGCCTTTTGTCTTTTCTTGCATATGCTGAATCCTTCCTCATGTATGTATGAATGTTTCAATTATTTATTGTGTGTGTTCGCAATAATTACAGTATCGAGAGGTATTCTTCTCAGAAGATATAAGTAGTCACTTCATTAAATCTGCTGATGTTAACTACCTGTATATTTTTTTTAGTAATTAAAAGATAATTCTAATTCTCTTTTATTAAAAGGAAGAACTTTTTCAATTATCTGAAGTTAATTTTCGGTGTGTATGATGCATTTAAAATATATTCTGACAACATACACTGTATAAATCAAAAATTAATTTCAGGTAATAGAAAAATATTCTTCCTTTGAATAAAAGAGAATTAGAAATGCAGATTTAATTAAAAGAAAAGCTTTGTCCATAGATTAGATACTTAATAAAATATGAGATTTAAAGTTATAAAATTATACTGTTAGATCAGGTTTGATAACCGATGAAATGTTGTTATATAAGCTTTTTTTAACATATACATTTTTAAAATTTCCAATGTATAATATTTATTTCAAACTAGAACATTTTACTCCTCATCCTGCCAAACTTGGTAGTCTGGGTTTTGTGCTAGTTAATAATAGGCTGTGGACAGTTGGAAGATATGTTCTAAAAGTACTTGAGAAAGTAATTTCAGTTTTATAGAGTTTGATTTGAAATAATCGAAGTGGATAAAATTTATTAAACTTCCAAGATGTTCGGTGCAACAGTTGAATCCTTCAAAGAAATCACAAATAAAGCGAATTATTTTTTTATTTATATGTTTGCTTTCATGGTACCTTTTCAAAATGTTCAAAAAATTCATTTCTTTTGTAAATTTTTTTTAGTTAAAATGGAAAAGCATTCATTTTCCTAAAATTAGAATTTATTATCCCATAAATCCTTTTAATAACAAGTACATCCAAATAATTCGTAGCACTTTTCAACCAATGATGTACCTAATATCTAAATTTTAAGAACTGACTGCTGGTTTTTATATTTTAGAAATTTACTTGGAGGTTATTAATCTTTTGATTAACTAAGAGTATTTTGCCAATCAATAATAAGGAAATGTTCACTAACATGATTCTCTTTCCCACAGAAACCTTATAACAGAGTTTAAATATTTTTGAAGGTTGCATTATGTAAAATTTCCATAATTTTAAAAAAACCAAATCTGTATGTCAATGATCAATAACTGAAAGGGTGAAAACCAGAACGGTATAAGTGACATTTTATAAATTCTTAGAAAAAACATATTTATAGTAAGCTATATTTCAGAGTAATGAAATTCTATTTTTAATAAACAATTGAAATGCATGGTTTTAATAATGAAACAAAGTACCCTAATTTTACAGTAATATTGAATTAAATAAACAGTTTTTTCAGAATTTATGAAATGACACACTGTTCTCGCCTTCACCTATTCAACTGATCTTAGTCATAAAGATTAATCAATAGAAAATAAATTATAAACAAATTATTCTAATTGCAAAACGTTAAATAGGACACACATTAATTTGTAAATTCTGAACATGGAAGATCAAAACGTAACAACAGAATTCCGATAGTTTTCACAAGGCCTATGTGGAGATTTAGCAGTATATTCATCATTCTCCTGTCTGAAGGCTTTAATTCACTCGTCACACATATTATCAACAGCATTTCTACATTATTTGAATCAACTCGTACAATTTTTCGTTATTAATGATAGTAGAATACAATAAATAGCTAGTGGAAACTATTTATTACCTTCACATCATGAAAATACATTCAATTGCAAAATACTACACAGCTACTCAGCAGACCGGCGGAAGAATATTTTTCGCAGTTCGATACGGTCTTCGACGACGCTCATTTGTCATGCAAGCTGTCATTACGATCGTCTGGGCAGTAGCCCTGAACCCTCTGTAGTGCTCGGAAGAGGACAGCTTGTCAAGGGCGTGAGCAATGAGCACGAGGCATGAGCCCACACGAGCTAGTTGCCCGCCTGGGAAGCCTGGCGCTGGAAGGTTGCCCAACCATGAACCCGCGAGTCCTTCGCTTAACCTTCGTGACTTCACGGAGCGTAGTAAACGAATTCGGCTAGCGCCGCCGCCTTCTAGTCTGTTAAAAGCGCTGCCCATCCGTAAGCGAGAATTGTTAATTTATAGACTTATTAATTTATTTCACATTATTGCTAAATACAATAAATGTGAATGTTTTAATGACATAAATGTTTTAATAACACAACACAAAACGAAAACAAGGAAAGAATTTGCCATTCAAACATTCCGGTTTATTTCGGTTTCTCAGCAAAGATGTTCTTATAAGAGAGAATTTAGTAAGGAAATAAACATCAAATACTAATAAGTAGTGATAAGTGCTACTAGTAGTGATACTAATAAGTAATGATATTACTTTGTATCTACAGGCCTGCAACAAAGCGAGCTGCAGATTCTATTTTGTTCTTAGAAAATCTGGAGATAACACTTAATAAAGTCAACAATCGCTCTTATCAATCCATTGCTATATGCGGAGATTTTAACATTGATTTTTCTGGTCGAATCTTGCGAAAAAGAACAGTTTCTCAATTTAATTAATTCCTTTAATTTAGATATTACAATTAATGTACCTAAACGGATCACACTAAATTCGATGAAGGCAATCGATCAAATTATAATTAACGAAAACACAAATTAAAAAAAATTTTATAAGAAATGCGAACACTGGATAATAAATATTACACGTATGACTATATCGTTTACTAAAAATAAAATAAAATAATTCATTGATTACTTGATGCAGGAGTATGGGACGCGGTTTATAATACTGTTGATACAAATGATAATTTTTTTTTCAACGCTTTCATTTCATTTTAATACTTTCTTTCCTCTTCAAAAACGAAAATTAAATTTTTCACAGAAAAGCAATTATTGGATAACACAAGGGATTGTGTTATCCAATACTTCATGTAAAAACAAGGGAATTCTTTCTTTCATTTCTAAACGTCGTAACGTATCTCAAGAAATCCTCCTCTACTTTAAAAAATACAAATCATTCTTAAGAAAAGTTATAAGACAGTTTCATAAATCATCAAACACGATCAGGATATTTTGAACTCAAATAAAAAAAAAGGTATGTGGAATATAATAAAAAATACGACCAAATCAACTAAAAACCTTGTATAGAATGTTTTAAAATATAACAATATAAATGTGAACGATCCGGCAACAGCCAATACTTTTCGAGAATTGCTGCCGATCTCACTAAGGGTCTTCAGCCACAAAATTCAAAAACAGACAGTTCACCCAAAATTTTAGACACGATGTTCGTTTCCGAAACTTCTTATGAAATTCTCAGAAAGTCGGTGAACTAAAAAATAATATTCAGCCGGTTTTAGATGAATTCCCGGTTCTAGATGAATTGTTAAAGATCTGTGCGCCACCTGTTAACTGACATATTTAATGCATCCTTATGCACCGGAACGTCTCCAGATATTTTCAAAACGACTAAGATTAAGCCGCTCTTCAAAAAAGGAAAACAAAAATGAAATTCAAAATTATCGGCCTATTTCCCTCCTGTCAGTTTTTTCAAAAATATTAGAGAGACTTTTTCGAGAATTTTTGGAGAGACTTTTTCAAAAATATTAGAGAGTACGAATGGAAACCTTTCTCAGTAAACACGACGCGCTTTCAGATTGCCAACATGGATTTAGAAAATCAAAATCAACGGAAACAGCCACATTTTCTTTTCTTAAAGATGTCGCCTCATCATTGGACCAAAATGAAGCACCTATTGGATTATTTTTAGATCTCTCAAAACCTTTGGCGTCATTGATCACGACATTTTACTTACAAAATTACCTTCTTATGGAATCCGTGGTATTACCCTAGATTGATTATGTTCCTGCCTTAAACAACAATCTCAGAGAGTGGAAATACCTTACTGGAATGATGGAACATTATGTACACACCTTTCCGACTCTTCGCCTATTGCACGTGGAGTTCAAGGATCGATTTTAGGCCCTCTTCTCTTCTTACTATACGTAAGCGATTTGCCCTGGACGATTCGAAACGGAAAAACAGTTCGCTTTGCGAATGATAGGAACATTCTTTGCAATAAAGAAACCGTACAGTATCAGATGTTTCAAATTGGTTCCGAAATAACAAATTAATAGTAATGCAGTTTTCCATTTCAAATAAACAATTCTGAACTCCATTGAAAATGAACAGTGTACCATTGACTGATGTTACGGCAACAAAATTATTCGGTCTCTGCATTCAGTCAAACCTGAAATAGAACGTCCATTAAAACGAATTGAATACAAAATTAAGTTCATTATGCTACGCGTTCGGAATTCTTGCAAATTCAGTCAGCCTTCATACTGCTCGTTGTGTATACTTCGCGAATGTTCATTCCCGCCTGAGATATGGCATAATATTCTGGGGAAATACATCTTATAGCTCCCAGACTTTTAGATTACAAAAACGAATTGTACGAATAATAACCAAATCCCACCCACGTGATTCATGTAAACCTCTCTTCATTAATCTAGGAATTCTACCATTACCATGTCTTTTTATTTACGAATCAGTGGTTTTTGTAAAAAATGACTTGCTTAATGGCGGGAATATATTTTCAGAAAATGCCGAAGTCTATTACTATAACACTTGACGTAGGAATCATATATATCAGGTGACAGTATCAACAGATCATTACAAAAAATTTACATACAATACATGTACATTATTTTACAACACTTTGCCAGATGACATTAAACGATTAAATTTCATAGAAAAGTTTAAATCCCAAGTGAAATCGTTTCTGCTGCATAACTGTTTCTATACAATTAGAGACTATACTGAGCATCACAAGAAAAGTAACATTAATTTTAGAAATGATGCATAATGAATTCTTTACCATTTTCACTGTATAAATTGTGTATAAACAACCTGTAACAAGTATTGTATTGCAACCTCCGGGTCAATGACTCTCATCTCGATCAGGTTTTCCGTCCAGTTTCCCTGATCCATTGAGCAAGTTCTGAGATGGCTCCTTGTTTTGCTTCTGGACATAAATGTAACTTCATTTTCCCAACTGGGACGTGTGATGGAACTGTCCATGGAACACAGACCGCGTGTGACGGAATTGTTCCCACAAACCACTCCATTAATAGCATAAATTGCTTCAAATCTTGTTTTCACCAGAACTTAAGATATTTTTTCTTCACTAGGTCCCCTATTGATCTTAGAACAGTTTTTTAAAGAACGAGAGCTCATGGAACGTACTAGAAAGTGGCGGCTCTATATCTTCTCTAATTGGGAATCGAACCCGGGATCGCACCACACAGTGGCGGCTCGTGGTCATGCCATTAGAGTGTGCAACGTTTCTCTTATTTTTCCCTTCCTCACACTCACTCTTCCTCTTCCCCTCTTCTCTCTCTCCCTCACACACACATTACATGTATGCATTTACACTCATTAACGTAAATAATGACAATTAAACAGAAATCATCTAATGAAATCTGATAACATGCCGAACAGTACCTTTTTCAGCAAATTTTTCTGTAACTTTTTCATTGAAGTCATTGATTTCTTGCGTTTAATATTTACAACGCTATTCACTGTTAGTTGCACAAACACCGTTGACAGAAATACGAACTCTCCGACTTAGGTCTTTTCAAAATAAACAGAAACGTACTCTTAGTACATACGTTGACAAACACGCTTGGGATTTGAAACTTCGGAATTGTTTTGTACTTGCAACTCATTTTAAAACACAAAAGAATACGCATATAATATTCAATTAACATTTTTGTGAATGCAACACTGCACAGCAATGCGTTCGCATTTCGCGCTTGTGCAAAAGCTCATGTAAGTGGAAAGATATCTCACACTTTCTTCGTTCAATGCCGCACTTACTTCTCTTAAAAACTTGTGCTAGCCGAGTGTTATATCTTCCAGACATGCCAAGCACTCGCATAGATCGCCACTGCGTCGACGCAGTAGTACTCGCATCGCCGGCGGAATGCTCCATCCGTCCATAAGCTACCGTTGTCCCCCCTCTTTCCCCTCCAGCCGCGCGGCAGTCTACGATGCCCTTGCCTCGTTCGCATTTCCCGAGTGTGCGCCACCTGGCTGTCACGAAGGGCACTAGTAGCGGACTGTTGCTTCCGAATGGCACGTGTTTTGAAATACCATACTTCGGAAATGCTCTGAGAGGGCTTGTATTCCTCTCTTGTTAAGAGGTATTTAAGAAAAATGGCACCGAATTAATTTGGGTGTCCACATGCGAACGTGCAAATACCCACGAGCCGCCACTGGCACATAAATTTCACTATTCAATATTTAGACAATTACTTTGTAATTCTTAATAATAATAATAATAATAATAACAATAATAAATAGTTGCCAATTCTAAGAACAGCTACTCAATTCTCTGGCGAAATCGCAGCTCTCTGTACTACGACAAGACAGGTCTTTCGAATTTTTGAACGTGGTATTCAGATGTGTTTTCCTCTTCCGATATTGTATAATCCTGAGTTTTATGTAACAATCGATTGGTCGTTTTTTAAGGCATAGAAAGCAAGTATTCTACTTGCTTTCTATGCCTTGCGAATGACCTTGCGCTTTTGCGAATGACCCGACATAAGTGTCGTATGTGCCAAGGAAGAACAAGCGTGTTCTTAAAATCACACTTCACAATAATGCTGCGAATCTGAAGGAAATAAACCAGAAATACTAATCACGTATAATTCTACTAAAGGAACTGTTGATACATTATGATTATCAGTTCTTATTCGTCGAAAAAAATGGTGGTCCATTGTTGACTGATTGTTTGTGATTCCGGGCGCGTCAACTATTAAAGTCGTTAGTCCCGTAAGTGTAGTACTTTTTTCCTCTGGCGGTGGCGTTGATCTTCCCCCGCTGGATGGAGAGATCCGGCGCCGACCTACCGTCGGCTAGTGGAGTTTCCCCCTAACCAGGACTCTCCCAACGGGGCACCGCCCCAGGCGGGACAAGCTCTAAGCTCCCCACCGGTCTCCCACCGCCTTACTAATAAACGCGGAGTAAAATTTACTTCTGGAGTAAGTCCGGAGTTGGCAAAATCCCGACTAATAAACGTGGAGTAACTGTGGCATAGAGTAAGCTAGGAGTAAGTGTGTCGTAGTTACCATGGCAACCGCTACTTCCAGTCGACCCCTTGTTTAAGTTCGGAGTAAGCTGGGAGTAAGCGTGAAATAGTGCGATTTGGTAGCGTGAAGGTCGTTTGCTGCTGTTCGTTCGCGTGGTCGAGGTTGTGGTTTGTGATTTCTCCATTAATTTACTTGAATAATGGACAAGAGAAGCCGTAGTGAGAACTGGGACATGGAAGAGAAGGTATGTACATTATCTAATACTAATGAAAGGTTTTTGTGTTTTTGGAAATGTATTTTTTCTTCAATAGCCAGAACAATTTTATGCATGTGTTAAGAACTTGACTGATATTGCTCTAGGAATTGTTGTTGACCCTAATACGGGAGGAAATAGACATTTTGAATGCCAAGGGCAATAACATGAAAATGAATAAAGCCAAGGCGGAGACGTGGAAAAGAATTACGGAGAAGTATGTATTAAAAAAAGTACAGCTGTGTGTATCCATTTGCTTCAATGTATTCTGTTATCTTTCATAAATTTGTATGCTTTACATTTGATCAGGTTTAATAGTTTAAATTCCCGTAAAAGAGACCTTGTGCAAATAAAAATTCAGTGGAAGGGGATGAAGGTTAAATCAAAGAAGGAAGTGTCGAATTACAAGAGCGACCTTAAAAAAACCGGCGGTGGTCCAATGCCGAAGTTGCCGTCCCAAGAATCGGTTGAGATTTTGGAGATGATTCCACTGGAATTTCAAGGTGGAACGAATGATTTTGATTGTGATGTAAGTAGTACTTTACATTATTTTTTCTTATAAGTACAGTGTATACAATATATAACTTTTTCATTCTGTTGTTCAGGCGGATTCAGACCATAATGAAGTTATTCAAGAAGTAATGTCGTTCATAATCAAGTGAGTTTGCAATTATTTATGATTAATGTTAGTTTTACAACTAGAGAAATGCTTTGCTGTTATGTAGTAAATTACTCATTTGTCTGAGGCTGACTTGAGAGATCAATCGATAACTTTTTTCAGTTTAAGTGAAGTAAAAAGTACAATGCTTCTGTAATAAATCAGTTTTACAGAAATTGGCACCAGACATTGTATATCACATTAAAGAATTAAATTATGTTCATGAAAATTCTTGCTGTTCTATGAGCATGTATTTTATTAAGTGGAAATAGCTTGAAGATACATGAATAAATTAATTCAATGTAGAATTAAATGATGTATCAAACATATCTGATGTAATTACCAATTCAAAGAAAATATCTATTTGAATGCCAGGTGTCATGAAAAAGTAATGAAAACATGAAAATTAATTATTTAGTGAGAAATATGAGATGTATTGTGGTTTTCTTGACATTGACTTAAACATCTACCAGATCTTTGTTTGTTTGTGAGGCAGGTATTGAAAATTGTTTCTCTGGTTTTAAGGAGTTATCTTTAAAAGTATATCACGTTCTTCCTTGTGTTCCTATTAACATCCAATATTGGCTTGTGGATTGTGAATATACAATTCATATTACATGTGTGTTTTGAGAGAACTGTATACTTTCTCAGTGAATACATTACATCATCATAATAGAGAAAACTCTGAGATGAGAATGTAATAAGTGTTATTGCAAAGCTTTATACATCAAATTTTTTCTAAATATTTTTCAGAGTCTTATAGATATTCATGAAGCAATGCTAAGTTGCAGTTGGTGGAGAGAGGACGGTACTGCCACAAAGGTGTGAAAAGGAATCATTCTTTCTAATCCTATTATAATCATCTATGACTATTAAATTCATTACAATTTGATACAAGCAATTCTGAGAATGCAATAAATGCTTGATTTATAACACTGTTCCTACATTTTCCAGAACCTCAATTCAGAGTGCCCAAGAATTAGTGACACAGACTCAACTACAGAGGCAGAGTCACCAAGAAGTGGGAAAACTGCAACAAAGGTTTGAAAAGAAATCATGCTAATTCATTATCATGATATTATCTTTAATAATACAAGGTAAAAACATTGTGTTCCATCAAAATTCATAAGATCAATTTTATTTATTACAGGAATTCGAATTTTAAAAAAATACATTTCTGTCAATGGAAAAAATGAGAGAAAGACAGAACGAAAGGCAGGAAGAAGAACATCAGCTCATTCTAATAGAGAGGAAATATAAGATAGAAGAACAAAAATTAAGAATTGAAGAACAGAGATTGAAAATGAAATGTATTCAGGAGGAGAGTGATAAAAGGAAAAAATGTATGGATGAGGAAAGCGAAAAAAGAAAGAAATGTATGGATGAGCAGAATGAAATACTGAAAAGAATTATGTGTTTGTACGAGAGTAAACTTAAAGAAAACTAAATAAAATTTTTCTACATAATTCTTTATTATTTTTATTATTACAACCATTAAAACTTATTCCTATGAAACCCACAAACACTTTTTTTTACGAGAACTGTGGAAATCTTCAAGAGACTGAGAAGAGTCTGCACTTCTCAACAGTGTGAGATTTTTACTCTTAGCTAGACATTCCTGGAGCAGTCAAAAGTTAATTTTTCATTTCACAAAATCAAAAATTGTTGTGGATGATTCGGATGATAAACTCTCCCCGAATATATCAATGAGCTCCGTCGCTCCTTCCTTGGAAAATCGGTATTTCCTCCGGAATTCCTCCGCCGTATATTCCTCAAAAGGATTCCGTCTTGGGCGATACAATTTTCTCTTCCTCGGACGGCCTTCATCAAACATGTCAATAATATCAATTTCCTCCACAGCTTCAACGGCTTCAATTTCGTTAAAGACATCCATGCTGACTACAAACTTTTTGACGCTCACACACAGCTGATTCACAAAACACTGCCAAGAACAGACACCGAACGACTCGGTAAAATCGATAATTGAACATAACTATCGATTGAACATTCGATTTGAGAAGTCGACACGGGGTTTTTAGACGTTGCCAAACGTTGATTGTGGAGTAACGCTGGCGTAGTTACACCTCGCTTACTCCGCGATTATTAGTAGAAAATTACTCTTCGCTTACTCCCCGCTTACTCTGAGAGTAGTTACTTCCGAAGTAAATATGTTACTCCTGGCTTAAACCAGACCTTTATTAGTAAGGCTGCCAGAGTACAGAGCGTTCAGTCATGTGACCAGTTGTTTTTGACAGCCACTGTCGCCAAACCACAAGGATCTCGCCAGGGGGCGTGGTCGAATATTAATACGCAGAAATGATGCGTTTTCATTTCACGAAACCGGGAGCGGTAGCTCACTGCATCAGCTGATGTCACTGCAGCGCCTCTGACCGGGAGGTCCTAGGTTCGAGTCCTGACGGCGGCAGGATTTTCGACACTAGCTTTTCAGCCAGGTCGAATTCAGTCGCTGTCTGGAGGAGAATTCTAGCGGCCGGCTGCTCTGATCGGTAGTTTTCCGTGGTTTCTCCGATCAACACCAGGCGAATGCCGGAGCAGTACCCTACCAAACGGGCCACGGACCGCGCACGATCTGTCCTTCCTCTTCCTTGTCCTATCCTCTCCCCTTACACACACACTTACACTAACATGCACTACACTACCACATATTACGGAGACCGGTCGGGAACTTAGAGCTTGTCCCGACTGGGACGGTGCCCCGCTGGTGGGAGAGTCCTGGTTAGGGGGAACCCCACTAGCCGACGGTAGGTCGGCGCCGGATCTCGCCATCCAGAGGGGGAAGATCACTGCTATCTCCCGAGAAAGAAACATGCACTACACTAACGGGACTAATGACCGAAGCAGTTGACGTGCCCGGAAACACGAAAAATCAATCAATCATTTCACGAACGTTGGCTAACGTGCCTTAGAGCTGTGGAACAACCTAATGTATTGTCAATCCGATAAAGAAGAAAATTCAATGAAAAATATTTTATTATTGTGATAAAATGATGTTGAAGTACTTTGAAACTATTTTCAAGATTACAATTTTTAAAAGTTAATAATTTACGTGAACTGTGTTCAGTTTGAATTTGGAGAGTTCGCTGCAGAAAACAGAGGTTCGGCTAACGGTAGTTCTCTTTTGTTGACGGGCCTTTTGTCCGAGTTTCAAGGACCGTTTTGCCTGTTTATGATCTTTTTTTGTGTATTTTAGCGTGCCACCCCCACGGAGGCCCTGCCCGAGCCCTTCTGCACTGGGCGCAGGAGCCTGCTGAACATTTGAGAGATCGTCGACACAGCCCAAAGCAGACTTGTACGATTTCATTCCACATATTTCGGAGAATTTTCATTATTTATTTGATATTTATAATATTTTTATATTACATTTAATTCACTGAAATATTAGATACAACATTAATAGAAACTAATAAGTTAAATTTACAACAACAATAACAACAATAATAACAATAATAATAATAATATTTATAAAATATTTAATTTATAATTACTTGCATTTTAATTACTTTATTTCTGATAGTAGATATTTAGTTTTGTAATAATATTTAATATAGTTTATTATAAATATTAATAGTTTTTTAGTAACTTTAGCAATGAGTCCACTCCAGAAGGGAGAAGTGGCACAGCATCAATGCCAAGAAGACTTTTCTTTTATTGCAAAATATGTAGAAGAGTTAATGATGCGAGGCAATATAGAAACTTCTTCAGTTACTGACTAGACTGCTTATGCATCGAGACTGAAAACTCACATTGATTAAAAGTAAGTAAAATTATAATAAAAGTATCAGGTGAAATTGTTTTGGATAATGTTGAATTTACTGTTACAGATATCGGAAACAAGACCCTCATACTGCACAGACTCCAAAAAGAAAGAGTCTGGGAATAGAAGAGAACAAATCGTGTAGAGGATGATTTTGGACAGGGCCTAATAAGGGGCATTATTTATTCAATTCATGAGAATGGTAAGTAATTCACTGATATTTGCATGTAAGTGAGTTCCTATGTTATTTTGTAAATACAAAAATTTTCTCGGGGCAAAGTGTTACTCTGGACTCAATTTTGACTGCAGTTAAACATGATAATGATATAGGGTTTACTGTGGAGAAAACTTCTTTGTGTTATCTGCTTTTTGCCATGGGTTTTGAATGGGGAAAAGACAGAGGGAGAGACAGCAGGTCACTACTGGAAAGAAATGATATTGTTGCAAAATCAGATTTTTTGATGGAATATATGAAACCGAAGGCTGCAGGTTATAAATTTGTGTGTATGAATGAGACATGGTTTTATTCAAAAGGAAAGCAACAATTCTAATAAATTTTTAGTGAAAAGTATGAAATTTTTAATATAAGTGAATGGAGAAGGCATAATTTACATGTAATGAAATGCATCATTTGTGAAATTGCAGTTATTTCAGTGTGTGTACTGACTTGTGTGTGTCATGAATATTGTATGTCCAGTTTGAAGCACCAACATAGTGGTTTAATATTATTTTATTTTGGTACATCATCTTTAGTCATTGTTTTTAATAATCTATCCTTTAGGTTACGCCTCTCGGTCATGGCTAGATAAAAACAAGGAGAGCTGCTGTGCAAAAATTTAGATGTAGGTAAAAGTTATATAGTAATTCAGGCAGGAGGTGCAAATGGTTTCATTCAGGATGCAGAACTATTGTTTCCCTTAAAGACAAAAGAAGTAGATGAGTACCATGGAACTATGACAGCAGAGATGTTCCATTAGTGAATGAAAGAGGAATTATTACCTTGTTTGGCAGAACCATCAGTTCTTGTAATCGACAATGTTCATTCTGTGCTGGTGAGTGACATTTCAACAAGTGTTCTTTTAGAAATAAAAATTCATTCTAAAAATTATTCATTCAAAGAATACATTTAATCCTTTATAAAAATAATTGATTACAAAACAGGTATTGCAACTACTCTGTGGTAAAAGTGGTTGTTTCAACTATTATTTACTTCACAAAAAAAGATGGAATACAAAATTTATTATATTCAATCCTGTTCAGTGATTTTAGTTATACGAGTATCAGTAAAAATTATTTTTCTTAGAGAACATCAAGTTTGCCAATAGAATGTTTTATATGTATTTACAGAGAGTATAAAAAGAAATGCAATTCTTGAATAAAATTGAAATGTTTAAACATCATTTTGTCATTTCTAATTTTCTAGAAAGTGAAAAGCAATCCAAATGGAGAATGAGTGGCCTGCTGCATTTTCTTACTCAGTACAACACTTAGACCTGAGCATACTTTTAAGTCTTCTTTTGAAAGCTTCTGAAGTTGTTCACAAAAGGTACTCTTGAAATAAGCATAAGTTTTGTTGAATTAAACATTGAATAAGGCAGTTTTATTTTTCGCATGATGTGATTGCCAATGTTCTCATTAGTTGAAAAATCATATCACTTGATGTGGGTGCAGACATGTTGTAGATGAAATGATTGAAGAAGCTGGTCATAGAGTTCTGTGCCTCTTGCCCTACCATTGTCACTACAATCCTATCAAGTTGGTATGGAGTCAGTGCAAAAGATACTACCACAGACATTATGGTACCACTTTTGACCAGTGACAATAAAATGGAAGCAAGCATTAAACCAGGTTTCTGTGGAGAAGTACGTGACTATTGAAATGAAAAACAAAATATTGCCTTAAGATTTTTTGCAGGAAAGTTGTACTAATGTAAATGAGTACTTTAGTACTCATTTATTCTGCTTTAGCTGGAAAAACTTGTGGCACACACGGAGAAAATTATAGAAGATTGGAGAGTAGAAGAGCATGATGCGTTACAGATTTCTGTCATTGTAAATATCCAGGATGACCCTGGTGACTGATAATGATGACAATGTTCCCCTCGCTGTTCCCATTCCCGGGCCCTCTGGTTTTCCTATTTATTCCTATTTATTATTTTTTTCCTAATTCCTACTGGTATTATTACAAGTTCAATGAAGTATATTTCATTGGTTTCAAAAAAAGTTTGACACATTTTTTTGATCCTCTTTGGTGCAGAGTTGCTAGCTGCAAATTTGTATTAGTACTCCATCAAGAGCAAGCAGTGGTTGTATTCCAGATGAAATGGTGAATCTTAATTGTTTTTAAGCTGATCTTGGCGTTTTGAAATATATTTTTTACCATTATAATTTTTGTTGTTACTTGTACTATACAGGTGTCTCAGTCTTCTATGTGCATCAATATTGGTAAAAACTTTAATAAATATTATATCAGAATTTAATTTTCAACCAACATTTATGAAATGAGATGTATGTACATTTTTATGCTTCAGATCTTTAACATCAACAAAGAAACAACTTCTCTTTCAATATCCAGATGAACTTCAAATAGTGATTATTGCTTCCAATAGTGAATACTTTGTAAACATATGATGTTCAGAAAGGAACATAATGTGCAGCATTAGAACTGAGAAAACTGCTAAAATCTCAAAACATATGTTTGTGTGTGCGAGTGTGGTTTCTTTTTTGTTGTTGTTGTTGTTGGGTCTGTGGTACCACTTAATGTTTACCAAATATTTTTATTTGTATGTGCTTTGCATTGACTAGATGTTTATGTGTTTGTTATTTCAGTTTATGCCAACTGAATATACTCTTAATTCTCTCTGAAAATAAATATTGTGTAGTTGAAGTAGTTAGAAAGCATGTGGGACTCTAATGGTTTGTTGGTGATGGGAGTTGTAATGTAACAAGTGTTAGTCTTATGATTGAAGGTGTAGAGGACGAAGTTGAGAAATAAGTTTAGTGGTTCTAACTGTGGATTTCTTGTATACAATGTAACAATTTTTATATATATTTATATATATATAGAGAGAGAGAGAGAATATGTAGGAGTATTTTTTATTATATATTGCATGATAAGTAGTCTTTATCTTATATTATTATTGCATGTTTTATTGTCTTGGTGTGTTTGGTGTTAAGCCACCATCCCACCAAGGTTTTATCTGGGTTTCCCTTAGTTGCTTAAGGCAGATGCCAGGCTGCTTTTTTGCTTGCTTCTCAGAAGTGCATTTTGCTCCCCTCATGAGTAGGTTTTTTTTAGATACACTTCTCAGAAGGTATAACTAGTCTTGTATGCATAACATATGTCTGCACATGTTAACTTCCTGTGTAAATTCTTTTTACTAATTATTATATAATTCTATTTTTTTTTATTAAAAGGAAGAAATTTTTCAGTTATGTGATGTTAATTTTTGATTTGCATGAATCAGATATGTAAAATGATGTGTGAATGAAAGTGTGTGAAGTAAAGTTTTGATTGTGAATGAATGGGTTGAAAATATATTCTAATAACATTTTTTCAGCCCACCAAACATTAACTTCAAGTAGTAGAAAAATTCTTCCTTTTAATGAAAAAGTTAGAAACGCAGACAATGAAAAGTTTTATCTTTTGAGCAGTATGTTAGTTTCTTGTGTTGACTTAATGCAATACAATATTAAAAATTATCAAATTAGGTTGTTAGGTCCAGTTTGATAACAAATGAAGTGTTGTTATATACGATGTTACAATACAAACATCATTCATTGTTTTATCCACTTTGTAAAAATTAAAATGTATAATTTTCATTTCAAAATTGACACAGTTTACTCCTCATTCAGGTAAAGGTGGGGCTGGAGATAGTAAATAGTAGACCATGCATTTTTAGTATGTTCTAAAAGGACTTAGGAAACTCATTTTGATTTTGTACAATTTGACTTTAAATTATCTAAGAGGATAAAATTTATTGAACTTCAAATAGGTTTGGTGGAACTGTTGTATTCTTCAATTAAATAATAATACAAACAAAGGAAATTATTTTTCACATATATGTTTGCTTTTTGATGTTACCTACATACCCATCTTCTAAATGACTTTTATTTATAGATAATAAAGTTATTGAAGGTATGAAATGTTTCCATTTTCATTTCTTAGGTTAAACATTGCAAAGTGATAATGAAAAAACATTTGTCTTTCATTAATTTGAATAGAAATCAGAATTCACTGGATAAATCAAACATTACAAGAAAAAAAACGATGATTCCAGTCCATTTAAATATATTCGTAGCAGGCGTTTCGGCCTAAATTGTAAGGCCCTCTTCAGTATCTGAATGGTTAACACCAACCAATCAGTTACAATCTTACATATTACATTAATATTATTAGTATAAAACAAAAACAATGAGACAAGGATGTGGTACCTTGTAAATTTCTGAGGTTATGTTACACCATAATGTAGAGATATAATATAAGACCAGGCACTTCTAATCTTAAACAATAGTGGTCTAAAGGACCATATTGGAGAGGCATTGAGGAATGCAATTAACTGACGTGGAAGATCCTCTTCCAATTGATATTAGTAGTTTAAGGTATCGGTGCATGTTGTTCGATACGCAACGGTCCAAGGTACTGTGTACTATGCTCGCACTTTTTCTTGATCCTCGAGCTCCCTAGTCCTCGCTCAGCACGGCATAGCACGGCCCCGTAGAAAATATGAGCTCCACTCGGAACGTCACGGCTCAGTTTGCAGTGCTGCCCACCTTCTTCTTTCCAATGCCGACCTCCAAGTTTTCGGTCTCTCTTTCTATCGACCTGTGCATGCCCTTATCCTTCTTGTTACTCAATTATTTTTATAACTATTAATTATTTCTTCAGAATTAAAAAAAAAATCATCCGTTATTTCTCATAGCTATCTACTCCAAGACGAGTTATTACGCCGAGTTTTCTGTCAATAAAGTTGACAGCACTGCACTGCCGTGACGTAGACAGAGCCGGCCTCTCCCCGCACCCTCCACTGTGGAGTATCAAGAAAAAGTGCGCGATTAGTACTACTCGCGCAATTTTCTTGAACGATGGATTGAAGAAATGGGGGCGGAGTGGGGGTATTGGTTACAAAGTCGGCTACTAGAGTATGTACAGTAATGCCAACCTCTGGAAAATCAAAGTCAAACCTGCTACGTGTGCGACCAGGTCATCTCTGGATAGGCCACAGCAGGGACAGTAGTTAGGAGTTTTAGGTCATTAAGGATGGATTTTTGTTTTTTAATAAAAAGTATCTACGAAATTAACCTTTTATGTCAATTAATTTCTTGGTCAAGTATGGTGGGATTCTCCCAGTCCATTATATGTCCAGAAATTTGGATGTGTTGAGAGATGACATTGTCATCACCTTTTTTTCACTATTTTGCAAGGTTGTATAATCAGGAGAACCAAGTATTATGAAAAGAAAATAGCAAGTTAATATTAATTATACATGTCTAACAAGTCAATTAAGCATTCTTTTACCAGTCAAGAATCACTGAACAAATTATCATCGTATTACACCAAATTCACAATTAGCTAACTTAACTTAATTAATTAACTAACACTTGACTGTCGCGGCAGGAAGTATTATTCCGAAGCACAACATGATAAGAGCCTAAATTTATTGCTTATTTATCCTTGAAAATAGATTTTATTACATGGGTGTTTTTTGTTTTTGTTTTTTCTCCCTTTCAAAATTCAAAATTTAAGTAGTATATGACTTAGTGCAGGGATCACAGAATGTGCACACAATTCACTTTTCCCCATAGCACTATACGCAGTTTTTAACTTTTTTTACGTAAAAATAAATAAAATAAATAAATAAAAAAAACTAACCATATCTGTAAGTTAATATCAAAAGGAGAACAATGTGAAAATGAAATAGCAATTATAAATATCTAAATCATAATTGCAAAACATTATGCAGAACATAACTTAGTTTGGATGTTCTGAACACGCAAGATCGAAAAGTACCAACAGAATTCTGATAGTTTTTACAAGGACTACGTGGGAGTTTTGCATACTAAATATAATTGCCGAAAAAGTAAAAATTGTGCAATAGAAAATACATGGGTCCATTTGGACCCGAGGATCTTAAGGAGTCAATTTTAGAACCACAGCTGGGTTAAAGTGTGTATAATTACTAGTAGTATCAGAACTGAGTTTCTTCATAAAGCTGTTCTGAAAAAACTTGTGTTCACAAAATGTGGGTACAGCACGAAATGTTGAATATAAAAATGTAGAACTCACTGTGTAGTCCTTCCGCAATTGTAGCATTTTGTTCAGCTCTTGCAGATTCAGCTTCCAATTTCTCTTTCGTTTCCAAAAGGTGTAGTTTCATTTCAGATGAAGTAAGCATTAAATGCTGCACTTGCTCTTCTAATCGCAAAACGCGTGCAGATTCCTCTCCCATCAATGCTTGAGCAGTCTGAGAAATAAAGTCTCTTAATTGAATTCATCAGAATGGACATTCTTCATTAGGCTTTATGAAGTAAAAATACCAATTTCAAACTAGCTTTTCCAATACCAACTAACAAATAACTATACGAAAATATGAGCATAAACAGGATTGTTCGTAAAAGCAAATACATTACCTGCAGTTGCAGTTTCAGTTGGTTTGCTTCTTCTGAGCTCTTTGTAACTTTGATTTTGGCGCACTCCAGTTCCAACTGAACTTGGGCAATTTGCTGCTCTGCTTCTCGCTTTTTGTTACGAGTTTCGGTAAGAAGTTCTGAAACATCATACATTTAATTATTTTCTAACAGAAAGGCGAACTCATTGGGTTCATGCAAAGGATTAAATCGCAAATTACATGCATAATGTACACATAAAGATGACATTAGTTAAAAGCCAGCTATTTTAACATTTAAGTGTTTTAAACAAAATATATGACGAAAACAAGCAGCATGCGACCACAAAAATGCACTATTACATCACACCTTTGAGAATAGTCACCATGCACATGTATTGTTCAATGCTCAATCTGAAGAACCAGCAGGCTTCTACAAACCCAAAACACGACACTGTAACACATACTCAAGACAAACAGTAATAACTAATAGAAAGCAAAATGCGTTCTCACAAATATATATTCTCGAAATCATTTATTCAATTTTTTTTTCTATCATTTGGTTTCTCTTCTGGAATGACATTCGTAGTTCGTTGACTGTTAACACCTTTTAGAGTGAGAACACAGAATCATGTTCGACGAAATTATCATACTTGTCATATTTCATGCATTAAAAACTTCGCAGCATCAAAATGTTAAGGAAGTTAACTTCATTACTTGCAAAATCAGTTAGCCTTATCAGAAATATATCGTCTCCATAAACACTGATCGATTCACATAAAACATATTTGCTGAATATTAATTTGAAAATTCAGAGGGAATATAAAATTTCACACACACACACACACGCACACGCACACGCGCACGCACACACGCACACGCGCACGCACACATGCACGCACACACACACACACACCCGCGCGCGCGCGGGTCAGTCAAAAAGTAATGCCTCCTTTTTTTTTCTACGTTTAATTGTCAGGAAATTTAAATTAAATTACATAGGGTGAAAACCTTGAGGATCATTTTGTCATTTTTCAATGTAATCTCCGCCCATCTCTACAGTTTTGGTCCATCTTTGAACAAGGGCATGTATCCCAGCACGGTAAAAATCACAGCCCTGCTTCCTAAGCCATTGACGCAAGGATGTTTTGACGGCCTTCTCATCTTCAAAATGAATCCCACGATGAGCTTCTTGTAGTGACCCGAACAGATGGAAGTCTGATGGTGCCAGGTCAGGGCTGAATGGGGGATGAGGCAAAACTTCCCATCCAATTTTGACAATCTCGTCAGAGGTGTGACGACTGGTGTGTGGTCTTGCATTGTCATGCAAAAGAAGAACATCTGCCATTGATTTTGTTGGGCGAACTCGCTGAAGACGTGCTTTAAGTTTTTTCAGGGTTGTGACGTATTGAACAGAATTGATTGTGCATCCCTGCTCCAAAAATTCAACCATAATCACACCCTCTGTATCCCAGAAAACTGTTGCCATAACTTTCCCTGCCGATCGTACAGTTTTGAATTTTTTCTTCCTCGGCGAGCTTGTGTGACGCCACTCCATTGACTGCCTCTTTGATTCGGGTTCAAAAAAATGCACCCATGTTTCGTCACCGGTCACAATTTTTTTCAGAAACTCGTCTCCCTCCAAACGGAAGCGCTGCAAGTGTTGGGAGGCTATTGTTTTCCTTGTCTCTTTATTCTGATCGGTTAACATTCTTGGAACCCACCGTGCACAAACTTTTGAGTACCCCAATTGTTGAATAATCGTGATCACACTGCCATTACTAAGAGAAATAATGCGACACACTTCACCTGCAGTCACCCGACGGTCATCACGAATGATGTCATCAACTTGCTGAATGTTGTGTGGAGTCACTGCACTCACCGGCCTGCCGCTCCGCTTTTCGTCAATCAACGGTGTTTGCCCTTCAGCTTCCTTACAACGACGAACCCATCGTCTAACAGTGCTGACATCCACTGTCACAACACCATACACCTTCTTCAGTCTTTCATGAATGCGTATGGGCGTTTCACCTTCTGCATTCAAGAATTCAATCACACAACGCTGTCTCAAACGAACATCGATGTCGGCCATCTTACAAACTTCTGCTGTGCTGCCACCTGTTGACGCAGAAAGTTACTACTGCAGTGGATTGCAGAAGGTTTGAGAAATGGCGCCAAATTCAAATTTTTCACTTAACTTTTTTTAAGTAGAAAAGAGGGAGGCATTACTTTTTGACTGGCCTATGTATATGTATGTATGTATATATATATATATATATATATATATATATATATATATATATATGAGAGAGAGTGTGTGAGAGAAAGAGAGAGAGTGAGAGAGAGAATATTCTCCCTTATATTTTTAATTTGGCGAAATTCAACTGAATTATAATTACTTACTATTAATAAACACTAATATGTTTTAGGATACACTCTTTTCCAATTATGTCCAAAGGAAGATTAAAATTTCCTTTTTAGATTTTTAGTCCTGATTTATTTTACACAGTCTTTTTTAATGAAACATAATAATTAATTGTAGATATTTACTTTCTTTATTAACTTCGGCTTTACTAATTATTTTGAAATAGAATCCTTGAACTGCTCCTCTACATTTTTGTAATATTCTTGTCGGGCAATAGTGATGTCCCCTCCTGCTTTGTCAGTTCTTATAAAATATGTCTGGTTACAATCTCTTAAATTTACAAGTATTAATGAGTTTTTGTTAATTATTAAATTCTTTTTAGACATTCTAATTGGTTTAGAAATTGACTCATTCAAAATTTTGCGGCATTTATTCGTGTCGTGCTTATAAGGTTCTCTGGAATTTCATAACAGGAACCTTCAATTTTTTATTCATCATTTTTTATATCATATTAATGCAATTATCTTTTTTGTCATCATTCCTATTCGGAAAATTAAATGTATTCTCTAAATTAATTATATTTATAACATGGAATATGGTATTCTGATAGTTGAATATTACGATCAAAATTATTCTATTAAAAATTAGCCATTTTCAACCAGTTTTCACACTAATTTTGTGTTTCGGTGCTTTCGGAGAGACGTTTGAATCAAACTATGAAAATATTTGATTTTTTGGGATGCGTCAACTGCTCTGGTCATTAGCGCTCACGTCATCAGTTTAAAAAAATAATTGGGTAAAGAGGGACAATATATTCAGAATAAAATGTATAAAATACAATTAAATTGCATACTCACAATCATTGACAGCCGACTGGCGAGGCTGCGCGCGATCGCACGGCTTCACGCGATACAAACATCCCACGTAACGTGAATTTTCAGAACACTTTGTGTAAGAGAAAGCAATTTACTACGTACATGAGCAAGAAAAATCAACATTTGTGTGTATCAGAGATATACAAAGTGTTTTTCTGACGTAAAACTGGAACTTTTACTGCAGCATTTCATTTTCAAGCAATACAATAGGTCATAGGAAAGCGGAACTAATCTGTGTAGACAGAAGTTCCCTGAATTTTATCTACTCTGCACGAAACTAAATTATTTCGACTATTTTTTCCTTCATTTTTCGGTTAAAAAAGTGACAGAATTGCATAATCTCATTAAAGCGTAAATATTGTTAGAGACTACCGACTGGAAGAGACCCATAGGGAAGCAGGAAATGGTAACTATTATATCGCGAACTCCGCAACCTTTTTTCAATCACTCCCCGTTCCGGCGCAAATTGAAGTCTGTTCGGCCGTAAGAGTCCGCCTCCTGTTTCCCATAGAATGATCTGCAGCAATGCAGTCATAAATGATATGGGTTCACTTTGAACGGCCCGCCCGTACGCACGAACATTCTGCGTGCCACAAACATTCCCGTCATTCCTCACGCTGTTAGATAAAATCTAATAATTTTGCATTTTTTTATCAGTTACTAGGGCATTTTTCACTACACGAGGTTAATACTCTAACAATGCTTTCTCACATAGCCGAGGTCGAGATAGCTCATATGTAAACAAAACCTTTCGTACGCACTTGCTCTTTTAATTTTTAATTATGACGCTTTAATACACGTAAAAGTACAGAGGTACCACCAAATGTGATCCAGCTTATCTCGAGTCGGCATAAACAATGACGGAAGATAACACAATGTAGAAACAATATCTCTATAACCGATGATCCAATACCTTTTTCAATTCGTTTCAAATGAAAGGTAAGAAACTATTATTTAAGAAATGTCCGGGCGTATTTTTACTTTCTCGCCATTACTTTGTAAGAAAAATAATTGAAATCGTGCACGAATTTTCGACAGAAAAAGCGCTTATTGGCGGGCTCTGGAAACAAAAAAGGGGATAAATCTTGTCCCTATATTCAGTAAATTACTTCCTCTAACAAGTAGTTGTAGTCAGAATGCATTACTTGTGGATCCGAACTGAAATTCGAATACCGAAAAATCGACTGACGACAAAACGCCTATCCGTCAGTCTGTCGGTCTACCCATGCCTGTGCGTCTGTTTATCTGTCCGTCTGTTTGTGTGTCCATCTGTCCGTCAGTAAACAACGCTACCAGCTAAACCATGAACAGGATTTTCACCAAAACTGACATTCCCCAATCGATCTGGCTGATGTTGCGGCCCCTTGAATTTAACGCTTACAAGAATGGTGCAGATCTCCTTTTCATTGAAATTTCTGATTTTTCGAAAGTTGCAAAAGTTCAATTTTATTTGGCGTCTTCCTACAACTACAATATTGAAGATAGATATTTTTTCCTTACTAAAATCTGTTCTGTAAAGACAGATCTTGAAATACAGTCATGTACAATTTTTCTAAAATATCAGTAGTTTTCGTGTAAATTTGCATGAAATATACGTACTTGTTTTTTAAAAAATTTTCTCTCAAATATGGCATCGAATTTTTTAAATAAATTTTGATCTTGGTTAGCGTAAAGGACGCTTAAGGTTAAATGTACCGTCACTAGTTCAATTTATCGCCACCACATGGCAGCATCAATATTAACAAATTTTCTTGACAGATAACGTCTCGAGAAATGGTCCGATTTTCGATCTGTAAACGGTATTCGACTCCAATTTAAAATAGAATTTACGCTACGAAGCCGTTTTCCAAAAAAGATTTCCAAAAAGTTCGAAAATTTTTCTCATTGTTCCAGGAAGAAATTAAAAAATATGAATTTATAGCGCGATGACGACGTGCTTCCTGAATCCAACGCCGTGTCAGTCATGCAAATCGAATGAATAGGAGCGGCGTAAAGTGAAATTTGGTGAAATATGAGAAACACCTCACCCCCTTTCCGCTCCACGTCGTTGCGTCACCCAACCCTTGAGGGCCCTCTCTCGACGCGGCCGAACGGCCAAACCCGACGGCCAAACTTTCAGGCAGCCGAACGGCCAAACTTTCAGGCAGGCGAACCGAGCAGTCGGTTTATGCTTTCGTCCCTTTCAATCTCAATATATTTTTCTCCACATATCAAACTACAAAAACACACATCAAACATGCTGTAACACAACCAAACGGTCTCGTATCATCTGTGCAGGGTTGAGCAATATTTAAATACTTACATTTGAAATACACATTTTTGTATTTAAAAAACTGTATTTTTGAGTTTTTTGAGCATGTATTGTGGAGATATATTTAAATACATAAAATAAATGTTTTTAAAAAGAAATACTTCAAATAATGTAAATACAAATGAAAGAGAAGATAACAAGGATAGTTTGTTTTTCTTTTATACTGCTAGTGAACAGGGACCGAAAAGATATTGGATACCGGTAAAAGTACCGGAATTTTTTCATATCTTTTCAATTACCTTTATTCTTTTATACCGGTAAAATACCTCTATAAGACATTTATACCGGTATGGACGTCCATAAAATTTATATTGGAATTTTCAATGAAAAGCAATAGCTTACCATCCATACATGTTGCCAAATAAGTTACCTTAGTTAATATTATCATACAAAAAGTGTATTAATCAAATACATTGAAGGCAGGTTAACGGAACTTAGTCATAAGTAAAAACGAACTACAAGCTGGTTGTTTGCCGACGTTTCGGAAAATTTATTTCCATCTTCAGGGCTGAATAACACGTATTATATGACACGTGTTCTCTGATAGCATTATTGTAAATGAGTGTTGTTTCCTTTCCTCATATTATTCATCACTGAGGATGGAAATAAATTTTCCGAAACGTCGGCAAATAGCCAGCTTGTAGTTCGTTTTTACTTATGACGAAGCCCCGCTAACCTGGCTTCAATATTTCATCAATTGGTCGTTAAGAATTCTTCACATAATGAAATATACTTTCATAATTGTTTTTTATTGTTCAAATTATTAGTTTATATAAATATATATATATATATATATATATATATTGTGTATATATATATATATATATATATATATATATATATTGTGACGTCACGGGATTATACGAACCCGTAACGCCAGCATAAGCCACGAGGAAAGCCCAGGGTACGCGGCGGAGCGATGGTCCGAGAAAGCGACATCTACCCGCAGGTTTTCGCACTCCGATGTCCGAAGTTACGGGTAATATTTTTCTTGAGAGGGCGCGAAGGAGGAGAAAATTCACCCCTCCAGAAATTTCCCCAGGCGGAGTCACATAAATACCGCGACACGCTTCGGGAGAACTCTCTTTCGACTTCGACAGCAACGGCGACTCAACCTAATTTTACGGCGAGAGTCACTGGGTAGTGCAGGAGTATATTTTAACTTGCTTAGTTAAAACTGATTGAGAAACGCGGTAATAAGTGTGATAGAATTCAGAAGTGAAGTGCATGTACAGTGTTAGTACTAACATTACGCGAGAAAGCAAGCGATGTGATTGCTTGAATCATAATTAAAATAAATTCGCGCAGAAGGACTCTAAACGAAATCCAGCATTGAATTTTGTACGCCACTACCACGCACGCTCAAAGTGTGGTATGTCGGCCGAGTGTTAGAAGTATTAAATTCAAGTACGTTAGTTATTCAAAGCTGGAAGCGCGAACAACGGGTACGCGGCACGCGGAAGAAGGACGACTCCAGTGAAGACCCAAGCGTAGGCGAGAAGGACTTGGACCAAATACGTGGATGATACGAGCCAGAGATCGAGAGAAGGGTCTGGAATTTGGACGAGTGGCGGAATCGGGGAAGGAAGTGGTATAACCGTGGAACATCGAACCAGTCAAGTGACGCGGCGAGGACGGCGAGCGACCGAAAACCCCAAGGTTAACTGATGGCGAGTGGGAAGGAGATGTCGAGGTAAAGAACTGCCAACTTCTATGCGGCAATCTGTTGGGAAATCGTGTAGCTTTAAAATATCAGGCGAAGCGTCCCAAAAATAGGTGAAAGTTCCAAATAATTACTGGAAGAAATATTCCGAACGTATAAGCGGCAGCTTAGATTTTATTCGCTGTACGCACTAGTAAATTCGTTCGAATGCCATACCTTGTACAACTTTTTCTAAAGTGAATTATGATTTTTCATGTAGTGTAAAAGTGATCTTGTTTGAAAGTCATGCTTTCATTGTATTATGTCAGGGATAATTAGTTGCTACAATTTGTTAAGGATCCAATTGAAGTAACGTGTGTGTCACGTTTGTTCTTGTGTTTGAGTTCACAGCACTGTAATAAATGTGCAGCTTAAGGCTGACACCTGTGAACAGTCTATGATAGAATAATTGTAGAGAATCATTTAAAGGGCCGTGCACGAAGAAAACCTAAGAATAACAAAAGTTAAATGAGGTACACGATATAATTCAGAAAGAGGTAGAAGCAAAAGAATTGTGAATAGTACTTATTGAAGTATTCTGGCAGTCGAGGTGACGCCTACACATTTTTTTTTGGTTGTGTTCTTTCTTTTTTTGTTTTATGATTCTTTGCATTGACCATCTACGCAAAGTGCATACTTTATTGTGTATTTGTGCCACTGTGTAATTTGTTTTTGCTGAATATATGCTCATTTTACCAGAATTTTACCTAATTTATTGTGTCAAGGGTTCAGACCTTTCTCATACCCGAAAGATCCAGCTTCCTGAGAATTCAAAGCTCGCTTCACGAGCATTCATCGTTTCACGCTTTATCGCCACCGGCTGCAAGGTAGTAGGTGGGAGTGTTACTATATATATATATATATATATATATATATATATATATATATATATATTGTGACGTCACGGGATTATGCAAACCCGTAACGCCACCATAAGCCACGAGAAAAGACCAGAAAACAGAGAAATAGGGTACGCGGCGGAGCGATGGTCCGAGAAGGCGACATCTACCCGCAGGTTTTCGCACTCCGATGTCCAAAGTTAGCGGATAATATTTTCTTGAGAGGGCGCGCAGGAGGAGAAAATTCACTCCTCCAGAAATTTTTCCCCAGGCGGAGACGCATAAATACCGCGACGCACTTCAGAAAAGCTCTGATACAACTTCAACAGCGACGGCGACTCAACTTAATTCTTCGGCGATCGTCATTGGTTAGTGCAGGAGTATAATTTTACTTGCTAAGTTAAAGCTGATTTAAGAAACGCGGTAATAAGTGATAGAATTCAGAAGTGAAGTGCATGTACAGTGTTAGCACTAACATTACGCGAGTAAGCAAGCGATGTGACTGCTTGAACCTGAAATAGTTTCATAATTGCAATAAATTCGCACAGAAGGACTCTAAACGAAATCCAGTATTTAATTTTGTACGCCACGACCACGCACGCTCAAAGTGTGGTATGTCGGCCGAGTGCTAGAAGTAGTCAATTCAAGCACGTTAGTTATTTAAAACTGGTAGCGCGAGCAACGACGCGGCAGGCGGCAGAAGGACGACTCCAGTGAAGACACAAGCGTAGGCGAGAAGGACTTGGACCACATACGTGGATGGTACGAGCCCGAGATCGAGAAAAAGGTTTGGAATTTGGACGTGTGGCGGCATTCTGAGATCGAGCGAAGGAAGTGGTGTAACCGCGGGACATCGAACCAGTTAAGTGACGTGGCGAGGACTGCGAGCGACTGAACACCCCAAGGTTAACTGACGGCGAGCGGGAAGGAAATGTCGAGGTAAAGACCTGGCAACTTCTATGCGACCATTTGTTGGGAAACTGTGTAGTGTTAAACACCAGGCGTAGCGTCCTAAAATAGGTGAAAGTTCCAAATAATTACTGGGAAAATATTTCAAACGTATGAGCGGCAGTTTGATTTCATTCGGACGAATGGAACATGAAAGCTGCCCTGAGTGTGGACTAGTGCGGAGAATGGAAAACGCTAATAGAGTAAATATAATCGCTATTGCACAATGTTCTCGCCCACTTAAAACTGCTCACCGCCCTCTTCCTACGCCTGGGCATATCGAATTGCCATAGTGTAGCACGCAGCCCGCCGAAGAACGCGGCGAGATGTCTGCGGAGGTCAGGGAAGTCACGCTATCAGAACAGCAGTGTGCCAGACGTGCGACCCTACTTCCAGGTCAGAAGAGTGACTGTACTATTGAGCGCGTGCCCTGGCGGCGCTAGGCTAGGAAAGGAGCGCGAAATGACGAGCAAACATACAAAACGTGACAAGTCAACCTCCTTTTCGAGAAAAAAGGCAAAAAAATTATGGCATCAAAATTATGAAAATATTTTATTTGTACTCAATTATCAATGATGCAATAACGCTATATAAATATATTATTAATATAAAATTTAAATATTGTATGCTTGGTTGAATTTTAGAGCGAAATTCGTGTCGGATATGTCTAGTTTTGAATGAGTGCGAAGAACATGTTATGCTTTGATTGAATGACAGCTCGATGTCTTGATTTAAAAGGAAAATAAATTCTTTTTATTGAAATTTATAAAAATATATAGGGAAAATTAACATTCATTTTCATGCATATTTTTTGTGCAGCTTTTTGAACATTGTACAAATCCCATTACACGTTTGGCGGAAAAAAAAGTGCCTTCATTTTTCCCCCTTTTACCAAAAAACAACTATTTTTGGACATATTTTTAAAAAATATGTCAGGCTTCCTACCCTTACGGTTTGAACGATTCATGTTTCCTGACCTTTTTCCTTTCTTTCCGTTTTTCGAACGCTCGGTAATGTCATTAACAGACACCTCCATTTCCACGGCTCAGAATTATTCGACGTAGGATAATATGTTCCTCTAACTGAACAGTGAATAGCGATATTGAAGCAAAATATTTCACATACAAAAATAACAATTTCACGTCTATTTCGTTGTCAGTAGCTGGCTGATTCTTTATATTATTAGGTTGTAAATATTTCACGTAATTGAACCGTTACTACTTTAATTATTGCAAGAGAGGATTAGATGAAATACCTGGAAAAGCTGCCCATTGTTTCTCTCGAGCAGCCGGGAAAATCAGCATGCCCAAGGAACCCCAACCCATCGGGATTAAAAATTAGAAGTCTGAGCCAATGCTTTCTAAACCTAAGGTTTGATTGATTCATTGAGTTTAAGGGCGCATCTACGGCTAAGTTCATTTGCGCCCGTGTGAAATTATTTGAAGTCCAGTGCACAATATTGCAGTGCCAAGCTAACAAAGGAAAATTAAAATCTTTAAATAAAAAGCAAAGTAAAACTGAAAAGGAACGTATCCTAATAAAAGGGTTTGGCAGAAAAATGCCAGATAGTCTGTATTTTAAAAAAAATCTCGGGCTAAAAGCTCATAATTAGCATTATCATCTTCTCTCAGATAAGGTCTTACAAGCCAGTCTCTCGCAAAAATCCAAAAAGCTAGCAAAGAGAAGATTCGTCATTTCTATGAATCTCCGCTAGGGAGCTAGCAAGGTCTATCCCTCGACGGCTATCTCTTATCTTAACACAGTGTAAGAGAACATGATCCACGGTAAGATCTCTTTTGCAGTATTTGCATGTAGGGGTGGGTCACCGTGGAGGAGATAACCGTGGGAGAAATAGCAGTGACCGTTCCAAAGGCGTGTTAAAATGATCTCGCGCCGAGCATCACGACATGAGTAAGACCAAGGATCTATGGAATCCTTGATTCTCGTGAGCTTAAAATCTGAGTTATGCCACTCTCTTTTAAATTCACTGCGGATAGAACATTTTATAAAGAGCTTAGTGTCTTCCGTGGGGACTGTGAAGATGTCTAATTCTCTTTTCTTCGAGGCAGACTTTGCTGCCTGGTCAGCTATTTCATTTCTTCTTATTCCCACATGTCCACAGACCCAACAAAAAACTAAAATATAGTGGCGGGACAATAGATAATGGATTTGGTGTTGGATGGTCATTATCCGTTGGTCACAAGACGAGAAGGAGGAGATGTATTCTAGAGAGCTTTTGGAATCACTGCAGATCACTACTTCCTTTAATGACAACGATTCAGCAAATGTAAGTGCCACTTAGAGCACATACTTCTCTGCGGTATAGACGCTGCACGAAGAGTCTAATCAAAAACCTCGCGTGGGTCTACTGCAGTAGAAGGCACATCCGACATTGCCGTTTTGAGGAGCCATCGGTATAAATGAAGTAATGGCCAGGATACGTAAATGTTTTCGCCTCAAATTTCGATAAGAAGATACTGGGGGGAGTTAAGGATTTAGGAAGGTTAGACAGTGTAAAATCTATTATCGGTCGGTGTAGTTTCCAAGGGGAAAAAAGGTTTCGGGGGTATTTCACAGGGTTGGGTGGTTTTATAGTAAGCGTATGTAAAAGCATACGGAAACGGACTCCCAGGAGATGGGGTAACGAGTGCATATGAAATCAAATGGGTTGGATGGAGGACTTCTTGGCGCGAAGGAGTATCAACATTGCATAATTTCGTGGCATGGGAGGCAATCAGAATATTCCGCTTTCGGGTCAAAGATGGATCTCCACCCCTGGCAACCCTCGGGCCATTAAATACCATATGGAGAAGCTGTATTAAATACCAATGAAGACGCTAACCCATACACTATGCATCCGTAATACAAGATAGAGCGGATGAGAGTTCTATACAAATGCAACAGACAAACACGATCTGCGCCCCAAGAGCTACCAGTAAGAGTGCGAAGGAGATTCATAGGTGATACACATCGGCCCTGTAGTTTACGGATATGTTTTCGCCAGGTTAGGCTCTTCTCGAATGTGACCCCAAAGAAAGTTGGGGATTCAATTAAGAAAAAAATTGCAAAGTCGTCAACGAACAGTGATGCCCTCACAGGCTCTCGGATAACTGATGAAATACTATTGATAGCAATGGCAGAGTGACGCTCAAAATCGATCCCTGGGGAACACCGTTATCTAACTGGTGACTAGAGGATAACACGTCGCCAAGGCGGACACGGAAAGATCTTGATAAAACAAAAACCTACTAGAAACAAAGGGAACCGTCCCCTAAGGCCCCAAGTATGCAAGGTTTCAAGAATACCGTACCTCCAGGTGGTGTCATATGCTTTTTTTATATCGAAGAAAATTGCTACCAGGTGCTGACGTAGCACGAAAGAAGTGGAAATCTGCGTAGAAAGGGTGACTAGGTGGTCCATGGTTGACCTGTGCTTCCTGAAGCCACATTGGAGAGGTGTAAATAGGTTCTTTTATTCCAGGAGCCAGACCAGACGTGTATTTTCCATTCCCTCTAAAAGCTTGCACACATAGCTTGTGAGCGAGATTGGGCGGTAATTTGAGGGGGTTGTTCTGTCCTTTCCTTCTTTAGGGATTGGGATAACAATGGCCTCACGCCAAATTCTTGGTATTTCGTGTTCAGCCCAAATTTTCTTGAAAATGCTGAGGAGAAAGGAACGAGTGTTTTCAGGTAGGTGTTTGAGCATTTGGTTATGGACCTGGTTTGGCCCTGTAGCAAAATCGTTCGCACAAGCGAGGGCACAGGAACGTTACTCCATGGAGAAAAAGGCATTCTAATCTTCCTCCACGCGACAGAAGTCTATTTTACAGTTTTCCATTTTTCTTTTCGTTTTTTGAAAGCCAGAAGGATAGTGTTAGAATTGTTTGTAATGACAGGCCATTTCTTCAGCAATTTCTTGAGGAGAGGTTAGGAGATTGCCATTTACCATAAGCCCTGAGATAGACGGCGAAGAGAGTCTTCCACCGATCTGTCGGACCTTTCTCCACACAAGGTTAGGGGATGAACGGCGAGAGAGTGATGAGATGTAGGCTCTCCAGGACGCAGCCTTACTTTTCCGTATCGTTAATCCAGCTCTAGCTCGGGATCTTTTATAATTTATTGGGTTTTCCATGGCTGGGAACCTACTAAGTTTTGCCAATGCCCTCTTCCGATCACGGACCGCGGTGTCACAACCAGCGTTCCACCATGGCACAGGGGGGTGTCGTGCATGGCCCGACGACTTCGGGATGGCAAATGAGGCCGCATGAAGGACGGCGTCATTAAAATGGGCATTCATGGCATCGGTGTCGTTTAAGCAGTTTTCCGATATTCGTAATTTTTTTTTGAATGTTTCCCAATCAGCTCGGTGAATTAGCCAGCGAGGAGGGCGGGCAACGTTCAGATCGGGAATATCGAGGTTGACCCAAATGGGAAAACGGTCACTGCCATGCAGGTCGCCAAGGACAGTCCACTCGAAGATTGTAGAAACAGAGGAACTACCGTGAGCTAGATCCACTGACGAAAAAGTGTTAGAAGCTACGGAAAAGTGTGTGCTTTCGCCAGAATTTAGGAGAATTAAGTTTTGGCTATCTATAAAATTTTCAAGAATCCTGCCTCTCGTACACGACCTTATGCCACCCCAGGCAGGGATGTGGGCGTTCAAGTCCCCCACAATAAGAAAAAGTGCAGGCACCTGAGAGAGCACATCTTCCAGTTCTTTCTGTGACACTAGTCCAGGCGGAATATAAACGTTGCAAATGATAACAGAAATAGTTCGGAAATTGACACGAACGCAAGATATCTGGAGAGTAGTTCGTATGTGTATTTGTTTACATACCAGAGAGTCTGTGATAAAAGTGGCGACTCCGCCATGGGCGCGGAGGCCATCGTCTACGTCATTCCTGTAGCAACAAAAGGCGCGTAGAGAGAGGGAGTGTTCAGAACGGAGATGTGTTTCCTGCACGCAGATAACCATGGGTCTATGCATAGACATTAACTTTAATTCGTCCAAACGGGTACGAAAGCCATTTAAGTTCCATGAAAAGAGAGCCATAGTTTCTAGTTCTTAGGTTTTTTGGTTCTAGAGTGGGTTATGTATCGGGTTTCTTTTTCTTCTTTTTCCTTCTCTCTTGGAGAGTAATGGCTTGGTTCAAGCGGAGTTCCTCATTCCCTGCAGAGTCATCTTGACTACTGCTAGAGGGGGTCGCATGTATTGGGACACCATGGTCCCTTGAGACAAGCGACCTAGATCTAGCAATAGGGCCTGTCGGTCTAGGCTTCTCTGGATACGTTTGAGTGTTTGTTGAAATATTTATACTTTTGGTTTCCGTTTTTGTTTCAGACTGGACAACAGATTTGGGATAGGCATCTCCGCCGATGTCATCAAAGGACACTTGGCAGGCAGCATCGCGCGTTTACGCTTTAGGCGTTTGGGTTTCATAGTTGACTTTCTTATGTTGACCCACGGTGTCAGCGAAACTTCGGGCCATGTCCACGGGGTTTCGCGTCTGGTAACGGCGTCGTGCCTCCGGAAAGGAAAATTTCTCAGAGACCCTGATCCTCTGGATCTCTCTTTCTCTTAAGAAAATGGGGCACTGGTTGGAATTTGATGGATGTCTTCCACAACAGTTCACGCACTTTGCCTCTGCGGAGCAGTTAGAGTCACTACAGACCTCCCTACCATACTGCCTGACACGGAGATTATAGAAACTACAAGATATGTTTTCTGGTAGAGATGGACGGTGAAATGTCATTATCAGAGTTGAGGTAGGAGTGAGTACCCCATTTACTCTCCGCTGAATCCTGTAAATCTCGGACACACCATATGGTTCGAAGAAAGCTTTCAAGTTTTCTTCCAATTCGGTTGACACGCCTTCATGATTTACCACACCCTTGGAGAGGCTTAAGGTCGGGTGGGCGGACACATGCACCTGGAAGTCGGCTTTTTCTTTGAGGTCAGTGATTTTGCTGATCTGTTCGTCAGAGCGACATTCGAAAAGGATTGTTCGGGCCCACACGCAAAAGCAGAAAGGGACGTAGAAATATAAAACGCTTCCTACGCCTAAGCGGTAACAGCGCGCCGCGTGACCCAAAGCTTCTGAAACCTTCTAGAACATTTCAAATTCCAGCAGTTCCCTATTGGACTGTTTAAATTCACCCCACCTCGCCATACTGCAACCGCTGGAAAAGCAGTCGCTAATTGGCCAGTTCAAATCAGTTCAAAATCCCCTCTTCGCGTGCCCGATAGAACACGCAAACCGAATACAAATCAGTCGCTGAGTAGCACCCTTGCGAGCAGCATGTCTCGGGCTCCGTGTTATAATATCACGTAAATTCTCAAAATTCTTATACAGAAAGTAATATTCTGTGCTTAAGTTGTGGTCAAGTGAAAGCCACATAGTTTCAATTTGTTATAGTTCAGCATTGTGTATGTATTGAACTAATTAATGTATTGTGATTCAAGATGGAAAATTCCTGTGTTCTCACATTGAGAACAATAACTTACGTGTATTCTTATTGTAAAGAACAATTGTGATAAATCAAAGGTAATTAAACATCATTCTGCAAGGTGAGAAGTGTTTCTATGATAATCCACATTATTACAAATTCCTAAAGAGCGTCGAAAGGGACTGAGTGGATTGCCTACCTAATTTCAACAACCAATAATACAGTCCACTACAAGCAAAGGTAACCCGCCACGTCCAATGATTTTGCCGTTTCTTTAACGAACCACCGACTGAAATTTGCCAAACATTTCGATTTCTCTGGCAAGCTTAATCGGGCTGACACTCTTCTTTGTTTCATTATCTCTTTTACATGACATGAGGAGAAAGCGGAGCTTAGTAGGTCTGTCAGATTCATTACAAAAACAAATCTCAAGATTTAATGTTTCACCAACATATCTCCTTTTCCTTATGGAAGAGGGCGTGAGGTATGTTTTTTATCCATTAAGAGGATATCAGATTCATCCCCGTGGTCCCCACTCACCACGCAGTCCAACAAAGGGACAGCTCCCGATCGCCCGTCTAGAAGAGTCCGTAGCCAAAGCAAGTGTATTGAGACCTACAAGGAATGTTCCCCAAAATACGTAGGAGCAAGTATCCCTGGATGCCAAGAAAAAAGTAGCACGAGGAGAGTGGTGGAAACAGGCCCTCAACCGCCAGGACATACATTCCCTCCGACAGGGGTCGCAGTGCAAGGCAAACACATGGGTGGGCGTTCAGCATACAGAGGGAGCCAGGGAAATAGAAGAGGGAGAAGAAAAATGATAGGATGTTATAGAAGAATGAGAATGTACAATGGGGAGAAGAAAAATGACTTGTGAAAGAAAGGGATACTTGAGAGCCCTCTCTGAGGGCCCGTGAGGACGTAGACCAACCCACCTCGGGCCTAAGGTTTGGAAATTCCTTTCTTTTTATTCAACTTTTTTAATAATAGAAAAAAACTGCATTTACCTTTCCAATTAAATAAACTGTAAATCACTAATTTGTTACTAACATGGTAAATAACAATAAAATCATCAAGAGAAGGATTGTTGACATGTTACGTGTACGACAGTTATGGATGGAGTGGAGGGGAGTCAGATTAGAGAGTGCAAATGCTTGGCTGATCTCACACGGAATTTCACATGTACGCGTATATAAAAGAACTGTTTGTTCATACCTTCATAACATGAATACAATTGAGCAACGAGCACTGCGAGGCGTTCTTTTAAGGATCATACTTAAAATATTTATAAACAATATTTGTAGTTTTTCTTCCCATATTTTCCTTGGAAACACCACGTGAAAAAAATCACTAAACTCACGACAAAGTACTGACCGCTCACAAGGAATAAGAATTACTTATTGGGCTTCTACCTGTGGGATCCTGAGACGCCATGACGCACCTTTTCCGCGTGCGTGATGACGTTCTGAGACGGCATGGCCCTTCCTCTCCTTGGCGCGGGGGACGAGCGGATGCAACCGCATTCCTTAGGATATTTGGAGAAGGGAATTTCGATTTAAGGGCCCACCAGGTTTTAACGCTGCGGCAGGAGTGTTTTAGAGCGAAAGAGGAACGTTTGCAAGTACTGAGTGCTTTGCATATAAGTCAGGAACCCAGTTACCAAAAACTACTCTCTACATCAAGGTAATGATCGGAGAAACCATAGAAAACTACCGTTAAGAACCCAACCACTAGAACTCGAACCCTAGGACCTCCCGGTCAGCAACTCTGCCGTGTCAATAGTTGTTCCTCTGAGCCATCTCAGCGAAAAAACAACGAATTTCTCCAAATAGCTGTATGATTGTACTGAAATACCGGCATTTTCTTATGAAAATGCCGGTATTTTGATGAGAGAATATCGATATAAAACCTGTAACTCATATTTGCCCGGTGTTTAATTATTGGAACAAGCGACAGTGGTTCTGTCTCTGACCTTTTTTTTTTCGTCTCTGACCTTTTTTTCGCGGAGCGCACGTGGAGGCTTCGGAATGTTCCTAGAATTTCAACAGAGGATCAATTTCCCGATAGTGCCAAGAGTTGATTTCCGTTCTCGTTTGTACGCCGAGAGGAGAAGGTTAATTGAGCCGATGTTTCACTGCTGGCACCATGAATGATAAAAGGTAAAAAATATCGTGTTATTTATTTTACATTAAACTTTTTTGTTTTATGAGTATAGTTAATGATATTGTCTTTTTATTATTAATACAGTAAAAAATCTTGAAAATATTACTATTTACTGAGCTAAAACGATTTTTCTAAAATTTCCAATATTGGAACACCAAATAATTATTTTACAATTCATCTATTTTATCATTTCTCTTCTAAGATTATTAACAACAGAACAAATAACTGCGATTTTGGAAAAGGATAATGATTACTCGAGTGCATCTATCTTCATTATGCCTCCAGAAGATGGATGTATCAGTGCTGAGGACAGTGGCGATGAAGACTCTGGCGGCACACTGAATAACCTTCCAGGAAGCCAACTTAGAGCAGAAGGTGAGGCACTAATTATTCGATTCAGTGAGACTGAAAAACTCACATCTGTGACTGAACTAGAGAGTAAAATTGGCTCTGAACACCGTGATGAGTGCACTCAAGGGAATACTCCATCTACGCGTGTCTGTTCCCAACTTAAGAAAGGACAAAGAAAGTGGGAAAAAATTGACATAAATCCTGGGTTTATAAATTTCAATATTACAAGTGACATAACTACAGTACCAAATGACACAGTGTCATGTTTTGAAATATTTTTTGATGACGACGTTTGGGACTTTCTTACAAAAATGTTCGTATTGTACGCTCAGCAGAAAGGTGATTACACGTTTACCTTTTCGTCTGAGGAAGTAAAATGTTTCATTGGAATTCTGATTTTATCAGGATATAATATTGTACCAAGATGGAGAATGTTTTGGGAAACAGATTCAGAGACTTACAACGAAGCTGCCAGTTCGGCAATGGGAAGGAACAGGTTTGAATTGTTAAAAAAATATGCTCATTGTGCAGACAATAATGACGTAAAACAAAATTAAAGATTTGCAAAATTAACACCTTTGATTTCCTTACTGAACAAACGATACGCAAAATACTGCATTTACGAAGAACACTTGGCTGTAGATGAGAGCATGATTCCGTATTATGGCAGGCATGGAGCCAAGGAGTTCATTCACGGTAAACCCATTAGATATGGCTACAAAATGTGTTTGTGCGACCGTTTGGGGTATCTAATTCAATTCAATCCTTACTCTCGTAAAGATGAAAGCCGACCAAAAGAAATGAGTCACGGATAACATGTGCTTCAATTGATTCACTGTTTATCTAAAGATAATTCTTTCAAAATATATGGTGACAAGCTATTCTCTAGCCTATCGTTGGCACGTAATCTAGCAAATTTGGGTTGAGGCTACACTGGAACAATAAACAAAAATCGAACTGAACAATGTCCACTTGAAGAAACTAAAATATTAGAAAAAAAGGTAGAGGCACTTTCGATTACAGAGTTGATAAAAGTAGTAACTGTCTGATTTTGAATGGCAGACAACCGCATTGTACAATGATAAGTACTTCGACTCAGTTCATCCTCTAAGAACTGCTAATAGATGGGTATGAAGTGAGAAAAAGAAAGTCCCCATTGTGCAACCTAACACAGTAGGAAAATATAATAAATTCATGGGTGGTGTTGATAGAATGGACGAAAATTTGGAGTGCTATAGAATTGGAATTAGATCGAAAAAGTGGTGGTGGCCTGTGTTTATGTTCTGCATTGATACCGCTATTCACAATGGTTGGCAGCTATTTAGAAAGACAGAGCAGGTCAAAAATTGATCACCTTTCTTTCAGAAGATCTATTACAAAATTATCTACAAAGTAAAAATTGTACCCTCATCAGGTGAAAGACCTAAAAGTAGCAATCACTGATATCTCGCATATTAACGTCTGCGAGATTTGATGGTATAAGACACTGGATTTCACCAGCTACAAAGCAAGGAAGATGTGCCATATGTAAAAAGAATGCAACCAAGCAATGTGAAAAATGTAACAAAGTTGCATGAAAACTGTTTCAAAATGTTTCATACTCCAACGTAATTATTTAGCATTTATTTTTATTTAGCAAATAACTAAATTGTTGCCTTTATAAAAGTTTAAATAAAATATAATAGATGTGTCCTTACTATTAAAAACCCTGGCCCCTTCGTGCCCGGGGTTCCAATATTGAAACAGTCCAAAATTTGAAAACGATAACATAAAAAATGATAATTTTCATTTAGAACATAACTACATATCACCTATGACATAATTTATTTGCTAAAAGTATTAATATTTAAAAAAAATGAACTCGGGCATAAACGGGTTAAATAAAGGTATTTTACCGGTATAGACATCTGTGTTTGACGTCTTATACCGGTATTTTTAACATCTCTCAAAAACCTGGTTTAGTAGCCTCGAACAAGTTCGTGCGAAAGATAATTTGTTTTAACAGTGGCCGTGATTGTTAATTTATAATTACGATTTACACAAAATGGCAGAAGATAGTAAAAAGAATAAAAGCGAAACTAAGCATGAAAACTAGCACCCAGGGTCATCTCAAGGAGTCACAACTTCCTCAATTAGTTACAGGAAGGTGGGGGAGAGGCCTTACACCTAGAGTGCTTGCGTTGGCCGCCTCTCCGCGTACGGGAGGACATAAGTAGGAAATGCCAGAAAAATGGGATCATCTCTTGGGCCGAAGATAGTCTACTGGATGAGGATGTTACAATCAGCGTTCCCTTTATTTGAACACATGAACTGGCTGTGGTATAATGCAATATTATTTTATATTTTAACTTTTATAAAATTATGATTATCGATTCTTTTCATTCACAAACAACTCGTTAAATTAAAAACATCGATAATAAACATCAGGTTTAATAAATGTTTAATTTTTTTACGAAATATGTGTCTATACAAAATCTAGGTTTTGAAAATATCAACATCAATGTTACATCCCTATTATCAAAGATGGATATACTTTTGCATTCTGATTCACATTCCCTAATAGGAGGTTTATCAGTGAGACTGATAAATCACGTCTTACTAGTAGTATATTAAATCTTATAAATTGAATTGTTACTCGATTAAATATTACTGAAAAGCGTGTACGAAGTTTAGAAAAATAGTATCTCAATGTAGAAATGTAAAAGTTGCCGAATTCATAACTGTATAACAAAACATTATTTATCCGCCCCATAGACGTATATTCCTCTGTTACTGTGGTGTTCCTGTCTAAGGGTTAAAGTTTTATTGCTTAAATGACTATATAATGCATTAAAAATACATAAACCTGTCCCAATACAATGATTTACACTACATCCTTTTACATTATAATTTACGTAGTTTGTACCAAAATGACGCGCCGGGAATTACTTATTCCCATCTTCAAGTTTATACAAATATAAGAGATGTATTTTATATCAATATAACTTACCAAGTAAACTGGGACATGTCATGACACTTAATTTTAGATTTCAATGTTTGTTACAGCGTTGGATTCACGATGCATCTTGCCTGCGCGCTATTTTACCACTTTTTTAAATTTGTCCGAAAGTACGAAAACAGTTAAAATTAGCTTCGGCGATTTTATTTGGAAAACAGATTCATCAGGTGAAATCAAGAGACAAACGCGTTTTGAGATCAAAATCGAGTCGCAGGATAAGAGCTCGTGCGTAATCTCGGCTCTTTCTTTCTGGTAGTGGAATGATAACGGAAGATCTTAGAAGTAAAATGTATGTAAAATAAGATGTTAGGACATGGAATATTGGTGATATCTACACAATTAGTTCAATTTTCTTTTTGAAATCGCTTTTCAAATCGGAATTGATTTTTTGAGTAATGCCTCAAAATAATTTTTTGATGGCATTCGAAGGAAGACGGAAATATGTGAACAAGATATATAGTGTTATACGACTATTACAGATGATTCGAGACCGTTTGGTTGTGTTACAGCATCACTAGTTTGAAATGTGGAGAAAAATATATTGAGATTGAAAGGGACGAAAGCATAAACCGACTGCTCGGTTCGCCTGCCTGAAAGTTTGGCCGTCGGGTTTGGCCGTTCGGCCGCGTCGAGAGAGGGCCCTCAAGGGTTGGGTGACGCAACGGCGTGGAGCGAAAAGGGGGGTGAGGTGTTTCCCAAATTTCACTTTACGCCGCTCCTATTCATCCGATTTGCATGACTGACACGGCGTTGGGTTCAGGAAGCACGTCGTCATCGCGCTATAAGCCCATATTTTTTAATTTCTTCCGGGAACAATGAGAAACATTTTCACACTTTTTTGGAAATCTTTTTTGAAAAAAACGGCTTCGTAGCGTAAATTCTATTTTAAATTGGACTCCAATGCCATTCCAATGCCATATAGAAATTCGGACAATTTCTTGAGACGTAATCGGTCAAGTAAAATCCCTGTAATAGTTCTGCGATCTATTGATTTTTCCTACAAGTATTTTTCGGTACATTTAGCCTTAAGGCTAAATGCACCGAAAAATACTTATAGGAAAAATCAATAGATCGCAGCACTATCATACGGAATTTATTAGATCGATAACGTCAGAACAAATTGTCCAATTTTCGATCTGTAAACTGCATTGAACTCCTTTTTGAAATAGAATTCACGCTACGATGCCGTTTTTTCAAAAAAGATTTCCAAAAAAATTTTTGAAAACGTTTTCTCACAGTTCCGGGAAGAAATTAAAAATGTGAGCTTATAGCGCATGGCAGTGCTTCTGAATCCAACGCCGTTCAATCATGCAAACGGATGAAAAGGAGCGGCGTAAAGTGTAATTTCGAAGACATACCTGACGCCCCCTCCCCTTTTTCCCTGCATCACCAACCCGCCTCGACGCGGACGAACAACCAACTCCGGCTCTGCGGCACGGGAGGCCGAACTTTCAGACAGGCAAGCTGGGCAGTCAGTCCCTTTCAGTCTCAATATATTTTTCTTCGCGTGTCAAACTAGTGATGCTGTAACACAGCCAAACGGTCTCATATCATCTGTAATAGTCGTATAAAACTATATATCTTGTTCACATATTTCCGTCTTCCTTCGAATACCATCAATCAATTATTTGAGGCGGTACTCAAAATATCGATTCCGATTTGGAAACTGATTTCAAAAGAAAATTGAACTAATGTGAGATATCACCAATATTCTATGCCATAACATCTTATTTTACATACATTTTACTTCTAAGATCTTCCGTTATCATTCCTCTACAAGAAAGTATGAGCCGAAATTACGCACGAGCTCTTTTATCTTGCGACTCGATTTTTGATCTCAAAACGGCGTTTGTCTCCTTGATAGACTTCATCTGATGAATCTGTTTTCCCAAGTAAAATTTAAAACAGTTTTCGTACTTTCGGACAAAATTGAAGAAGTGGTAAAATAGCGCAGGCAGATGCATCCTGAATCCAACTCTGTAACAAACATTAAAATATAATATTAAGAATCGTGACATGTCCCAGCTTATTAGTAAGTTATATTGATATAAAATGATTCTGTTGTATTTGTATAAACTTGAGATTGAATAAGTAATACCGGCGTCATTTGATACAAACTACGTAAATGATAAAGTAAAAGGATGTGGTGTAAATCATTGTATTGTACACATAAATATGTATTTTTAATGCATTAAATTGTCACGAAAGCAATATAACTTTAACCCTTAGACAGGAACACCACACTAGAAGAGAATATCCGTCTATGAGGGATAAATTATGTTTTGTTTACAGTTATTAATTTGGCAACTTTACATTTCTACATTAAGATACCATTTTTCTAAACATCGTACACGCTTATCAGTAACATTTAATCGGGTTGCAATTCAATTTATAAGATTTATATACTACTAGTAAAACGTAGCATACCAGTCACTGATAAACCTCATATTAGGAATCAGAATGAAATGTATTAAATCGGCGATCCTTATCTAGGTGTCGAGAATAGGGATGCAACATTGATGTTGATATTTTCAAAACATTGATTTGTATAGACACACGAACATATTTCGTAAAAATTGAAACATTTATGAAACCTGATTTTATTATCGATGTGCTTGATGAGTTGTTGTGAATGAAAAGAACGATAATCACAATTTACAAAAAGTCAAAATATGAAATAATATTGCATTATTCCACTGTCAATACATGTGTTCGAATAAAGCGAACGGTGATTGTAACATCCTCATCCAGAGACTATCTTCAGCCCAAGAAATGACCCCATTTTCTGGCATTTCCTACGTATGTCCTACCGTACGCAGAGAGGCGCCAACGCAAGCACTCAGGTGTAAGGTCTCTGCCCACCTTCCTGTACCCATTTGAGGAAGTTGTGACTCACTCCATAAGACCCTCGGCGATAGTTTTCAGGTTTAGTTTCACTGTTATTCTTTTTACTTTGTTTTGCCGTTTTGTCTAAATCGTAATTATAAATTAACAATCACGGCCACTGTCAAAACAAAATCATCCGCACGAACTTGGTCGATGTTTCTAAACCAGGTTTTTGAAAGATGTTTTAATTTTGAACATTAATATTTGCATTCGTATTACTTGAGCATCAATCCTTCGCTTTTCTTACTATCCGAAACTGGGAGGGGACGCGCCGATAATTCAGCGAGTTCTTCCCTAATAATGGCAGAATGCATGCATGAAAGACTGAGGGTATCAAACACACTGTTCAGTGCTATGATGTCTATTTGTCGGCTCCAGTCTCGGTCAAGCAGCGGCTGAGCATCTCTCCTTTTATCTGCAGGTCCCAATTCTTCGCGGGGTCTCAACGCGCAGAGAAATAGTACTAGAACATAGATCGCAAGCCATCCTTGTTAGACCTATCTGGATATACACGGCAATAGGATGCTAGCAATTTCTTCATTGCTCACTCGGACTCGAACTGCCTTTTTCCTTTTGTTTGTGATATTTTGTATTAGTCATATCAATTATACCACTTACACCCTTTTCTTCCGCTTCATTCTATCATTCCAAGCATAATATCCTTTTCTAGGGATTTTGTTCTACTCACAGTATGTCCAAAATATTTTATTTTCCATTTTTTGGCTTTGGCTTTAGGAAAGTTCTGTTTTCTTTTCAAAATTTGGCGTTTATCTTTTGCCTCCCATTGTACGTTTAATATTTTCTTCCGTGTCCATACTTCAAAAGCATCTTCCTTTTTCGGCCTATCTCAATGTTCAGCTTTACACCCACACAACAGGATTAGAAATACCTTTTTCTGATTATTTGGATTTTGGTCTTACGCAGGGCTTGATTTCTAACGGAACGGCGTTCCTGTACTCTGGATTCATTCTCGCATTACATTATATTATTATATATAATTATTTCTCTTAAATTAATAAATCATTTTGAGCGCGTTCCGGGACCTAAAATTTTAGAAATCAATCACTTGATATGCCTGCATATTTTATGAATTTGTGTAATTTTCTTTCCGCTGCTTTTTCTAAAATTATTCCTCTCTTTAGTTTTTCTGTACAGTATCCAGAATTTGTTATTGTAATTCATAGTATTTAACTTCGCCCGCCATATCACTTCTCCGTGGATGTTCAGGCTTCCTTTTTTACCAGTTGACATAAATGTTGTTTTCTTTAAATGTAAGTTCATAGAATATTTAAATTGTATAATAATAATATATTTAGCTATTATATATTATTACATAATTCCGAATTAAGTACAAATAAAACATCTGCACAATTTTGATGACATAAAATTTTTGCGTTTTCTCGAAAAGAAGTAAAGTGGACATGTCACGTTTTGAATGTTTGCTCCTCATTTCGCGCTCCTTTCTATCCAAGCCCAGTGCCGCCAGGGCACGCTCTCAAGTCACCCTTCTGAGCTGGAAGCAGGGTCGCACCTCTGGCACACTGCTGTTCTGATAGCGTGACTTTTATGACTCTCTGCACACATCGCCGCATTCTTCGGCGGGCTGCTGTTTACACTAGGGCAATCTGATAAACATCCGCGGTGTGTGTGTGTATATATATATAAACAAAATTATATATATATAAACAAAATTATAAATTAAACAATTAATAACAATTATGAAAGTATATTTGATTAATAAAAATTTTGTGAGATATTATTAACTAAAGTAACTTATTTTGTCAAGATGTATGAATGGGAAGCTATTGTTTTTCATTGAAAATACCGGTATAACGTTTATTGACGTCCATACCGGTAAAGACGTCCAATAGAGGTATTTACTAGTATATAACAATAAAGGTATTTGAGAAAGGTATGAAAAAATACTGCTATTTTTACCGGTATTCAATAACTTTTCGGTCGCTGTTCACTAGTAGATTCAAAGAAAAACAAACTATCCTTGTTATCTTCTCTTTCATTTGTATTTACAGTATTTCAAAGTATTTCTTTTTTTAAAAACATCTATTTTATGTATTTAAATATATCTTCAAAAGATATGCTAAAAAAACTCAAAAATAGAGTTTTAAATACAAAATATATTTTCAAAGACAAGTATTTAAATATTGCTCAACCTTCTGTATAAACTAGTATGCGATCAGCAGTGTACTAATCTCAGTTCCCAGCTTCAGCGTAGTACTAATACATATGCCACGAGTAAGTCCGGAAAAATTTGTAGAATGAAATTGCAAAATATGGACATAAATATATAAGGAAAACGCTAAATAAACGAATATGCAAAATCAGATTTTCCTGCAATATGTAACATCAAATTTCATTAGAAGTAATTTAGTACAATTACACTGTAAGTATCCTTACAATACAATTTCAAATAAAAGCTAGCGATGATACGACATCACACACTTTCTGGCATTATTTCTAAATTTGCAATTTTCAAAATTGATAGAGTTCAACGAAAATTGTAATTCTTTAGCTGTCCTTCTATCCATGGAAAAAATTGTTGTGATTTTTGAGATTTTTAATATATACATCAATTTCATTCTTAAATTACTCTAAAACTACGCGGTTTGCAATAAACTTACATGACCTTTGCAATCTTCGAAAATACGGCGGGTAGGGGAAATGAGACCACCATCATATTTTGTATCGTCTTTAAACAAAAAATTGGAGCTCTTTTGAGAAAAAGTTACAATTGTTTTAATTGCCTATACTTCGCCCCTAAATTGCACGAAAACTACTCAAATGTTTCAAAATTAAACTTGATCTTATTTTCAGATCTATCAGAACAGATTTCAGTAAGGAAAAAATATATCATCAATATTATAGTTGAAGGAAGACGCCCTCAAAAATTGCATGTTAGCAATTTTCTAACATAAGTGATGTCAACAAACACCATAAATCACATTTCTCTTGCAATCTGTACGTAAAACGAGGACAAAATTTAATCAAATAATTTGGTGACGGTTTGAGAAGATTTCGAAAATGATTTTGAGGCTTAATGTAAAGGACCCTCAAAATTAAAATATCCGTTTGAAACTCCCAAAGGATCGAGTTCTCTCAGGTAGATTCGGGAAGATCAATATTGGAGAAAATTGGCAGAGCGGTTTGGGCGTTAGCGTTGACCATTAACGGACAGACATGTTTTGGTGTCAATCGATTTTTAGGTATCGAGGACACATGTATTGTATTTTTTCGCTAGACCACGAGTTAGAAGAAGTAATGTAATATTTAGCAAGAGGATTTATCCACTTTACTTTACCAGGCCCGACAATAAGAGTTTTCGGTATCCGATTACATAATTTGTCGGAAAGTAGTTTTAAAATTAACAACAAAGAAAACAATTTTAAAATTTAGCTTCGCGATTTTACTTGGGAAAACAGATTCATCAGGTGAAATCTATCAAGAAGACAAACGCCGTTTTGAGATCAAAAATCGAGTCCAAGATAAAAGAGCTTACGTAATCTCAGCTCATACTTTCTGGTAGAGGAATGATAACGGAAGATCTTAGAAGTAAAATGTATGTAAAATAAGATGTTATGGCATAGAATATTGGTGATATCTACACAATTAATTCCATTTTCTTTTTGAAATCAGTTTCCAAATCGGAATCGATATTTTGAGTACCGCCTCAAATAATTGATTGATGGTATTCGAAGGAAGACGGAAATATGTGAACAAGATATATAGTTTTATACGACTATTACAGATGATACGAGACCGTTTGGCTGTGTTACAGCATCACTAGTTTGACACGTGAAGAAAAATATATTGAGACTGAAAGGGACTGACTGCCCAGCTTGCCTGTCTGAAAGTTCGGCCTCCCGTGCCGCAGGCGGCCGGGTTTGGTCGTTCGTCCGCGTCGAGGCGGGTCGGGTGACGCAGGGAAAAAGGGGGAGGGGGGCGTCAGGTATGTCTTCCGAAATTACACTTTACGCCGCTCCTATTCATCCGAGTTGCATGATTGACACGGCGTTGGATTCAGGAAGCACGTCGCCATCGCGCTATAAGCCCACATTTTTTAATTTCTTCCCGGAACTATGAGAAAACGTTTTCAAAATTTTTTGGAAATCTTTTTTGAAAAAACGGCATCGTAGCGTGAATTCTATTTTAAAAAGGAGTCCAATGTCGTTTACAGATTGAAAATCGGACAATTTGTTTAGACGTTATCAGTCTAGTAAATTTTGCTTATTTTAGTGCTGCCACGTGGTGGCGACAAATGGAACTAGTGTCGGTACATTTAGCCTTAAGAGAATGGTGCAGGTCCCATTATCGTTGAAATCCTTGATTTTTCGACAATTGCAAGAATTCAATTTTTGGCGTTTTCTCAATAAAATGTGTTAATCAAAAACATCTTCAAATATGGTCATGTTCAATTTTTTCCCAAAATATGAGTATTTTGTCCGTAACTTTCCTTCAAACATAGGTAATTTTTAAAGTTTAAACAATATTTTCTCAGAAACGTCTCCAAGTTGTTTCTTTAAATTTTTCAGGTATGTAGCAAAGAACGGTAATGAAAGAGGTGTTTTCGGCGCACTCTTTGAAGTTTCGAGAATTGGGGAAGAAATCGAAATTGTAAATTCGAATTTCCCGTGCTTCCTTTGAGGCGGTGTTATTACTCTGATTAGCAAGCAGGTAAATTTCAGACACATAACTTATATACATTAAAAAGGAAATGATAAATAAGGCATTATAATCGTTAACTCATTATGATGTGCTTAAAGTTACTTTTGTTTATCCGATAGGATTAGCACTAAGCATTAGAAACTGTAGTAGTATTTGCCACGAATTTGCACGTTTATTCGAATGTGTAAGGACCCACAATATGACACCTTTTCACAATGTGAAAAAAACAAGCTACAAGTCAATAATATTTAATCGTATCACAGATAAATTTCACGCACATAACTGCTATTTAAGTATAAAAAAGGTATGATAAATAACATTATTAATAATCGTTAACTTAAATGGGCTTAAAGTTAGTTTTAACTTTCTCGCACATTCTAGGAGCAAGTTATGAGCAATCGTGTGCCAGAAAACTGTTAATTTTCGGCAAAAAAAAGTCTTATTGCCGGACCCTGATAACAAAAACGAGGATAAATGCTGTTCCTATATATAGTAAATTACTTCCTCTAACGCGTGGTGTAGCCACGTTTCGTGAGTCCTTGATATCGACAAATCGATTGACGTCAAAATCCGTCTATCCGTCCATCGTCAACGCTAGCGCCTAAACTGTCCAGGCGATTTCCTCCAAAATGGATATTCCCCAATCAATCTGAAGAAACTCGAAGCTTTGGGAGTTTCAAACGGATATTGTTTTCTGAGGGTACTTTACATTAAGCCTCAAAAACATTTTCAACATTTTCGCAAAAATGGCACCAAATTTTTTGATTGAACTTTCTCCGCGGATAGCGTAAAAGGCGCTTAAGAGAATTGTGCAGGTCTCATGTTCGTTGAAATCTGTAATTTTTCGAAACTGGCAAAAAAAAAAATTGGCGTCGTCCTATAAACATAACATTGGATTTTCTCCCCTTACTGAAATCAGTTAGTAGTGATTAAAAGGGGCTGCAGGAGGTACTGAGTCACACGTCATGGCCATACTTTGTCCGGACAGCTTTCGCCGGCGGACGCATCCCACACTTGGATTTGACGAGCTCGGGGGTGGGTTTATTTGCGGCATTGTTTGGCTAGGGAAACGCAAAGGGGCCGACCTGGTTTTGAAATGACTTCATGTGATGCAGTACAAGCACATTTATTGGCAAATGACCATAGTCCGCTAGGCGCGCGGACGCCAGAAAGTTACACAGTGGTTGCGATGCCGTTTTCAAGCGAAAAGTCGGTCGGGGGACGCCGTACGAGGTCGACGCCCTTCTCAGCTAGGGCCGCCCCTTGAGACGTCGCCGGCCGTAAGCGGACGTCGGAGTGCCCAACGCCGCGCCCAAGGTCCCTATTCTACCTCCCTCGTCGCTGCTTCCCGTGGGCTCACGCCGGCGCAGTCTGTTCGTAGTCACGCGATGTCGCGAACTACAGAAATTAGCGGGTTCTGTTCCGCGACACAGTTCAGTTTCCACACGTCCGATCTCCTTATACCCATCTCTGGTTTTGTCCATCACACATGTCTGTCTCCGCTCACTCCCCACAAGTTTCTCTAACACACACGACCGTCTCACTCCCTGTCAGTTTCTTTCACAACCCTGTCCGTCCGACGCCCCGGACACGTCCGTATTCTCTCACATCCCATCGGCCTCTGTCTGTCCGTCTTTCCGGGCTCTTATTTGTAAAAATGTCTGACTCGAATTCTGTAGTTCTTTGAAAGACTGGGCATGTCTGGCAACTTATTTAATTTACCTGGACATGTTCGATATGGAACGAAAATTGTTGGATCCATAACGTCCATCTCAGAAGTCGATCATTTTGGAAGTGATATTTATTTTAAAATGTCAATGCTTTATGATTGATTAAAATAGTTAAATGCCTTCTAAATAAGTAACTTCTGAAGAGCCCAAACGAAGGTCGAAGTTTCTTTCTCCTTCACGGAAAATGTGATTTCCTGAGGGTTTAAAACACTACTGCCGATCGCGATTGTGACCGCTCTACCTTTTCACTATATTCACTAAAAAGCCTACAGCGAGTCACTCAACTAACCTATTTACTTGACCTGTGACGTGTTATGACAATATCACACCAAAAATTAGGAATGGTTTTATGTGCCCTAACTGCCCTACAGGAGTGGGTTCGTCTTTTAACCTGCTTTTTTGTAATAAAAGAAACATAGGCAAGTTTATCTAGAACTCCGTTCATAGTTAAAAGATTTATTCTGTTAAATACTTGAATACAATTTTATCTAGCATTTACACATTGCATTGAAAAATTCTATTACTTGCTCTACCTTTAGCAATTACGTGATCACCTAACAACTGCAGTTGCGTTTTAACACTTGCATAAACACTTTACATAAAATTATATTACCTTTCACTTCACAAAAAACACAATAAAATAACTGTACACAAGACAATACATGGAAACACAAAATACTGAAAAAGAATTACATACCAAAATACCCTTTACATACACTTTCAAAGAAATTGTCACTTGAATAGTGGATGACATATATACGACGTTGTTTCACTTTCACGTAGATTATTACTTTATACAATTTAGCCAGCAAAGAAAAAACTGTCTTTATGCAATTAACGTACGCATAATAATAACTCTTTTACTAATTATTGGTTTTGAACAATTTGAAAAACGATTAAACAATAAATTAAAACACAAAAAAAAAAATTTTACAATTTTTACAGGAATTGATTTGGCTTTTTTTAAAATTTAATTTTCTAGTCTGTGAGGTGAATTCTACCTCTGTAGAATAATTCTCGCTTCTTTAAACAGTTTTCTTTTTGAGAATTTCTAGTGAAGTTTTCTGACTCACGACACGTCGTCTCGAAGAAATATTTCCACAGCTCGGAGCGGCGACGGCGACCCAGATCTTTTCAAGGTCGTGGTAACCCTTTGCTTCGGCGAACACGTCCTCTGGTGAATCGCTACCACAGTCCTTCAAATTTTATATAATATGACTGCAATATCTCCGCGTAATGAATTTCTTACGGGGTAAGCCAAGACGAAAGACAAAAAAAGCTGGAAATAGAAAGAAACATTTCCTATAGCACATGCTATCTACTTCAGTATACGTTCTTGAACGTTGAAATATATTATTTCCTCATTGATAGAAAAATAGTATATTTCTACGTAATGCGTTCACATGAATTTATCAGAATATTCATGATTTGAAATTCTCAATTCTCTCATACATGGTATCATTATTTTAACATGATGAGACGAATTACCTTTTTCAAGCTTCTTATCGTCCAAATACGGCGAATTCTCCTCTCAGTCCAACACGAACAATTCCGGCGCGTCCAGATCGGCGGTTGTCAGCAAAAGAGAGAACTTTTCGTAGCGGTGCTTTGCGCTAGTGCTGATATTTTCAAGGGTGATTTTTGATTGGTTGTCGTTCCATTCTACGCGAGTGCGTTCAGAAACTTTAATAAATTCTCGCAAGGGATACCGTTTACTGCTGACACGATCTCTTGCAATTCAGTAACACTATAATTGCATCTTGTCGTGTCTTGACATTTCCGGGTGCTTCTCAAAAATCAATGGAACCGACATATGGGTGGTTACACGATAATCCACTCTTTCCCATCTTCGGGATTGTTTTGTTTAAGGATTGTGCCCAAACCGGTATTTGAGACCAATGTTTGTCGTCGAGTGAAATCTGGATGTGATACTACACATGACTCTTGGAATGTCTTTTTAAGTTGCAAAAATGCTGTTTGATGGCGAGTTTCCCAACACCATTTCACATTCTTTCGTAGTAATTCTAGTAATGGTTGTGAGATCGTAGTAAACTATGGACATCTAGCATAGTAATTAAAAACTCTCAAAAAACTTTTAAGCTATTTTGTAGAACGAAGCGGAGGAATTGAATTAATCTGATTGGTTCTCTCTGTAATCATTCTAATACCCTCTCAACTAACCAGAAAGCCTAAAAACTGAATTTCGCTCTTGCAAAATGAAGATTTCTGAAAGTTCAAGCGCATATTATTAGCAATCAAAATATCAAATACCTATCTTAGGTTCCCAATATGTTCTTCAAACGTAGCTGATGCAATAATTAAGTCGTCGACATAGCCAGTCGTCGACACACCCACTATATTCAACAGGTTTTTCTGTATACATTTCATAACACACATGCCTGTTTTGGTCATGAAACTGATTTTGTTCTCGTTTTATTTTACTTACTTATATTTTAATTTATTCTATTTTTTCCATCTCACTTGAGTAGATTCTGAATCATAATATTTAAATACGAGATGTTTTAATTGTAATATCTTTAATTTTAAATTTGAGGATGATTTATGTGCTAATAGACTTAAAATCCATCAGAATCTTCCTATTTTTTTTCTTGTATAATATCCTCATCAAAATCAACTTTAGTATATCCAATACATCTAGCTTCAGGTCTTAATACATCTACATACATCTCCCTTCAGGTCTTAAAGCAAATGTAGAATACTTAATATTATTAACATATTCAGTGAATTTAGGTCCAATGTGTGTAATATTTATCATTGTTTTTTCCTTCTTTTCAATGGCGCTTGTTTTCTAATTTTAATTTTTTTGAGTATTAGGGGATTTATACAATTGCTTTGCAAATAAAGATTCTGATGGTGTTGAAGATAATGGAAATAAATTTTCAAAATCCTTCACCTAGGGAGTACGTGACCTTGACATTGGTGGTGGAGCTTGAGTATCCCCGTGACCCGGAGAGCTATGCTGGCGGTAGCATAGCTACAGGTAGGGCTCCCTTGCCAGACAGGTCAAAGGGGAGAGGCAGACAAAGAAGTACTCCAGAAGAGGACTGGGGCGCAAGAAGATAACATCTGTTACAGAGGGCGCTGACGAGGATCTTGGAACGACGAAGATAACCTCGAAGATTTAGGCAAAAATCCTAGCCTACCTAGGGGTGAAGGACACGGGTATGATCTCGCCAACGGAACTAGGACATTCCTAAAGAGATCTGGTCAGGAGGAGCTAAAGGCGCGGCGAAGCCAGCCTCCAAGGGGAGTAAAAAAAAAACCGGGGGGACAATGGGCCAACTACTCATCGTCCACGCCTCCAACTATAAATGATAAAAGGCCTAATCATGAGAAAACGGACGGTAACCGGAGACGAACTAGGCAAAGAAAATGGATAATGAATATTGGAACAGGAATACTCAAGGTCTGGGAAATAAGTACAGGAGGTAATTAAGGAATTCAAGATTTAAATATGGATTTGCAAGTTTAAGTTTAAGAGACAAAGAAAAAGGGCTCGGGTATAGAAGAGATTGGATCCTATGTTCATATATGGAGCGGAGTACCAAAAAATCAGAGGGGATGAAGGAAATGAAGTTTCAAGTAAAGGGATTTCCATACTCATTAAAAATAAGTTCAGAAACCATGTGAAAAGTTAGGAAGCTATAGATGAGAAGCTGATTAAATTTAGAAAGTTTTAGATACATAGCGACGATTCTTGGAGTGTAAGCGCCGAATGAAAATGAAAATACTAGTATTTTAGAGGAATTTTATTCAAAAATAGATGGGAAATAAGTGAATTGGGGTACAGAGACTTATTTATTGGTATTTAATGCTAGAGTGGGAAAATTGAGAGCTCAAAAGTCGTTGGACATCATGGAAAAGAGGTGGAAAATTGGACTGGAAGAAGATTTATTCTAGTATGTGAACAGCATGAACTTACAATTAGAAACAGTCACTTCCAACATAAAGATAAGCATATGTTCACTTGGGAAGATAAGGTAAGAGGAAGGAGGTCTGTGATCGATTACGTAATCACTAGACAGTATTTAACTGGTAAAGTAATAGATGTCAGGGCACACAGAGGCTCAGAATGTATATCCAACCATTATCCAGTGAAAGCCAAAACGATGTTTCCACCTATGAGACAAAAAGAAATGGAGATCAGAGAACATAAGGAAGACAAAAATGTAAATAGTGGAAGTAGAAAATGTAATATAGAGGATCTATAACAACCCAGTATAAGATATTTATTTCAAAACAAATTGGATAATTTACTGAATGAGGACATAGTTGGATCAATTAAGGTGATACATGAACACCTCAAAGATAGTCTACATCAAGCGGCTAAAGAATCACTTGGAGAAATACCTGTAAATACGAAAGAGAGAGGGAGGAGCTATTGATTTACTCAATATCTGGAGCGGAAAATAGAGGCGAAGAAGATGAAATACGAAAAATGGTTGAGTACTAAGAAAAAGGAAAGTATGGAGGAATATAAAATTCAACGAAATAGAGTTAGAAACATGATAAGGAAAGAAAAACAACAATCATGGGAGCTAAATGTCAAGAAGTAGAATGTACATAGGTGGAACTATCTACAAGCGAAATTTGGAAGTTCATAAAACAGGTCAAATCTCCCAAAGGAAAAGTCCGCATACAAAGTATATCTGTAAGTAAATGGGAAGAGTACTTTACAAAATTATTAAATGAAGGAAGATCAGATTTTCTTGGAACTGCAGAGAGGGAAAAAATATCTCCGTCCAGAGAAATTACAGTAACAGAAGAGAGGGTTAAGAAATGTATCAAAGAAATGAAAGGCGGTAAGGCTCCGGGTCCAGGAGAAATCCCAAGCGAATTGATCAAGAATGGAACACCAAAGCTAGTGCATATATTGACGAAGCTAATAAGGCGATATTCAGAAGATGGAAAATGGCTTATATAACACCAATATATAAGAAAGGAGGAAAGACTGTTGAAAATTATAGAGGGATAGCAGTGACAAACACATTCAGAAAGGTATATGGAAGAATGTTAAGAGAATTAATAGAAGAGGAATACAAGGAGTACGAAGAAGAACAAAGTGTTTTTAGGGCGGGTCGATCTTGTATAGATAACCTGTTTTGTCTGTCGAAGGTGATGCAAAAGAAATGGCAAACAGGAGAGAACTTCATATGATCTTCCTTGATATAGCAAAGGCCTATGATAGTGTGCCAATCATAAAGTTATGGGAAGTTATGAATAACAGTAATGTAAATAAAATCTTAATAAATGCGGTGAAGGAATTGTATATAGATCAAAAGGGAAAAAAGAAAGTTGGAAAACAGATGACCCAAACATTTCCTATATCAAAAGGGCTACGACAATGATGCTGTTTGTCACCTACCCTCTTTTATATATATATATATATATATATATATATATATATATATATATATATATATATATATATTAATTCGCTGATGATCAGTTGCTGATGACGCAAGAATAGGAAGATACTGAATATATGACTAGGAAGATAAAAGACGAGTACGAGAAATGGGGACTAAGCCTCAACCTAGAAAACACAGCATACTGGACATTAGTTAATACACATGACTATTGAAACCGGAGAAATATTAAGAACAGCAGAGAACATAAAGTACTTGGGAACAACAATAGGGAAACAGGGTTTTTATGAAATGGAAAATATCCCGAGGAAAATATCCATGGAAGGTGCTCCTTGGTTTTCCTTGGAAACCCTCCAAGGTGTTCCTTGAAAAACCGATACTGACCAAGATGCATCAAAGATGTTCTGGAAATTAATAGACGGCTGCACAACATCAATGAGGACGCCGGCCTCAACCTCAACCCGGCCTGGAAATCTCTACTACCACCAATCCGCCACTGTGAGGGAGCTGCTCCACACCGTCCGACAACTAGGACGGCCGGCGCGAGACCCGGGTTGGCACAGTCCGTTAGCCAATCAGAGGGACACCTCCGCCAATCACTTTCCACCCGGGCGCCCAGGCTGGACAAAACATAATACCAGACGCGCAGCAACGCGGGGGGAAATTGAAGAAAGAAAAAAAAAGCAACGCGTCGTCACTGTCCTGAGGAAGTCTGCAACGTGACAGGCGAAACGTCGGCCGCTCAGCCCACTACGCGGCGTCACGCGGGCAGCCAAGAAGTCATCGACTCGAGTCGCGGAAGCTTACGTGTACAAGATCATATAATTTATCAATTCCAGGTGGAACTTTTTTTTTTCAATTTTAAGTAGTATATGACTTAGTGTAGGGATCACAGAATTTTGAAAATGTGCACACAATTCACTTTTCCCCATAGCACGTCATACGCAGTTTTTAGCTGCTTTTTTGACGTAAAATAAATAAATAAATAAAACTTATTTTTTATACTTTCATATTGTTTCTATTCCCTCAATGTATATTTTATTTTTTCCTTCTGTGGGTCTTATTTTGCTTTGCCTTATATATTTTAAATATCTATGAAGCAAAATATACAGATATCGTAGGCTTCCGCGGCCAGAGTCATGATCTGGGCTGTTCGGGTGACCCCGCGTCGAAGGCTGGAGTGCCGACGTTTCGACCGACATACCGCGGTCCTCGTCAGGGCTGTACTGCCCTGTAAGACTTAGCAGTACAGCCCTAAAGAGGACCGCGATATGTTGGTCGAAACGTCGGCACCCCAGGCTGAACAGGGTTCGACGCGGCCCTTCGACAGGGGCCGCCTTCGACGCGGCGTCACCCGGACAGCCCAGATCAAGCAAAAAATACTGTTTTTAAAATATATGTTTATTCATTGTATCTAAAATTCAATAAACAGGATTTTATAGAACAAAAAGGTATCTAAGAGCGATGCCTATATTGCGTATGTTTTTCTATGTTTTTGCCGTCAGTTTTTCTATTTTATTAAAAACGATTGTATTTTATTTCTGCATTTACCGTAATTTAATTTTCGAGACACGTCAATAGTAATAAAACCAATCTTTTCTTCCCATCATAATTGACATACATTTTTTAATTCAATGAACTTCAAATCACCACCTACATATTCATGATCAAGATGGTTAAGATTAAGATCATGAGATATTAAAAAAATTGTGAAAGTTGTTTAGGAAATTTTGAATATGTTTGAGCTAAATACCACCAATTGATACCTTTATGCTTTCCATGTCTAAAAAATCTGTTACAATATCTTGATTTTCTAAAATATAACCATGAAATAACATTAATGAGTCTTTTTTATCAAGCAATATAACGCCATGATTGCCTGTAAATCTAATAACATAGTTTTCAAGTTTATGACATTTATTTCTCAATTCTACGAATGTCTTCTTCAAAATATTTTGAATAGACATGAATATGATAATTTTTATCCCAGTTTAACCATCCGTCCCCAAAATGTAGTTATTGATCAATAATGAAGTTTTACTACATCCACTACATCCTATGTTTGCTCATCTCAAGGAAGATGGTAATAATTTTCCATGTTTCATTTTTATTTGCTTATTTCTTAAACTTATTTTTGGATTCAAATCTTTTTTTTAGTTTTTTAAATGAGTAAAATATTGAAGCTAAGTGGATCTTTTTTACTACAAAAAACTTACTATACCATTATATATTTATTCGAAAGTTGCATGTGTTGGAGTCTATTCTACATTTCTGACATCTAATGCAATATTCAATAATAATAATAATAAATTATATTATGAACATAAAAAAGATATACCTATTCTGTAAATTTCTTCATGACAATATAATACTGAAAAATTAATTAAAATGTAGAAACTTATATAATCGCAATCATAATTTAATTCAAAAATTATTACAATAAATTAACTTGTTAAAAACTGAACTTACTAATAGTAACAATATTCCCAATTTCATTCTATTTGGTACAATTGATATATATTTTAAGTGTGCTGAAGGTATGATACTAAAAGAAAATGAGGAATTTCATAAAGAAATAAATATTTTGACTTCATTTAAACTTTATCTAGAAGATAACCTTATCTATTAGAATAAATTATTAAGATTTTAAAGAAAATTGCATATTTTCAGCAAATAGTTTTATTGTTAATGAGAATATAATAATACCTTAAGAAAAGGAAAAATCCGGAAGATAATGACAACTATCCCTATGTTTCTACCCTTACGTCGTTATTATTACAGGTTTGTTATTATTATATGTTCGTTATTATTATATGTTTGTTAACATTAAAATTATTTGCTCAAAATATGCAATATTCTTTGTACAGTCTTAATTATTTATTCTTACTGTTTTGTTTCAAAAACTTATAAAATCTTGTGATACAAAACCCCATTAAAAGGAGTTCAAGTAATACAAAAATTATTACAATACATACTCATGACTAATTCTTATTTGCAATCCTTCAATTCCCTCAGTCAAAGAAAGACAAAAACATCTGAAAATGCCTCCGCATGGAAAGCAGAGTCCAGGGAAAATATTGCAACTGTGTTGTGATTATTTGGAATATGTTTCGTATCATCAAAAAACCAAAATCAGCTTCCTTCCCCAAGCCCGCGTTCACTGGTGGACACTGCGAGACCTTGTGTGGCGGGCTGTTACATTAAAAATATCCGTTAAATACGAGTCGCAAAAGAATCCAACAAAAACAAAATGACTAAAAATGTGCTCATCTTCCACACAACAATATGTATATCATTGAATTCGTCTTTTTTACGTAAAACGCAACCATTCAAACACTGTAGGTGTTAAACGTGACTCAGTGTGTGTGTGTGTGTGTGTGTGTGTGTGTACACACACACACACACACAGGTGAGTCATAACTCTAGTACCCCGTGCAGTTTCTGAACGGTAGACGTTATTGCAATGCAGTTTTCACGGAAGTGCAAGAGGGAATAGGGCTAAATAATACATGTAAGCATTTCTATTTTATCACTTGTATTTTTTCGAGGTATTGAGGTAACTTTGTTTATTTCAGATGGATTTTCAGTTCATTTTTAGCCAATCACGACGAGCGTAAAAAGACGAATCCAATGATATATAGTCATATGTTAAATTAGAATTTTCTTGAGTAATTTTGAGTTTTTTTGTAACGGATATTGTAACGCCCCGAGCAGGTGCTACCTCGGAAAGAGATGCGCGACCTTGGTTGATGGATTGTTACATATAGATTATACGTTAAAAACGAGTCGCAAAAAAGTTGTGTTATATAAGATGTCTTTCCTGTTATAAAAGAAACATCGTGGGCGAAACTCGCGGCGACGCCGCTAAATGAAATGTTTGGCGAATTATGCGCATGAACTGTGAATGAGAAAAGTTAGAATCGCGAAAAACAAAATCGAGGGGAGGGCGCATAAGCGTGCGCGAGTATCTGGACGAAATGGTAGCATGATGAAGCAGTGCGATGACCAGTGAAAGCAGAAGAAAGAAGGTTTCGGGCAGCGTGGAGCGGAAGCGACGCCATAATTCCCGGGACCTGCGGGCCGAGTTTTGGTGGCCGACGACCTCGACTTTCCCGTAGGGTGGACGGAACAGCTACGACCGAACAGCTGCGACCTTCACTGAAAAGAGATGAAAGAGGGAGCGGCGGCAGCAGAACGTTAGGTATTCTCAATATTCTACAATGCGACATAGTAACCATTTTAAAAACGTGGTAAAATCAGAGCTAAAAGTGAAGAAGTGCTGTGAAACATTGCGATCGAAGTTGAAATTCACCCAACAAACCTACATTTTTGACGACCAGATCATTAACGGAAAGATCATCAGAAAGAAAATAATAATGACAAAGAACATTTGAAAAGGGAATTTGTAAATATTAGATTAAGAATTTTTGGTGGGAACTAAGGGTATGTGACGTAAATTTGAAAATTGTACTGATATATTGGGGTCAAGGTGTGTTAAGATTTAATTGGATTTCTTTTTCATTAGTAAAAATTTTATATGCTAATTTTTCTATCGAAGGTTGTTCTATGAGATCCCATTAGTAAGTTGAATGAGAAAAAAAGTTCAAAATCCAGTTAGTAAATGATAAAAGAGGTACAATTTCGAACACAAGAGAGAGTCGCGGTGTAACAATGACTGGCAAGTGCATGTTTTTTTCCCCAGTTAATCGATGTATGTTGATTATCCTCTGGGGATTAATACATCCAATATTCATGAAAAGTCGTTTCATGGTTTAGATAGTGATGTCAATCATTGACTTCTCCCTACTAAGGCCCCTGACCTTCATGTCCCACTAATCAACAAATTTTATTTTCTATGTGTAAGGTTACAAAAAATCGCGCCCGAACAGAGACCGTGTGTACCAAGTGTGTATCACGCCTACGTTAAGTCATAACGGGCCATAACCCAGGACCCGTTTAATTACTCACATGTAGGGGTCCAGGGTACCAGCATGACCAATAGCCGTGGAACTCCAATATACATATATGAAGATAACTCTTGGAGTTTTACGGCTATTGGTCATGCGCGTACCCAGGACCCGTATATGTGGGTATTTTAACGGGTCAAACCCACCAGCATTCATGCTGGTATCCGTAACATACGGGTCACCCGTATAATACGGGTCAGGGTATCAGTGTGGTTTTTGAGAGATGGACACGAGGGAATCCGTTTAAGGTAGTAAAGTTGTCTATTTATTTATTTATACAGAAGTAGTAAACATAACAGGTTTAAACATAATAAACGAAATAGAAAATCGAGGATTGCCATTGCCAACAAAGTTGTAAAGGCTCTCGGCGATATTCAATGCGTACTTATTAGATGCCATTCGGACGTTCCCATGTTGCTTAATTTATTTAAATTGTGTGTGTGTATGTATACACACACACACACACATACGTATGATGGTGCTAAAACAGCACATTATTCATTCTCACCCGTACTTCCATGCAAAATTATGAGAAGACAGACTTCATTAAGAAAAAAATCTCTATCTTTATAATTGTGGTTGTAGGAAGACTCGGAAAACATTTTGAACTATTGCAATTTTCGAAAAATTAGGGAACATGAATCCTACAACATTCTCTGAAACGTCCTTCACCCAATCCAATTTAGAAGTTTAAACAAATATGTTGGAGCCACTTTTTTGAAAATTTTGGCAATGTCTCAAACGCTTCATATAAGGTATTCCCAAAATTAAAATTTCGGTTTCAAATTCAATGGACCGCGATATCAACCAGATTGTATGGGGAATGTCGATTTTGGAGAAAATCTGATGCACGGTTTAGTCTCTAGCGAAGTTCACAAACGGAGGTTTCCCGACAAATGATTTTTCCACTAAACATGGATTCTTGGTACATCAGATGTTAAAGTATTCTTTTTTCTAAATTTAGTAACTGGATTCATCCATTTTTTCGATATCAGAGCCCTGCAATAAGTGTTTTTCTCCCGAAAATTCTGTTTTCTCGCGCAGCGTTACAAAAGTTTCTCTCTACTCCGTGGCTCCAAAGTAAAAAAAAAGATACATATTCCACATTCATTATTCCATAATTTCTGTTTTATTAAAATAGTTTTATTTTCGATATTTTTCTGTTTACTTAATACTTATTATACCAATATTAAACACAGTACTTCTCATTATCCTATTTATAATCTTCGCAGCAAGAAGCAAATATTTGTTTCAAATTCTTAGGATTAAAAACATTTGTAAGAGGGCCTTGTACCGTTCGATACTGGACGAAGTCATTGGGGCATATTTAAACTTTCACAGATCTTTCGTTGAGTTGTCAATATCCAGTGTGACGGAATTGTTCCCACATAACACTGCACTAAGAGCACAAATTATTTCCAACCTTGGGGTTTTCACCAAAACTCAGGACAGTTCTTTCTCCACTAGGCCCCCTATTGATCCTCGAAATGCGACTACTGATAGGGCTATTTCAAGGCTGTTGGAAGGCTTCAGGGTATGCCACCCAAAAATTTAATTGTAGTACTTAGAAGTGAAAAATTGCCCGTCATGTAAGCAATATCATTTTCAGCTTTTCAGTATCAAACAATCGATTTTGATATGCATGTGGATGCTGCAGCATCAGAATGAAACTGTTGTATAACTTGTTTTACAAAATCAGAATTTTGCGCATAGCAGCATCAATCCAGGTGCCCCATTTGGTTAATACAGGTTGAGGAGGAAGAGGTACTTCAGGGAAAAAAACCCTTTAAATATATCTACCAGGCAGTGGGGCTTCAGGAATATTTTTTTTGTATTGAACATCAATGCGCCGACTTTGTCAAACTGAAATCTAATCAGTTAATGCAACGCCATGGAGCGTATGTACACGACAGGTTAGATGTAGTAATTTTGGATACAACACCTGGAGGGTTTCTAGAGCCTTCCACGTGTACTTCACTGCTTCAGTCATCAGAAAGAAGACAACTATGACGAAGACTATTTTGAGGATTTCATAGGAATCACTTTCGGAAACAATGAGTAAAATTTTGGAAAAAGTGTTGTTGAAGTTTGTACATTTGGATTTTTCGTGAGATCAACAGCAATTCTCGAAAAATATTGGTTAAAGAGACGCCCCACTGTTGCCAGATCGTTTACTTCTCTATCATCTTTTGGAAACAACATTCTATACAAGGTTCCTAATTGATGTATTTTTAACTAAATTCCGCATTGCTTTTGTTTTTTATATAAGTTTAAAACATCGTCGTCGTGTTTCATGATTTTAGCCTGCCTTATGACTTTTCTTAACAACGATTTGTATTTTTGAAAGTAGAGGAGGAAATCATGTGATACTGTCATCTTTTATTTTTAACGTCGAAAAATTTTAAGTTTCTGTCACAATTACAACAAGAGTTAAAAATGATTAACTTTAGCGATGTCAGCATTTTTTCGAAAACTTTGAACATTAACATTGCCCCTAAAAATAATCTTTGGAAAAAATATGAAAAACGAGTGTTTCATATTTTTGGTTGTTCTCTTCATAGAAAAAAGTTTAACAATCTGTGACATCAAGATCAAATTTGTGCGATTTGACGTGGCGATTCAGAATGATTCACTCACTCTGAGTTTTCGAAAATTGCAAAAGTTAGATATAATGTGAAAAAGTGCTGCAGTAGCACCACAAGTTTATGACTGTAGGAATTACAGACAACATGGCCTAAATTACCTAGGGAAAGAAGATTTCACGATTATACTAGTCTCATCAAGTTTTCAAGAAGTCCTCCAAATTTGTAAATTTTTTAAAAATTTTATTGAAATTTAAAGTAAAAAGATAAGTAATAATGCTATAATGGAAAATTAAATAACGGAAAAATGTAATTGTAGTCCCATGCGTTAGCCTCTACTGTCTGTCGCTAATGACCATGCTGTTAATGCAATATACAATAAAATTAATAATAATAGTAACAATAATAACAATAAAAATAACAAGAAGAAAGCAACTCAACGCAGCAAGCGAGCGCCGCAAATCCATTAAATGATAAATTTAAATAGTTCACACGAAACACTGGTTGGGAACCACTGTTACATTGTTTTGGGGAATAAAAAGTATAACCAACCTTGCAACTTCGCAATATCCTCCTTCAGGATGAGTGCCTGATTTGGTATTGGAACTCCCATCTAAAAGAAGAAGAATAGTTTATAGTAGCTAATGACACAAATAACACAAACATACGGTATACTATTAATTTTAATGTGTTGGATGGAATATACATATATAAAACTTCATTACCCGTTGAATTTATCTGACGTTGGATCTATCTGACCCAGCGACATCTATGGAGTGGTCTATTAAGAGAACGAAATCAGTTTTGAACTTATCCACCCGTCAAATTGAATCTTCCTGGACAGATTTCGAACATTAGTTTGAGCTTATCACAAAAATGTAATGTGTCATTCCCGCACAATGTTGCTGAAGGGTCGATCTGACCCAATGTTCCTGTTTACGTGACTTTTTTACATGGACGGCTCATCTAAAAGTTATTTTAACACATTAGATCCGAAAGATACACACAGAATTAATTAACCAGCTTTTCGAAAACGATGATTGTTTATCAAGTGATAAGTTAGACATCCATCTATTGAACAAGAAAGATTGCACATTCAGATTCGGGACAAGAAATTCAACAAAAATGCAAATTACTTTAAATTTCTGTAGACCACAAAACAATGGTCAAAGGATAAAACTATGCTTAAAAAATTGTAAAAAAAATCCTTCTATAAAACAAATTATAAAATATTATATCAAATATTTTCGGAAAAATGCTTTCATTATGTTTAAGCCATGCAGACATATTTTGTAAATATTGCAGTGATTAACTTAATATTACATTATCTTTTGTGTGTCTTTCGTTCACTTCCAATTTTATTTTTTGTTCACTAGTTTGAGACATTTAAAAAATTGGGATATTTTTAGTGCTTTTTATTAAATCGATGATTCATTTGTAGTTTTTACTTCATGTATATAATGTATATTTTGTAATTAATTAGTGCTTTAAATAGCCGTTATAACTAGTTGGTAAATGTAACCCAACGTTCCCACTGATGTCAGGATTTTTTATGTTCCCACCGCCGGGTTAAATTTAATTTTAACTTAAACTCGACTGAAATACTTTTACGTACGTTTCCCAAATTACTTTGTCTCAACGAGTTCAGTTTAACAAGGTATATTCGAAGGGCCGAACCAGTCTCCAAACCTACTCCAAGGTGTTTTTAGGATATGATACGTAAAGAGTTGGTAAAACAAATCTGTCTAAACCCTATAGTATGTGTGTCTCAGTACGTTCGTAAAATCTTGCAATATAGATTTATAATTTATTTAATTGGCTCTGGGCATTAAGCCCGTTGGCCAATTCTTCACGCACACGCACACGCACACGCACACGCACACGCACACACACACACACACACACACACACACACACACATATATATATATATATATATATATATATATATATATATATATATATATATCCAGTACAGCACAATAAAGGGCACTAAAATACATAAACTAGTACAACTTTATTTCATTTTCGGCATGCCAACTAAATGTAGAGACCCTACAGAGACAACTGTTCTTACTGCTTACACCGCTATTACTAGAATCTAATCTTATCCTATCTTCATGTTAGAGGAAAAAGTCTCCATTAGTGCTGCACGCAAGCTATTCATGATTCGACAGTCCCATTTACAACAGAATAATTTTCAACATCAGTTCTATGTTTCCTTGGAAATATTTCTCTATTATGGTCGTGACGTGCTAAGCAAACAGATTCGTACAGTCTTTCCTGAATTTTCCTTCCTACCGGATTATTCTCCAATGCTTTGTAAAATATATATTGTGACGTCACGGGATTAGACAATCCCATAACGCCACCATCAGCTATGTAAAGAAGCCCATCGAACAGAGAGGACTAGGGTACGCGACGGAGCGATGGCTGGTAAACGCGCCATCTGTCTACAGCTTTTCGAACTACGACGCCCGAACTAGTGGGTAATGTTTATTCCGAGAGGTCACGAATGGAGGAGAAGATGCACCCCTCCAAAATTTCCCCAGGCGCGAGTACCATACGTATCGCGGCGCGCCTCGGAGGAACTCTCTTTTGCGGCAACAGCGACGGCGACCAGAAGAAACTCTTTGACTACAGCAGTGACGGCGAGTACAAGTAGATAGTATAGGAGTTTATTTTAAATTGGTAGTTAAAAGTTAGCTCGGAAAGCTTAGAAAAGTGAAGTAATTAGGAAATAGAGTGCAAAATCATTCGTCGCAGTCACAATAATTCGGAGAGCAAGCGAAGTAACTGTTTCACGTCGAAATAACTTCAAAGTTGTAAAATTCGCGCAGAAGGACATTAATTAAATCCAGCATCTCACATTGCACGCTGAGACCACACATGCCTAAAGTGTGGTAGGTCGGCCGAGCATTTGAGCATAACTCCAGCAACATTGATAATTTCGAGGCTGGAAGCGCGAACGAACGTGTACGAGGCGGTGGAAGATGGACGGCCCCAGGAAGAGCAAAGCGTAGGCGAGAAGGACTTGGTCTAGAGCGAGGATAGTACGGGTTCGGAACGAGAGAAGGGTGTGGAAATTGGAGGCTTGGCGGCGTTCGAGCGGAAGAAACTGCTTTCGTCGCAGCACAGAACGCGAAGACGAGGCGGCAACGCGGGACGAGCGGCAGAAAATCTCCAAGGTTACCTACAGGCGAGCGACGCGGAGCTGTTGAGGTAGAGCAACTGGCAACGTTTATGCAGCGATCAGCTGGGGAAAGACGATAGTGGTAAACACACGACCATCAGTGTTAAAAGTGGGTGAAACGTCTAGAATAGGTGGGAGAAGTATTTCGAACTGTGTGAGTGGCAGTTTCCAGGTCATTTACTGCACGTATCACTAGATTCATTTAAAGAGGCTATACCTTGTACAATTTTACATAAATGATTCAGAATTTTTTTGTATGTTGTACAGTCAATATTATCTAGAAAGATCAAATTGTTGTATTGTGTTTAAAGTAATTGCTTTTGTGACATGTAAAAGGGCCTAACTTAAGTAACGTGAATGCCACGTATATTTTTTGTTCAGTGTTATCGTGAGTGCGAAGCCCAAAGCGAGCACCTGTGAAAGGGTTTCTTTGAAACAAGTATCAAATTCATTTGAAAAAAAGCCGTGCACGGAAAACTAGAGGCCAAAAGAGTACATAATTTAGTAGTGGAAAAACTCAGAAAGGAGTGATCAAATCGTAAATTGTAGTTGATGAAAGTGTGTTCAGGCAGTCGAGGTGACGCCTATATGTTTTGGTTTTTTTGTCTTGTTTCATTTTTTTCAGTGACCAGCTACTTAAAGTGTAATATCCTGTCATGAAATTGGGTCACTGTAAATTTTCTCATTGATTTAAGGGTTCAGACCTTTCTCATACCCGAAAGATCCTGCTTCCTGAGAATTTTAAGCTCGCTTCACGAGCATTCATGCTATCACGACCCACCACGTGTGGTAAAGTAGGTAGGTGGGGGTGTTACAATATATAACCTTGCTTTTTCTTTGCGGCTCGCCAATGATTCCTATGACGATACTTTGTTGGAAGTATTTACTAACGAAGAAATTCTTTTTTTAATCAATTTTGCTGCACTCCTTCGATAGAGATCATTTGGCCCTTTCTATAGGGACCCCAACACATTGCCCATACTCTTATGATGTGTTCCACATTAGGTATGAGCCACAATACCAACCTCCCTTAAATCACCCACCATATTTACTACATTGGCTTAGGGGCTTTTGATTAGAATTTAAGATGGAGGAGGTAGGGGCCAACCTTAACTTAAATCCCCCAAGTAATGAAAGTATTTCAGCCAGGGACTTTTTCTTCGCTGGAGACTGGCATGCGTGCTGAAAAAATAAATGTGTGCCAACTTCAACAGTTTAAAATGGTAAAATGCTGTGTTGAGAGCTTACGGGAGCGAGCCCGATCTCGCACTTCCTTATTTAAAAGCTACTGCACTACGTTTCCAGCGCGCCTTTTCTTTCTGAAGAGAACTTACAACGTATATTGTGCTTGGCATTATCATCAGTATACGAGAAACAACTCTCTAGTTAAGCAGAAGATGTGGGCCTTAACGAGTGGGTAAAGTTCTTCTGAAAGTGTAAAAGTGCAAGAGCGGGGAAAGAATTCTCGAAAAGATATAAAACTTCTTGAGAGCAGCGTCATTGCCAATGCAGCGAAAATTGAGTTCTTATTGCATGCCATACGAATTAGACTTCACAATGAACATGTCTGTTGGAGTAATAATTATATTTTCTTACTATATTACAGAGACCTTACACAACGCTATTTAATAAAAATCATAAATTAAAAAAAGGAATCTACAAAATTTTGTTACGGCATTAACTGGTCATGTCAGAAATGTGGAAAAAATCAGAAGAAGGTTATCCAGAAATTGTAAATTTGAGCAGTGAGAGTGGAACTGATACAGCTGAAACCCACTCCTAAGCCGGAGGTGGAATGGGGGTTAAAGGCGGCGGCGCTACGCCGGCAGAAAAAATCCCAGTACGCAAATAACTGGGAGAAATGGACGCACGCGAGCGCGAGTCTGGTGTAGCGTCATGCACAAACGCAATTGTAACGCCGCGTGGCATAGGCGACGCTAAGGCGCCACGCGTTAGCCTTTGTTTAGGAGCGGATGTGACGTCGGCGGGAAACCCTAGGAGGCAGCGTGGTGGGGGAAGGGCGAGCGTCAGCCCTAGCGAGCGGCGGAACGCTCTCTTGGTTACGAGCCGCGGTACGGTACGGATCGGACGGTCTGTGTGGGCGCGGGCCGCGAGCTGTGCAAGAGCCGGCAATGTGTTGCCGTACAGAGGCCGACTCGAGGACGAGTCGTAGGTGGGTTGCGGCGCTTCACACCATCTAATGCTTGAGATTAGTGCGTAGTGGTGTGGTAGCCGTAACGGGAAATTACTCCGTGTAGGGATATTAATTACGTTATTTTGTAATAAGGTGGTGGACTGATAATAAACCTCTACATTACTAAACCCACACTCGTCTGTGTTATTATTGCAACTGCATGACGCCACACTGGTGATGTCGGTTGCAGCCCTGGAAGGGCTGGTCAGCGAGCCGAATGACGCCCGCCGCTAGTAGAGTAGGGGCGAGCCGGCGGATACTTAAGGCTGCGTCGGCATGCGCCTCGCGGGATACGCAGAGTGTCGAAAGACGAGAGGTATCTCCAGTGCAATCTTTGCATGTGATCTTCAGGTCGAAGATCGGTTTGGCGACAGGCCATGTAACTTCGGTAGTCACGGGACTCTGTCCGACAGCTTCGCACCTCGCGTTGCTTTTTGCTGCCTCCGAGCAGTGGTTCTGGGCTAGGCCTACAGACGGTCGCGGGGTTTCGCGGCTAAGAGAATTGAAAGGTTGCCAAGGGGCAAATTTTGTATTATAATATTTATACATTAATTGTAAATATATTGTAAATATCCAACAGAAAAAGTTGTCTGTGTTATTCTTTTCTAGTACGTCACAGAAGAATTGGTGTCAGAAACAAGCGAACCTCTCAAAAAATGTTCACTATGCCTTCCAGCTGCTAAAATACAAGCATTAACTCCCATGAAAACATTTGCGATAACCCAATGTAAAGCTTCTTCGTCAATCATATTAATCGCTTCCCCAATGTTTCTTTGCAGCTCTTTGAACCCCGTGAAATTATTGTTCCAAAAAACTATTCCAGAAATTGAAATGACTTGGCAGAATTTGATGTCACTCCTTTCTACGAAAATAAAAAATGTATCATCCTCTTCAAGGCGGAAAATAAAATTTCTCCATATATTCTGATACGTATCAGCCGTTACTGTTTCTTTGATTGATTGACTGACTGAGATTAAGGCGCGTCAACAGCTAGGGACATTTGCGCCCGTGTCAAATTATTTTAAGACCAGTGCACAATATTGCAGTGCCAAGCTAACAAAAAACTTAAAATCTTTAAATAGAAAGCAAAGTAAAACTGAAAAGGAACGTATCCTAATGAAAGGATTTGGCAAAAAATATTCGTTTTTGTTAAATCTCGGGCTAAAAGCCAATCATTGGCATTATCATCTCTCAGATAAGGTACCAGGTAAAGAGACAAGCCAGTCTCTCGCAAAAAGCCAAAAACCTTGCAGAGAGAAAATCCGTCATATCTAAGAATTTCCGCTAGGGAGGGGTCATGTCTTCGACGGCTGTATCTTATCTTAAGACAGTGTAAGAGAACATGCTCCATGGAAAGATCTATTTTGCAGTATTCGCATATAGGGGGTTGGTTCCCGTGGAGGAGATAACCGTGAGAGAAATGGCAGTGACCGATCCGGAAGTGACGGCAGTGACGAATCAAGTTTGCCGAACTCGACATATTTTCATAATGAGTGGCAAGTTCCTCTGCAATGGCGCCTCGAGCTGTGGTTATTTGACCATTTTAAGAAGACCTGACGTTGGGGAAGGGCATCCTTTAATTTGACCGCTCCTTCCTCCATACCAGACGTGGTGGCGTGTGGCAATTCAGAGAGGAGACGTATGCTCTCCATGATGCATTTTTACATTTTAAAATGGTTCTCCTCGCCTTCGCTCTGCGCCTCTTGTAATAAATGAGGTTGTCCGCGGTTGGATAGTGTTTTAGACGCGCCATCGATTTCTTACGAGCACCAACAGCCCTTGAGCAATCCAAGTTCCACCACGGGACGACACTGAGAACTGAAGGCCCCAGAGAGGACATACCGACTATCAGGAGCGGAAAGGGCACATGGTTAATCAAATACACGAGCAGATACACTCGGTCCTGGAGGGATGTCAATGTTGTATACAGCGAGTGTAAGGGATAGGAAGTGCACATAGACACACTGGTTGAAATTCGGTCTGAAAAGATACCTCTGTAGTCAGCAGCGAATCATGTATCAGTGAAGAAACTCCATGAGCACGGATACCATCATCTACATCGAACCTGTAAGGTAAGAAACCACGAAGAGACAAGGGACGGGGTACGGTGAGGCGAGTCTGTTGGCGACAGATTATCAAAGGATTGTGACGGGAAATTAGCAGTATAAGATCGTCTCTTCCCGAGGAGAAACTATTAATGTTCCGTGAGATGAGAGCCATGGTGTAATCAAGCGTTTTCTTTTTATCTCCGATGTTGGGAACCGGATGCGCGAGACTCCTCCCCAACGGGAGTTCACTACGAAACCGAGACATCCTGGGCCTGGGGGCTGGATGCTCGCTCAGTGCGAGTTTCGGAAGGTGTAATTATTCGTGGCTTTGACGAGCTTTTTAGAGACCGGGTCTGAGGCAGATGTGCGTCAACTTTAATTTAAATAGGCTTAGATAACTGTTTGGTCGACTGCGACGGCTGAGCTTTTCTCTCAATTGTCTTATATTTCGTTGGGATGACTACCACCTTGCAGGGGTGAGGTATTCACAGGGAAGTCCATTGGAGACTCTTGACATGCGAAGTTCACCACTTGGGGGCTAGCTCGTTCTTTCTGGCAGTCCACTGCTTCCTTCGGAATCGAAGGAAGGAGAGAGATCAATAGGGTTCCTCGTTTGGAACCGACGTTTGATCTCAGTAAAGGACACTTTCTCAGCTGTTCTCTTCTGGATTTCTAGTTCTCTCAGAAAACTAGGGCATTACTGGCCGGGTGGTCACCTTCGCAATTAACACAATGCGATATAGTGGCGCACGGTTCAGGTTCGTGCATCATTCTCCCGCACTTACCGCTAATCGGGTTACCTGCCATGCACCGCTGCTGTGTATGGACGAACCTCTGGCTCTTGAAACACCGGAAAGCGTTGGGTACCTATTGCCGCACGCGAAGGTTATAGAAACCGTACGTGATTTTTGAGGGAGAATTGGAAGACTGAACGTCAGAATAAAAGCGGAAGTGGGGATTTCTCGCCCATGTTTGCGCCTCTTGATTCTATAGACGACGGTCACACCCTAGCTCTTTAAAAAGTCGAGTAGATCTTTCTCATTCTCTGCCGAAAAATCTTCATGGTTGACCACTCCCTTACAAGATTAAGTGTGGAGTGAGTGGTCAATTCCACCTGGGGGCCGTCAATCTGCTTGGTTTTCATAATTTTGTCGGCCTGATCATCCGATGCCCCTTCAAAAAGAATGGAACCACAGCACCACAGTTTGCACTTTCCCATAAGTTCCTTCTACAGCGCGCGCCAAACGGACAGCACTAACCATTTTGAACGATTTTCCTTCCTCAGCGCATGCCATGAGGAATCTAGGCTTTTTGGCCTATCTTCTTCTTTCAAAAAGAAACTATTGAGATCAATAGTTCGTTCCGGACATCTCCTCCTCCTTGCGGAAGAGGGAGGGGGAGAAGTTTTAGTATCCATGAAGAATATCAGATTCATCCCCGTGGTCCCCACCCACTACGGAGCTCAACAAGAGGACACTCCATCGGAGTGCCAGGGTTTCGACGGGGATATAGTTGGGGAATAACACAGCGCTCCACCACCGTGGATCCATCCGTTCACACTGGAGTTCTGTACAAAACCTAGTCCAAGCCGATTGACCGGGAGAGGGTTAGCTCCCGCTTGCCCGTCTAGAACAGTCCGAGGCCAAAGCAAGCGTATAGGAGCCCACAAGGAATGTTCCCCAAAATACGTAAACGACGTATCCCTAAGTGCAAAGAAAAACGTAGTACAAGGTGAGTAGTGGGGAAACAAACACTCGTCAACCGTCAGGACACACATTCCCTTCGACAAGGGTCGCCATGGGTTCAACGTTGAGGGGGCAGTGAAATTGAATAGGAAGAAGAAAAGAAGCATGATGTTATAAAAGAATGAGAATGAACAATGGGGAGGAGAAAAATGACTGGTGAAAGAAAGGAATACTTCAGAGCCCTCTCTGCATCCCCCCGTCCGGACGTGGAGCAATCCACCTCGACGGGTCTCCCGTTTTGAGATAATCCTCATATTTCATATCGATGGTACGGTTGTGAAGATCAACTGTATTAGTAGAAGATTGTATGAGGTTTCAATACAGGATGTCCGGGGAGGAAACGTCGAAAGTAAGCTCTTACGACAATTTTACACATGTTTTGTCTAATAAACTACTTGGATATTCTGAATGGCTGAACTGCAATAAACACTCAAAAGGTGGTTTAAAAGATGCTTTCTAGGCAAAAATTTGCATTTCAAAAACATCGAAACATACCAGAAAAAATGTAAATTATTTATTATTTACAAAAAGATATGAATATAGTTGTTCATAAAGAAAAATTAAAACTAAGAAAAATGCAGGTGACTTGTGCAAATTGGGCGGTCTGTTATTTCTGGATTAATTTTCTTCTCATAATCTATATTTCTGGCTCGAGAAAAGTCATAAAAACACGTGTAGTTATATGATTTCCGCAAATCTTTCAGTTTTCAACTTCGATTTCCGCAAGGATTGAAGCTCAGGCACAGGATATGGACAGGGGTAAATTTAGAAAGTTACGGTATCTGGGCGAGTCGATGGTCGGTGAGAGGGATTGTTTTTTAATAGGGTTAGGATTTACAAACAATATGTAGGCTTCAGTGTGCGTTCCAAGAATTAACAGTCGTTGAGAGGGTGGTCGTTTACTACAAACTACGTGTTGTTTTTCAGAGGAGTTTCACTGACTGGTAAACATTTTCTAAATGGTGGGCAAACGTGATCAAATATTTGCACATGCAAAATTCGAAATTTTCAATTGGTTTTCGGGTCACGTTCATGGGAGTGGTGATACTGTGGTACAAAATACTCCAACAGAGAGCAACTATTGTTTATACAATTGTTAACAATACACAAAATTTTGTTATCTAAATTCATTGATAACCGTTATAACGCTAATATCGTATGTGTGGGTAATTTCCCCTAATAACACGAACTGAGTAACTTTTTACAATTTTAAATGTTTTCTCCTAAGAGAGGATTTTGATAATAGCCAATAATATAGTGGAGTATCAAAGACACACTCAGAGTAAGACTTTTTCAACATTTTAAACTATTTTGAAAAATTGGATTAGGAAAATTTTAATTTAATGTGTTCGATGAAATCCTCTTCCAGGTAATATAAAGAGGCAGAATCATAGAGGGTTAGCTCCGATCTCTTGCCCAAGACCAAAGGTCAGGGCATGTCTTACCAATCGCAAACATCGGAACTCCCTGAGGTTAGCAGAACGGAATTAGACGTAGCCTACCCCCCAAATTCAAGCGTAAAAATGTTACACGAATAAGCTTTAACATACCTATCGCGTGTAACCTCTGCATTCCATAAGCGAAAATTGTTTCCTGAAATGTAGGTCATGACTGGTTCGCTTGTATTCGGTAATAAATTAATGCCACAAAAAGGTTTTTGGTAAAAAAAGAAAAACATTAAAAGACAATTTGTATAATAAATTATTATCTACAAAATAAATACATCAAATGATGACTCACCTGTGTTCTATTATTGTCCCCCTGTAGTTTACACAATTGTGCTTCTAAATCTTGAAGTCTCTCTTCAAGTCTCTGGGTTAATTCCACATTAGAATCCTCCTGAGTACGTGATTCTTCTAACCGTACTGAAACAAAAATGATATAGCGGCAAAATGTAAATCACTTTAAAGGACTAGAATTTTAAGTAACATGTATGTAAAATGTTACTTGCAAAGTAATTTAAAGAAAGCCTTATTAACACACTTGTAAAGTAAGTTAATGAAGACCAAGCGAATATACAATACATTTTAGGGACGGGATTCATCAGCACATCCACTGAAGATGACAGAGAAGATTTGACATGTTCTGGAAGAAAGTACGATGGTTGACTAAATTATTATGATAGGAATAAATGGCGAAATAGCAGACAGGGGAAAACATACCATCGGATCATTACCCTTATGTGATAAAGAATAAGTGAGGAAAGAAGACTAGGGCAACGAAATGACGTCAACTAAAAAAGGATATCTAGAATGAAGGGACTTTTGAAGATGTTAATCTCAGATATGACAGAAGAAAGGTGCCTGGAGAAAAATTGTAACTCTTAACTACCCTATGGGCTCAATGGGAGAAACAAAACAAATTCCGTGACAGTGGGAAAGATGAGTGGAATCTGTGAGAGTTAATGTTGAGATAATGTTGTTAATAATAAGATAGAAGGAGCAAAGGTAACTTTAAAAATAGGAAAGGAATGTGTGTATGAACGAAGGTGCATTGGGAAAAGCAATACACCGAGAAAGAAAACTCTTACAAAAATATCTTTATCTCAAAGGAATGAAAAATGCGAGGAATGAAAACACATATCTTGTAAATATGGTAAGAGGGTTAATAGTAGTATGAAAAAAGAATATTGGACGAAACCTTTTTTAGACAATGGATGGTGCGAATGAAACGGAGCATAATCTATTTCCTCGCGTTTTCTGCACACGTGCTTGGTAGACCCCAAATAAGAGTTTTGAGCATATTCTCAACAAATGAGTAAATTCTCAAAATTGAGACAATCCTTTCGTAGGCTCATTATAGCATATTGCTCACATCTATGTACATCAATAATAACCGAGAATTTTCTGTTTCCGAGAGCAAATCCATGATGTGTTCGACCCACGAGCAAATCCATCAATATGGGCGATAACAGGGTAATCGTCGCTTCCGCACAGGTCGTCTAGGATGGACCATTGCAGGACAGTTGCAAGAGAAGGGCTGCAGAGTGCTAGATCGATACACGTCCTCGAATTTGTGGCGACGGCAAAATGAGTTGGCTCACCGGAATTTACTGATTCTAATACACTGCCTCTCGGACAGGTACGGGAAGAACCCCAGAGAGGACTATGGGCATTTACATCTCCGACAACCACGAACAGAGAGGGCAGCTGGTTTATCAAGTCCAGAAGTTCATGAGCAGATACAGTCAGTTCTGGAGGGATGTAAAGATCGCATACAGTGAGTGTGAGGGATGGTAGGTGCACCTGCACACACACCGCTTAAAAGTCAGTTTGAACAGGCACCTCTGTAGACAGCAGCGAATCATGTACCAGTGAAGCAACTCCGCTATGAGCACGGAGACTATCATCCATATCAAAGCTGTAAGGGGAGAAAGCACGAAGGGACAACGATCGAGGTGGGATGAGGTGACTCTCTTGGAGACAGATTATTAAAGGATTGTGACGGGATAACAGAAGTTTAAGATCGTCCCGTCGCGAGGAGAAACCATTCATGTTCCATATGAGAGCCATGGTGAATTCAACTTTCTTTTTTCCTCCGACGTTGGGATCCGGATGCGCGAGACTCATCCCCAACGGGAGCCTCCTCCGAAGCCGAGACTTCCCGGGCACGGCCAGGGGGTCTCGCTCAGTGCGAGTTTCGGAAGGAGTAACACGTGAATTTGATGAGCCTTTCGTGGCCGTGTCTGTGGCAGATTTGCGTCTACCATCATTTTCTGTTGAAGGAGGGTTGGATATATGTTTAATCGACTGCGACGGCTGAGTTTTTCTGTCCATCTTATATTTCGTCAGGATGATCACTCTCCCACCTTGGAGGGGGGAGGCATCCACTGGGAGGTCCACTGAAGACACCTGACATGCGAAACTTACCATTTGGGGAGTAGCTCGTTCCGTTTGGCAGCCCGTTGCTACCCTCGGTGTCTTTACTTTCACGGAATCGGAGAAGGAGCGAAAGAGATACACAGGGTTCCTTGCCTGGTACCGACGTTTGGCCTCAGGAAAGGACACTTTATCAACTGCTCGAATCTTCTGTATGGCGCGTTCCATCGAGAAAGTAGGGCATTGCTTGTAATTGGCCGGGTGGTCACCTTCGCAATTAACACAATGCGGTATAGTTGCACAGGGTTCAGGTTCTTGCATCGTTCTCCCGCACTTACCGCACACTGGGTTATCTGCCATGCACCGCTGCTGTATATGGACGGAGTGCCAGGGTTGCCACGGGGATATAGTGGGGTACCACAGCGCTGCACCGCCGTGGATCCCCCGCTCACCCTGGAGTTCAGTACGAGATCTAGTCCAAGCCGGTTGATCGGGAGTGGGTTAGCTCCCGACCGCCCGTCTTGTGCCAAGAGTCCGTAGCCAAAGCAAGTGTATTGTGACCTACAGGGAATGTTCCCCAAAATACGTAACAACGTATCCTGCAAAGCAGAACGTAGCACAAGGTGAGTACTGGGGAAACAAACACCCTCAACCGCCAGGACACATTCTCTTCGACACGGGTCGCCATGCACGGCAAACACATGGGTGGGTGTTCAGCATACAGAGAAAGCCAGTGAAATAGAAGAGGAAGAAGAAAGGAAACAGGATGTTATAAAAGAATGAGAATGAACAATGGGGAGAAGATAAATGACTTGTGAAAGACAGGAATACTTGAGAGCCCTCCCTGCATCCCCCTGTCAGGACGTGGACCGACCCACCTCGACGGGCCTTGCCAGAAACTAACGGCTGCATGGGTCTTGCAAGCGCGTGTTCTCTCTCACCACCTTCCTTCCTCACTATTTCCAATGCAGTCACAAATTCTTTGAGATGGTGGATTTTAGGAATTGATAAAAATGCGAAATGTTACCAAATACTGAAAAAACTACTAATTGTATGTTTGGCGATCGGTGGAATATATTTCTGAAGGTTTTCAATCTGCGATAAATACGAAATTATCCCCAAAATGCGAAATGGAGGTGAATCTGCGACACTAAATTGCATTTCATTATTTTTTTCGTGGTCTCTCTCTAACTACGGATACGGCATCGACACCACATCGATGTTTGAGAACATTTAATTTTGACATAACATTTAATTACAGCCGCAGTATAGAAGCTGAACGATTTTTTAGTTAATACAGTTTCATTGTTACTGATAGAAGAAATAGGTTACATTCTGCCAACAATGAAATATGCTCTCAGTTAATTTTTCATTGTTTGTGTTACATATTGATAGTTATTTACATTAATTGATTTCATTTAACAAAATACACAACCTTTTAAAATAATGTGTTGTTTTAAATTTGTATTTTAAAATTACGAGACATTTTTTTCCTCTCTTTTGAATAATGTTACAAAGAAGCGTACATTTCTATACAAGACAGGAATTTTTCTTTAAATTCAAAATTTCCTCCTTAAATATTTGTTCACTAATGGTGAAATGTTAAACTAGTTTCGCTTATTTCCTAATTTTAATAGAAAAATCTAAAAAATACCTGATTTTTTTATTTCGAAGAGACCTCTCATAATAATAACTTTCTCAAAAAATGCTATAGTCTTCTTTTCTAAGCGAGATGTTTTTAAATTTAAAGAGCTAAATTCTACCGTCACTACAAATGATTCATAATGCATATCAAGAGAGATATTTTTTAAGGTGATACGCATTTTTTCTTCCAATATTCAACTGAGGAATTTATAATACGAGTACATAGGCATACAATAATTGATATGTACAAGCAGATGTCTTACGTTAAATGTGACGTAATTAATAGTTTGGTATGAGCTTTTAATAAACTACCCCTTAAATATTAAAAAAATCCTTTAAAAGCTGAAGTTGAGCAAAATCAAATGGATTTTATACTGGTTTTGGAAAAGATCCTGACGGTTTCGGACTAATATTTTTCACAGCATATGTTTCCGCTGAGTACATTGTTCTCCTTGCTTCCGCCCTTCTCCTTCAGCAGCTAATATCATCAATTTCTCCGTCGAAAGTATTAAACTCTTCATCGCTACTGGAACAAGTGGCGCCCCGTGCAGTTCCGATCCGTGCCGGGCCGTCCGTAATGGGTGACTGCCAGGCCGAGCCGAGCGGCGCCGTACCTCGCCGGGCTGTGCCGAGCCGAGCCGGGAGCTCCTAGTGGGTTTCTCGCTTTAGGGTGCTGGTGTCGTACAGGGCGCTTCCGGGCCGGGATGGTAAGAGCCCGGCAGAATGCATGGGCGCCAGTCGCGGACACAACTCTCCCTGTTACAGCCGGGGGAGGAGTATACATCACAGGGCTCTCCTCCCAGTACAGAGAGGGGGAGGTCTTTTGCTTCCCTTTCAAGTCGTCGCCAGCTTGGGTGCCGTCTGTGGTGTACCACGTAACATACTGTACGAAGTTAGAACTTTATATAAAAAGGTTATGAGGCATCAGGGACAGATTAGGTCACGCTTTGCAAAAGCGGAGGTGGACGACCATACTCCGAGTTCTCAGGAGTATGGAGAAATGGTGATGTGGTAATACGCTGATGTAAGGCCTTTCCAGAGGGACAGCCGGAGGGAGCAGGCGGCACCAACAGAGGCGGAGAGCGGCAGGGAACAGCGGGAAGCGGCGGGCCACGGGTTCGTCCGAGGAGCAGAGATCACCGGGGGTCGCTGAGAGGCGGCTCGAGCAGCAGCTGCCTCAGATGACGCTGCGACGCAGAGTATGGTTTGCCCTGTACGTATCAAATTTGGGCGCGGAGGAGTTGTGGTGGTCAAGCCGTAGTTGCGCCCACCGTCACTCACCCTCCGCGGCGCTACGTCACCACTGGACATGCTTGTACAATTCTTCTTACTGTAGAAAGCCACTTCAATTACGAATAGAAATAAATTGCACACACATCTTCACATAATTGCTTCAGGCAAATAGATTATAGAAGAATTAGAGTACGGGAGAGATTAAAGAGATACATGCCACGCAACAGGAACAAATTAAACATTCATGCATTATGCGGGTTTCGAACCTACAGCCATATTGTCCCCAAAAACGGACACATCTGTCCCATGTTCCTGTCACACGAGGCCGTCCTTGTAAATCTGCCGCTATTATGTAACATAAGTATTATGTCCCAGGCGTTTTAACTAGTGGTACTAAAACACCACGTATTTCTCGCGCGTACATTCACGTAAAATTCCACGAAAAGTACTCAAATTTTCGATAAATTATACGCGACTTTCAAAATCTATCTTTAGGGAACAGATTTCATTAAGGGAAAACTATCTTCGTAATTGTAGTTGTACGAAGACTCGGAAAAAATTTTGTACTTTTGCAATTTTCGAAAAATCAGGGTTTTCAACGAAAATGAGACCTGCAACATTCTCCGAAACGTCCTTCTCACTATCCAATACCAAAATTTAAACAAATACGTTGGAGACTTCTTTTTTAATTTTTGAAAATGTCCCAGACGTTTCATGTAAGGTATCTCCCAAAATTAAAATATCAACTTCAAATTCAAGGGGCCACGACACCAGCCAGATCTATCGAGATAGATCACTTTTGGAGAAAATCGGCTGAACGGTTTAGCTTGTTCGCAGACACGGACAGACGTTTTGCCGTTATTAAATTTTTCGGTATCAAGGACCCACAAAACATGAATTCTGACTACACTATGTGTTAGAGGATATTTCCCCCAAACTTAACAACTGGTTTTATGTACTTTTTCGATACCTGAGCCCTGTAATAAGAGTTTTTTCTGTCAAAAATTCGCCGGTTTTTCGCGCAGCATTACATGAATGTCTCTCTATTCCATACCAACAAAGTAAAATTAGGTAATTTGATAAGCTAATAAAGAACTAAAATTCATCTTCTATGCACATGCATTCGTGATTGTTTTGTAGCAAATTAACATATCTGCATAACTGACATGATTCGTTTAGATCGCGTCAACGCAAAGTTACCCTTGCAATGAAATCAAAATCATTATAATTTTGATCAACATCAAAATCATGAAACATTTTCTGAAAATTAAGAAACTGTACAGAAAATGTAGAAAATAATTTTCAGCGCCTGGATTGATTGATTGATTGATTACTTAGTGTTTAAAGGGCGCTTCAACTGCCAAGGTCATTGGCGCCCATGTCAAAGTATTTAAAAGGGTAGATTGAGTAAGTTTGCAAAAGCAACTTACCCGCTAATTAAAAGCATGAACATTACTTAAAAAGGGCATGAATCCCGCAATAGTGTACGACTAAATAAGGCAGAAGGAAAATATAACAGACTCGTAAAATTTATCATAAAATGTAAAATTGGCTGTAAAGGGGCCACAAAACAAACTACATAAGATATTGTCCATGCCACTCAAATAAAATTACGTATTCCACTTTCTCTCAAAAAACAAAAGAGTTTTGAGAGTGCAGAATCGTCGTCCCCAAGCACCTCCCGTAGCGAGTTGCCCAGGCTATGCCTTCGTCGGCTGTCATCGAATTTTGTGCAATGCAGCAGGACGTGTTTCACAGAAAGAACCGTCCGGCATGTGTCAAGATGGGAGGACTTTCCTCGAAGGAGGAAACTATGGGAAAAGTGGCAGTGTCCAATACGAAGGCGGGTTAAAATTACTTCTCGCGCCTACAGAAGCGGGCTGAGGAGCGCCAAGGATTTACGGAATTCTTAATCGCGCTAAGTTTAAAAGTAGTATTGTGCCACTCTGTTTGCCACGCCTAAGTACGGATCGTTTCAACGAAGCCTTAACATCCGACAATGGTACAGCAGGGATGTCAATGTGATCCTACGGGTCGCTGATTTCGCCACTCGGTCGGCCAGCTCGTTCCTGTGATGTTACATGGCCTGGAACCCAACTAAGGACCAGGTCATAGTGGCAAGACCGAAGACGATGAATGAGGTTCTGAACTGATTTGATCAGGTAGTCTGACGACGGGCGTGAGACTGCTTGAAGGAGCTGAGAGAGTCAGAACAGAGAACAACACGCCGCAGCCTCGCTGACTCGATGTATTTCAGGGCCTCCAGAATTGCATACATCTCAGCAGTAAATACACTGCACTGGGAATGTAGTCGATATGATTTGGTGGTCTTGATACAATAAAAACTACATGCCACTGCATCGTTGCACGATGAACCATCTGTATATAAGAATAGATGGTCGGGATAGGCTTCCCTCATAGCCTGAAACTGCATCTGGTAAACCAGAGGACTAGCGATATGTTTGGAAAGATTGGAGAGTCTGAGGTCTATATTGGAGAGCAGAAGCTTCCAAGAGGGGATCAGGTCGCTTGGGGCTTTACAGGAGTGGGAAGTTCGACATTAAGTCCCGCAAAAGATTTCTTAATCGTATGCCTGGGGCTGGGGTAGTGATGTTCGAAGTATGTACGATGATTCATATTTGGGTGGATAATAATTGGCGACACGGATGGCTATGGAGACCCGACACTTTAGCTCCATAGGACGATAATAGAATAGCTCGCCTTCTTTCCAGGGATGGCTCCCCAGCGTCAGTTAGAATGCACTCAATTCGGCTGGTGCGGTATGCACCTGTTGCAAGGCGGATACCAGCGTGGTGAATGGTGTTAATGGGCCGAAGAGTGGAAGGGGCTGCCGAACCATACACTTCACTACCGTAATCCAAAACTGAGCGGATGAGTGATTTATATAACCGCAATGGGGTGGTGCGGTCGGCTCCCCAAGACGTACCACTCAGCAATCGAAGAAGATTGAGGGGGGAGACGCATCTCGATTTTAGTGTGCGGATGTGAGCACGCCACGTTAGGGACTTGTCAAACGTAAGTCCCAAGAACCTGGCAGTGTCGGCGAATGAAAGCGGATTCCCTCCCAGGTAGAGAGCTGGATCGCTGTGCAAGTGATATATTCGGCGTTGCAAGCTCCATTCATGGAGCTTGTTGAGCACCAGTTGGAGTTGCCTCTGGATCACACTGATGCTACTGGACGAACAATAGATGGCAAAATCGTCCACAAACAGCGATGCCTTTACTGGTTCTCGCACGACCGACGCTATACTGTTTATGGCAATGGCAAACAGAGTGACACTTTGCACCGACCCTTGGGGAATGCCGTTTTCGAGAGGGTGGCTGCTAGACAGTTTGTCACCAATGCGAACTCGGAATGATCTGTTTGATAAAAATTTTGGAGGAATAAGGGGAGCTTCCCCTAATCCCCACGAGTGCAGGGTTCGCAAAATGCCATACCTCCAGGTGGTGTCGTAGGCCTTCTCTATGTCAAATAGTACGGCCACAAGGTGTTGTCTCAGGATGAAAGAGGTTGATATTTCGGTTGCCAAAATGACAAGATGGTCCGGTGTTTCCTGAAGCCGCACTGAATTGGTGTGAGCAGGTTTCTGCGCTCCAGGGTCCAGACCAAGCGCTGGCTTACCATCCGTTCCAATACTTTGCACAGGCAGCTGGTGAGAGCGAGGGGTCGGTAGCTCGATGGCAACGACCGATCCTTTCCGTCCTTCAAAGCTGGAATGACTATGGCTTCTCGCCATTGAACAGGAATGGTGTGCTCTTCCCAGATACGATTAAACAAGAGGAGAAGGAATTGCATTGCCTCATCAGGAAGATGTTGTAGCATTAGATTATGTATCCCATCAGGACCTGGGGCAGTTCTTTTCGCCAATGCAAGAGCGCAGCGCAATTCCGACATGGAAAAAGGGATGTTGTAATCGGCAGTCTCTCTGGAGGAGAATTCCAGCGGACGACACTCCATCCTCTCTTTGATCAAGAGAAAATCAGGAGCGTAGTTCGCCGAGCTTGACATCTGTTCATAGTACGTGGCAAGTTCCTCTACAATCTCATCTGGAGAAGTGATCATTCCACCATTTTTGAGAAGACATGGCACCGTGTTTGGAGAAGAGTGTCCTTTTATCTGGCGGATTCTTCTCCATACCAGGCGTGGTGGTGTGTGGCAGTTCAGGGAGGAGACGTATGCTCTCCACGATTCCTTTTTTCTCTCTACAATTATTCTCCTTGCCCTCGCTCTACATCTTTTGTATTCGATAAGGTTGTCCACAGTTGGATAATGTCTAAGACGTGCATGTGCCTTTTTTCGGGCGCTGACCGCTCTAGAGCAGTCCTTATTCCACCAAGGCACAGGGATGTGTCGTGACAGCACGCAGACTTCGGATTGCAATGGTGGCTGCGCGAAGAACGGCGTCAGTGAATTGGGCGACTAAGGCATCAACGTTACTTGAACGGTTCTCTGGAATGTTTATTTCCTCGCTGAATGTATTCCAGTCAGCTCGATGGATTACCCAGCGAGGTGAACGGGTAGCGTCTAAACTAGGAATATTAAAGCGTACCATGGTAGGAAAGTGGTCATCCATGTAAGTCATCAAGAACAGTCCACTCTAAGATGGTAGATAGAGATGGACTGCAGAGTGCCAGATCTATTGACGAGAAAGTGTTTGACGCTGTGGAATAATGTATTTTCCCAGAGTTCAGAAGAATTAGGTTCTGCTGGTCAATAATATTTTCGATAATAGTACCTCTGGGGCATGACCTCGTGCTACCCCAGGCGGGATTGTGGGCATTAAAGTCACCCACAATAAGAAAAGGGGAGAGCAGCTGAGAAACAACTTCTTCAAGTTCCTCTTGTGACACGGCTTGGCCAGGAGGAATATATATATATATTGCACACCGTCAATGAAAAGGACGGCAGATATATACGGACGCATACAGTTTGAAGGTCGGTTCGAACGATATGTTCCTCAGAAAACAGATGGTCTCGGATAAGAACCGCGACAACTCCGTGAGCACGAAGTCCGGCATCTTGGTCAAACCGATAGGTTTGGAATCCGCAGGCAGAGGGGTGGTTAGGAAGAAGATGAGTTTCCGAGACATACTATAAAATGGTCTGTGGCGGAGAGTATGAGCTTCAATTCTTCTAAATGTATGCGAAAACCGTTCAAGTTCCATGAGAGAGCCATTCAAGGAAATTATTATTTCTTTGGTGCCTTCTTTTTCTTTCTCACCTTCGAAAAAGAAGAGCTCTTGAGGTGCTCCTCATCCACAGCAGAGTCGTCCTGACTGCTGCTGGATAAGGTCGCCTGTGTCAGGGGGGTGTCCCGATGTTTTGACACAGGTGACCGAGATCTAGAAGGGTTGGAAGATCTTCCAGTGTGAGTCTCGGCAGTGGGAGGAGGACGAGACTTCGGCGACGGATTTTGAGTTGGTGTCGATTTCTGATTGGAATCAGTTTCTATAGGGAGCTCAGTAGAAGTTTTCGGTGGCTGGAGTTTTTTGCTGTTTATTTTGTATTTGGTTGGTATAATAACTTTTCCCCCTTGGATACAGGCCGTATCTTCAGGGAAGTCTATAGGAGCAACCTGGCAGGAGAAATGCGCTGCTGGGGCTGGAGTGCATTGGGTTTGGCAGCTCACGGTTACCACCGGGGGCCTAGCTTTTAAAGTGCTGGAAAAGGATCGTGACATGTCTACTGGATTCCTTGCTTGGAATCGACGCTTCGCCTCAGGAAAGAAACTTTTCTGTCACTCGTATCTTTGGATTTCCTTTCACGGAGATAGATTGACACTGGTGAAATTGGCTGCATGGTTGCCTTCACAGTTAAGACAGTGCGGTGGTCTGTCGCAGGGTTGTGGTCGTGCGCTGGTGTTCGCACTTCCGCATACTGCGCTAACGACATGCAGCGTTGCTGAGTATGACCAAACCTTTGGCAGTTGAAACAGCGCAAAGGGTTCGGAACATATTGTCGCACACGGAGGTTGTAAAAACCAGTACTTATTTTTTCCGGAAGGGACGGACGATCAAATGTAAGGATCAGGGTCGAAGTGGGATTAATTTCCCCTGCTTCTTCCGTCTGATCCTATACACTTCAGTGACTCCAAAACTCTCACAAAAGTTCGACAGATCTTCATCACTTTCAGAAGCAAAGTCTCGTGGTTTACCACGCCTTTGCACAAGTTCAAAATCGGGTGATTCGTGACTACCACCTGGATGCCGGCAATCTGCTCGGTTTTTTGAATTTTTCCAATTTGTTCGTCGGTGCGTGCTTCAAATAGAATGGTACCATTTCTTTGTCGCACGACCGCTTGGAGCTTACCAAACTCGTCTTCAATGGCTCGCGCCAGACGGACAGCACTTATGCTTTTAAAAGTTTTCCCTTCCTCGGCGCATGCCATGAGGAGGAAACGGGGCTTCTTCGGTTGATCATCTTTGCGAAAAAATATTCAAATCGATAGTTCTATCAAAATATCTCCTCTTCCTTGCGGAGGAAGGCGGGGGGTTTATTTTCTGCTCCATAGAGTAGAAGGCGGTTCATCTCCGTGCTCCCCACCCACCATGGAGTCCAACAAGGGGACACCCCACTGGGGTGCCAGGGTTGGCACAGAGATAGTAGGGAGATGTCACAGCGCTGCCCCGCCGTGGATCCCCCCGCTCACCCTGGAGTTCAGTACAAGACCTAGTCCAAGCCGGTTGATCGGGAGTGGTTAGCTCCCGACCGCCCGTCTAGAAGAGTCCGTAGCCAAAGCAAGTGTATTGAGACCTACAAGGAATGTTCCCCAAAAATACGTAAGAGCACGTATCCCTAGATACCAAGAAAGAAGTAGCACGAGGAGAGTAATTGGGAAACAGACAGGACCTCAACCGCCAGGACATACATTCCTCCGACACAGGTCGCCATGCACGGCAAACACATGGGTGGGCGTTCAGCATACAGAGGGGCCAGTGAAATAGAAGAGGGAGAAGAAAAGAGAAAGGATGTAATAAAGGAACGAGAATGATATATGGGGAGAAGAAAAATGTCTGGTGAAAGAAAAGAATACTGCATCCCCCCGTCAGGACGTGGACCAACCCACCTCGACGGGACGTATAACGTAATCTTCAAATAAAATATATGAATACAAACGTATTATTGTACTTTCAGGTGAATGGGAGTGCAAACGAGCAGGCCTCCTTGTGGTGTACCGTAGGTGAAGATAAATCTGCTATAGCGATCGCTGCATCTCAAGCCTCCCGAGATTCCCGAACTCCCATGACACACGCGAGTGCCGCAAGACATCGAAACGGCCCTTTCAAGGGCCCTGATAATCAACTCCGCGTTCTCTATTGGAACGCGGGCGTCTTGAGCAATTCCAAACACTGTGATAAAAACCAAAAAGCAATTCGACGCTGACATAATGGTCGAAGCAGGCGCTTCAACCGGCGCCACATATTTTTTATGAAAAACCTAAAAACTATACGTTATTCGTTATAAAAAGATCAAGACAGTCGTGTCCGGCATCATAGCCCTTGTGAAAACCTCAATCGCATGTAAGAGCACTGTCATCCATGAAATGAATGACCGTGATAAACTCGAAGCCATTAGTATTGGTGCCTGGAAAAATGATGTTCACTTCAGAGTTGTAAATCTCTACAACCTTCCCAACAACGTACCAAACCTGAACCATATAGTTAATCTATGCCAGCAGAGACACTTGTTACAGGGGATTTTAATGCACATTCAACTAGATGGGTTTACCCATCCACCATTTCAACTGGCAAAGCAGTCTAAGACCTACTGGACCATTCCGCATTGATAAGAATCTCCTCTGACCCAACATTTCTGGCATTCGCCGGCAATCTAACCATTCCCGCCCTTGTAATGGTTCATGGAAACCTTTCATCTTGATCAACACTATCTTTGGAAGACCCACTGGACGGATGCGGACACAAACTCATGCTTTTGAAGGTTCAAAACAAGAGCAGCATGCCCAGACGCAAGACCCGATGGAACTTCAAGAAGCGACAATGGGACAAGGATTCCCAACTGCCCGACCTATACATTACCGATGACCTAGTTGGCGCTAACCCGGATATCTCTGAAGAGCTTTTCACAGAAGGTATGTACAGAGCAGCAACCGAGGGCAAGTGAAAAGTACTCACCCTTCTAGAGCGATTCCTTAGACGAAATCAATAGAGAAAGGAATATAGCAAGAAACCAAGTAGAATCCACGCAGAACATAGAAGACTGCATTTTCTGAAGAAGCGCAGAACACGAAGAAAGCCGAAACTGGATTAAAAAGAGCTATCATGGAAGCTCCACTTACAGATCATTCGTCTCCAGACTGGATTTCAAGACAGATGGATTAAAGGCGCATAAATTCATATTCCGCTTGAATACTGAAAAGCCCTCCCGCTACCGGGAACCGATAAGTGTGAATGGCAATCTACTCACACATTCGAGAGAAGTAGCTACTGCACTTTGTAAAAACCGTGTAGCCTTCAGCAAACTCCGCCAAAGTGCGGAAGAATAAAAATCGATCACTGAGAGGAAAATATCGTCCTGTCACACAGAACATGACTATCAGTTCTTCTCCAAGGACTTCTCAGTTTATGAACTCTCTTGCAATTAGTATGAGTGGGAAATCTGCTGAACCAGATGCAGTTTTTCCAACTTTTGTCAAGAACATTGGGCTGTGGGCTCAAAAAACTTTCTTGAACTCATCAATCTAACATGGAAACATAGCGAGTGCCCCATCAATGGAGGAAGGATGACGTAATTTCGCTGCTGAAGAAGGGAAAACCAGACAAAGATCTTAAGCGCTACCGTCCCATTTCACTTACCAGTGTATGCTGTAAAGTTGCCGGAAAATGGTAGAACGCAGATTAAGTGAATTTTTAGAATCGAAAGGTTCCATTAGCGTCTGCTAAGCTGGTTTCCGCAAGCATAGGAGCACCTTGGACTAAGCCGTAAATTCACGCAAGCTGTCAAAGACTGCTTCCACAGAAAACAATCCACCGTAGTCGATCAAGACTGGTCGACTTCAAAGCTATGACATTTTATGACTATAATTTGGCTATGACAAGTAAATGATCTTGGCTGTCCGGGTGACGCCGCGTCGAAGGCTGTGTTGCCGACGTTTCGACCATCTTTTCGTGGTCTTCCTCAGGGCTGATCTGCCTACGACTTCACTTAAGCTATGACAAAGCTATTCAGCCTATGGCAAGGTCTGGAGGAGCATGCTTCTTCACAAATGGAAGAGGCAGGTACTAACGGGGAACATGTTAAACTGGATAAAGAGTTTCCTCTCGCAGCGCAATATCCGGTATAAATTCTTTAACACTACTTCTTTCTACAAACTACTTCGCCAGGAGCTGCCACAAGGGGCTGTGCTAAGCTGTTTATTGTTTAACGATAGATGACTTACGGACAGCCATAGGGAAAATACTAGAAGTAACATGCCTCTTCTTCGCCTACGATCTCATCATAAGAGGGCCACTTACAGTTTAATACCCGATCTTCTTGAATCTGCACTGAATAAAGTCACGTTAAACATTGAAAGATGAGCGAATTTGAATAAAATGTTCAACTCCCATAAAACAGTCTGCCAACTATTCACCATGTCTACCACACTTCCATCAGTCGAGTACAGGGGGATCTCTCTTCGGCAAGTACCACTACCCAAGTACCTAGGAATTAACCTAAATAACAAGCTGTCCTGAATTACCACATTGCAGAAACAGCTGAAAAATGTCACAAACGTTCAACCTCCTGAAGTAGCGGACCGCTACCAAGTGGGGAGCTTCACAAGAAGTATTAGCTTCAGCTTATAAGATATACGTACGCCCTGTTCTTAAATATGACAGCGAGATCATCTCATTAGAAAGAAAAATACAGCCTCACTAAATACAATGTCCAAACCAACGCCCTCATAATAATTACTGGTGGAGCCAAGTCAGCCCCTGTAGTGACCATACAACAGAAAACAGGCATAGAGCCATTAGGTAGCCGCAGAGATAAATATACACTCAAATTGTAAGAAAGGAATAAGAGAGGGGACACACACTACTGGAACAGGTTTATGAATGCATCACAGAGATTTTAAACTCGCCATTAACGGGTTCGGAGGCGCTCAAAAGTAAGTACCACCTTTCAATGGAGCACCCTTCCCCCACTGCAGCACAGTGGTAACAGCTCTACTCAACAGACGACTTGACATAATCACCTTTACATAAAAAGGCGGAAACTGGCACACTGGAACTTAAATCTTATGCCCTAGAAACTATCAACTTGCGATATCCCCCTAATGAATGGCTCCACAGTTACACAGATAGCTCATGCATACCTGAAACTACAGCAGTCGGTGCTTGATGGTTCTGCCACCTCTTCGAGAACTCAGTAGCAGTTGGAAGAAACACTAAAATCTATGATCGCGACGTACGCGCTGTCCAAGGAGCCTCCAACCAAGTCCAGGCCAATAACCTGGTCCGAGGAAGAGTAGTCTTCCTTGTCGACTCCCAGGCAGCAATAACAGCATTACGTAGTAACATCCCTATTGAGTGCGTGGATACAATCACGTGCCGAGAAAAACTAGCGGAAGTTATATCGACAGGCTGGGTCGTCTTCCTCCAATGGGTGCCCAGCCACGTAGGACTCCGTGGAACGAAAAAGTCGACGCTAAAGCCAAGCAGGGGACAGCTACATCATCCTGTCGTGCCATTCACTATGAACAGAGCTAAAAACCAAATTGATACCACGATCAACAACGAAACGAAAAGAACCCTTAAGGCCCTAAGCATTGAAAAAATGGAAGAATCTTGTTTCAGTCGGACCAATCTCAAGAAATCTGGAGAGATCTGAAGCCATCTTCCGATTCCGTCTGAATACTGACCATGGCTACCAGCAAGCTAACTTACACCGCAATGGCCCTGCTGTCGACGACACACGTCCGCTGTGCAACCTCGGAAGAATCGACAATGACCACTTGAGAGTGTGCACAGCTCTCAGCCACCCAAACGACATCGTGAATCGCTACTGAGAAAAATAGTTCGGCGAAAAATAGTTGAACAACCACGGACGGGCGTTGGCTAAAGTAAAGTACTTTCAAATGAATTTAAGTTATTTCAATTATGCCTTCCCAATTTTGTAAATGAAACTACGTTCTATTCTTTATCACAATAAACCGTGTAGTTCACAGTATACTCTCTGCTGCACACATTGACCGAGACGATTAACCCTCTACTCGTCCGTATTTCCCGAATAAAAGTAATAAGCAATAAAAAATGAAACACAATGAGACATAGTATGTCTCAATATAATAGTTTATTTAAAGGCTGAGGAAGGAAATCACTTCCTTAATAACAAAATAAAGTAGTGCAGTGGTGGCTGAAGTACTAAAGGTAGGTTATAACAACCAACACTTGAAACAATCAGATATAGAATTCACATACAAAAATAGCATCTCCAGGGTCTTTGCATGGCCGGCCTGATGATCATCCCAATCCGAAATTCAGCATGAGCTCAAGTTTTGCACCTACAGGTGGACTCTGGCACCATAATTATCTTTCCCTGTTCCCCACAAATGATACAGTCTTGTCGGGGGACATCCACATCATCGCGTATGAAATCTGGAATACAACGTGGCGTCATATCTGTTGATGAGAAATTCAATTCACGACGTGCAGACACATGAGTACTTATTTCTTACTTCTAAAACATCTGCATCCATTGCCTCCTTAAACCACTTTCCCCGGTGTCTTTCTCTATTTTTCTTTCGTGGCATATAGATGTGTACCTGATGAACTCATGAAGTTCCTACATAAATGAGAGTATGAAATGAAATAAAATTATGCTTAAAATTAATTATATTGAAACTGTATTTAAAAAAGATGTCATTAAAGCATGTCGGATAGGATGACAAAGTTCATTATACCCAAAATACAGTTGGTCACCTTACAGCAACTCGCTATATTAGTTTGGAACTTGTCTACCAGCAACAGTCTTCATCGCATACTTGGTAGATGATTTTGCACGTAATGTGTTTTACGAGTATGCCAGAGGGAGCTAAAATAACTCACCGTCGGACAGTAATTTCTTACACCGAGAAAGAGCAAAATTTACATGCTTCACCTTCCAAATCGCGTTTGCGTCTGTCACAGCTCAGGGGGTAACCTGAATTGACCTCTTCCAAGTGAAGTATATTTCTAGCTGCCAGTGAACTTGCAAGACAGAAGAAGCAGCTGCTATCTCTTAATAAGTTCGAGAAATACCGAATTCATCTTGTATGCTTCGCCATCTTACCCTCCCTTCCCCTACAAGGCAGATGTCGAACAACCTTTCAGCTCCTAGGAATGCAAGTTACGATCTGATCGATGACGTTCTGTGCCTGGAAAATACTTGTGTAGCGCAATTTTAAACACTACAATGAATTGTAATTTATATATTTTGGAAAAAATGAATACATATATACGTACATATTTTGCTTTTTCATTACAATAAATTCCGTTCCGTAGTAATAAACTTGTGATGGCCCAAACAATTTAAAACGTTTGCAATTTACAAAAATTCAGAGTTAACAGTAAAAATCGGACCTGTACCATCTTTACAGGTGTAAATATATTACTGATTTATAATGCGCACATAATTTGAAAGAAAACTAGGCAGCCTCCCCCCTCCCAATGAGAATGTCTATGGTTTCGTTTGTTACACAGAGACACCCAAAGAAATCCACACTACTTTCCAACGCGCGCAGAAATTGAAAGTAAGCAACGCAACCTTCGGCCACGTGGGAGGTGCCTATGGCACAATTAGATCTCTAGGAACGTGGGAAAAATACAAAAATGCTGATTCGGTTCCGACTGCGACTGAAAATAAGAGAATGATTGTCTTCTTCACCATATGCATAGTGCATGTACCAACTGAATTCTCACACTCGATACGACATAACACTCGTTATGCAACAGGAAGGTTCCAAACAAGTGACCGGGCGCCATTTAACATTGCTATTTGCTTTTTGGGTTACGGAACATCAATAATAGATAAAATTTTAAATAATTTTAGTTTGGAAAGAAATGTAGTATTGTATAAATGCAACAGTGAAACTTGTATTAAGCTGTTGGTTCGGTAAAAAAAGTTGTCTTTCAGAGGGGTGGTCAATTAATAGGAGATTATTTTACAAAAACATCAACTACTATTACTAGACATAGGAGGTTTAAAAATGTGCCTATTACATCGAATGTTTACAAATGTTTTTAACATACTGTTACGTTTCTAAGTGGTGAAGTCTTGTATTATTTTAACAAAACGTTTATTTTATTTCTTAACACAATCACTGAAAACACTTGATTATTTATTTGCACTGCACTTCTCTTTAGTTATTTACACTACACTTCTCTTCATTATTTATTTACACTACTCTTCTCTTGATTTATTTACACTACTCTTCTCTTACACACTCGCACAGTCCTAAGCACTGGCCACAGTTCACTGCACTGATCACAGTTCGATGCACTTGGTCACAGTTCACGTCACCGACCACAGTACGATGCACTGACCACGGTTCACTTCACTGAGCACACTCACTGCACAGCTATTCACCGCGATGCACACACTTCACAGTTCAGCTTCCACTGGGGACTCAAGACTGACTCGCGATCGCCGGCCGCCGCGTATTTATACTCGGCGGACGATCGAGAACCTTCCGGACTCCGCGACTGTTCTGGAGTAATCCGCCGGCAGGTGATACAACCCGCGCTCACGGGCAGCTCGTGGTCGCCGGCAGATGACGTAACCCGCGATCACAGGCACCTCGGGGTGGCGCCGGCGGATGACGCAATATTCGTTACAATACGATCACAAATTAAGAAAAGTGAATTATTTTCACCAAGTTTTATTTTTCCTTTTTTGTCTTTTTGACGGAAATGCCTTTTTAGAACTATTTACTATATTTCTGAATGCATTTAAAACATTTATATATCATTTTTTGGGTAAAAATAAACATTTCGGCATGCACGACCATTCTATATCTTAGGAGCTCAAACCTCAACCCAAACCCACTTTTCTCGCACTTTCATCTCACAACAAAATCAAGAAGATCCATAAAGAAATCGATGGGTCTTAGGAGAGTGCTGGGTGAGGATTCTGGACGCTACCCAAACACTCGCTTGTTATGGGGGGGGGAAGTCGATAACCCTGACTTCCAACATCGATATTCTAATTCACCAGATATTCTTTCAGGAAAGTGAGGGAAAGAATGTTCTGTTAATTCAAAGAATTAAACCTTATCTAAATGAAATTGAGGCGTTGTTTTTTCATACGACATTAAACCTTATTTTACTTTCATATCCGTTGTGTCATTAGAAGAAATGAAACTGAAATGGAGAGAGCAGCCGAGAAACCATATTGGGGACCACGGTTACTTGATTCGCGGAAAACCCACGGCTTCCGTTTTCCTCGAGAATGAGACACAAGACATCGCGCGAATTCGTGATGAACTAATGATAATTCAAATTTCTGTACGCTTGCAATTTTTCTGAATGTGGTCTCTTAAAAGGGGTAAATTAGTTAGCATTTACCAAAAGGGGGTCAATTAATTAGCAATTAATAGCTCGATAATACCGATTGCTATCGGTAATCGGGGAGTGGGGTGATTTGTTAACTGGGGTATAATTCGCGTACAATATATGGGTTTCAGTGTCTGTTCCGAGAAAAAAATCTGTTGTTCAAAGAGGTAGTCGTTTAATGGGAGGTCTTTCAGGGAGATTTCACTGTATTTGTAGTAGCAGTATTTGTAAAGGCGGTTGTAATCAGTATGTTCAATTTCTCGCTGTGTTATACGATACGTTTTTTTGCTCTATAGCAGTGTCCTTGCCACTCCATGGAAAATTATTTTGTGGTTTTGTTCAGCGGTATTTTTACTGATGCAGGGCACTCGTTCCACTCTATTTGAACAAGAAATTTGAAGAAAAATATGGAGATGTTTTTTAGAACATATTTAAAGGGTTCCAGGGGCTTCATATAAGGTACATCAAAAACTACAAGAATTTGTTTCAAATACACAAGGATCTCCTTTCTGTATGCTGCAAGCCTGGAAGCTAAAGAATGTGATTCCCCAGAATATTACGTCATATCACAGACGACAATGAACATTTGCGAAATATATACCAGCAGTAAGAAGGTTGACTGATTTCGAAAGAATTCTCAACGCTTAGCATAATGACTTATTTTCTATTCAATTCATTTAAAAAGACGCTCCATTTGAGAGTGGAGAGACCAAAAAAAATGTTACTTTAGCACCAGTCAATGGCACATTGTTTTCAACGGAGTATTCAAATGTTTATTTGAGATGGAAAACTACATCTAAACTGGTTTCCTTTCAATTTTTCAATTTTATTAACACACTTGCGTGTGCTAATAGTTATAAAGACCGGATTTTCATGCACTAAAACACCCTAAAAGATGCAGTAAAAACACCAAAACGTGTGGAAACAGGCAATAAAAAGATCAAAACTTTGCAAAACGGTATTATGTTGCCTAAAATCTCCAGTTGATGCACTTAAATTATTTTACATTTTCGATGTGAAACTGAAGGTGAATAAATTATTATTATTATTATTATTATTATTATTATTATTATTATTATTATTATTATTAGGTTTGTATATATTGTTCAAACAAATCATTTCATATTTAAAATATTACTCACATACAAAATTAAATTAGCACAAAAATACAAAAAAATTAATTAAAAAATTGAAAAATACAAAAATACATTCAGAAACCAAAAATAATTATTATACAAGAAATATTCTACATTGTTTTCATTATAATTTACAATTGTATACATTTCCAAATTTTTTCCTGAGAAATTATTATATAAGATTTGTTTCAGACAGGAAAATCTCCGTTTTACATTTACACTTGTCTGTGTGCCGACCCTCACTCTGATGTAGTAAGTGTACACGCAGCTAAAAGCCGTTAGAATGGTTCCGTCTCTCTCGTATCTGGCAGGGCCACGTCTATTCCGAGAAATTCGATGAATTTCAAACGCAGTGCAGTTTCCCACTACGCTTCGCGCCCGGACGTAAGGTCAAATGTGACTTGCGCATGTAGTCTCATGCTGGTCCAGTTCAGCGAAGACTGACAAAACGGATATGCATGTTGCAAGATCCAATAGGGAAGATACCCCGAACCCGTACAATGATGTAATAATGCTATTCATAGAAAACTATCGAAAAAAAAAAAGCTGAGCGGCTGCAACCAAGCGGACTGAGTTCCTAGCAATACCACATATCCCCTAAGGCCCTAATGTAATCTCTCAGAAATTTTAATTAGACAATAGGCATCATGAAAGGTATAGACACTCACTGCAAAGAGCAACAAAATGCAGAATTGATGCACCCTTTCACTACCAATGGAACATGTATGTCCTGTTGGTTTGGTCCTATTGATGGGGCAGCAAGTGTTCAAAAATGCTGTACCGATGTCCCATTGTTGTTACTGTTGAAAGCGATCTAAGTTTTGGTGCATTTTATCTTTGTTTGCTCTTAGGAAGTTCAAAGAATTGACTAGTTTTCTACTTGAAATTTTGTGGATTTTTGGTACATAAACAAAATAAAAGTTCCAATAAAAAGTACAATTGATAGTGAAAGGGTTAAACGGCACTTGGGTTTCACAGAGTACCCGAAAGCATTGCCGGGTTAAGTCATAAAAAGGTTTTTTTAAAACGAAACCTTGAAAAGAGGTAAATTAAAACAAGTTTATAATACAAGATAATATTTATGCAATAAAACTATGTATCTGACAAATCAGTAAACGCCGCGAATGTTCAATTTTCAGGCAGCATTATCAAAAACGTGGAAGTGTGTGCAATACCCTACAAACGCGTAATTCGTGCCAAAGCAACAAGCAAAACAACAACAACAACTAAAATACCGTCCATTACATCATTCAAATTTCTGTCAAGAGTTCATCCACTTTCAAGTTAGCAATCAAAACGTGTAATTACACGAGAATCCGCTTTAATTATAAATTATCCGCTGAGGAATTTCCAGTGCCCGGGCCTGTTCTACCGTATGCACATTTTACATTAACACATTACTTATTTACACATTATTTTACAAAAACAAATACCGTCCATTTCACAACCCAAATTTCTGTCAAGGTTTCAGCCACTTTCAAGTTAGCAAAGAAAACGTGAAATTACACGGGAATCCGCCATTTGATTCTAAATTATCCGCTGAGGAAGAATTTCCAGAGCCTGTGCTGTCCTATCATATACACATTACTGTTTTTTTAACCAGTACAATGATGTAATGCTATTCATAGAAAACTAACAAAAAAAAGTGGTGGTGTACCGGTGAGCGTATTACATTTCGCCGGTTCAAATTCGATCGAAGCTATGGATTTTTAAGGGCGAAGAAATTCTACGTACGCTTTCCTTACTAAGGGAAGTAATGCCGGCTACTCCCCTAATGAAATCTGGATCACAAAGACAGATTTTGAAAAAGTACATGTCCATTTTTTTGAAAATTCAAGTTTTATAACCGGGAGCGGTAGCTCAGTGCATCAACTGATGTCACTGCAGCGCCTCGGACCAGGAGGTCCTAGGTTCGAGTCCTGACGGCGGCAAGATTTTCGACACTAGCTCTTCAGCTAGGTCGAATTCAGTCGCTGTCTGGAGGAGAATTCTAGCGGCCGGCTGCTCTGATCGGTAGTTTTCCGAGGTTTCTCCGATCAACACCAGGCGAATGACGGAGCAGTACCCTAACAAACGGGCCACGGACCGCGCGCGATCTTTCCTTCATCTTCCTTGTCCTATCCTCCCCTTACACACACTTACACTAACATGCACTACACTACCACATTCCGGGAGACCGGTCGGGAGCTTAGAGCTTGTCCCGACTGGGGCGGTGCCCCGCTGGTGGGAGAGTCCTGGTTAGGGGGAAACCCCACTAGCCGGTAGCCCACGGTAGGATGGCGTCGGATCTTGCCATCCAGCGGGAGAACATCACCACCGTCTCCCGGGAAAAAAACATGCACTACACTCACGGGACTAATGACCGAAGCAGTTGACGCGCCCGGAAACACGAAAAAATGAATCAATCAATCAAGTTTTATAAAAATCATGACAGAAGTATTAATTCGGAGGAATGATGATGACGATTACCTAAGGTCATTTGCGCAACATCTAAGGTCAAACTATTTTAAGACCAGTACGCACTGCCACAGTGCCAAGCAAAAAAATTCTTTAAAATGGAAAATAAAATGTAAGTAAAATCTGAAAAGGAACATGTCCAATTAAGAAAAGAAAAAAGTTAACAAGCATGCAGATAGTAGATTAATTTCCCAGCAAAGTTGACTCCGGTCATAGTGAACTCGGCTATAGTGATCCCTCGGTCATAGTTAAGGTTAAGTCACTGGTTTTGTTTCATTTACATTACAAATGAGCATAAGAAGATTGGGTTCATGTGAATCTGAACTACGGCTATAGTGAACGTAGGAAATACTACGTCCAGGAAACTAATTCCCACCTGGAAAAGAATATAGTGTCAAAAATTCCCAACACTGGGAAGCTTGAAAAAAATATCGTTGGCCAATGTCATAATTGAAGAAATCTCCTCGGAGGAAAAGGTAGCGGACCCTGAATGGGCACCTAGCTGATGACGTTCTCTCACTCAGTTTCACTGCGGAAACCAAGGAAATGTCCTGCGTGGACTACAACTGGCAACAGCGACGCGCGATTCAGTTTCAATCTCGGTGATACTCGATATTCCACAGGAAGAAGCGCGCTCGATGATACTCGATATTCCACAGGAAGAGTTCGACGAAGGCCACAGGAAGCATGCGACTGTCACAGCCTGGCGACATCCGCCGTGCCGCGCGGTAAAGCGATCAGTTTTATTAGCCGCTTGCACCATGGCGCTATCGGAAGCATTTCGTATGTTATTAGGCAAATAAAAGGACCTTCGGAGAGAGGGACGGTATTTAAACAGTGCAAGATGCACTGAAGGGTTTCACAATGCTTAGACCACGAGGATATTGCAGAATCAAATATGGAGAAAGCACGAGCTCTGAAGAAAGATCTAGAGAAATCACTAATAAAAAAGTACGAAGGAAACATAAAATTCATTGATTTTTTAAGGGAAAAGTTTTAAAATGTCTTTTCGTGCTGGTAATATATTTTTCTCTACCTCTATATTAATAAATTAAATAATTATAGAGAAATTCTATTTAATTTTGACATCATCGGTTATTGTGAACTTCGGATACGGTGAACCAAAAATGATAGTCCCCAGGAAGTTCACTATAACCGGAGTCGACTGTATTTCCGCTAGGACGCTAGCAAGATGCCGCCTTCGGTGGCCCCCTTTTATCTTCCCACAGTACAAGAGAACCTGATCCACGGTAAGATATTCTGCAATAATCGCATGTAGGGGGTTGAGGAGACGATATTCGTGGGACAAATAGCAGTGACCGATCCAAAAGCGTGTTAGAATAATCTCCTCGCGCGTAGGACCACGAGATGAGGAAGACCAAAGATTTACGGAATCCTTGATTATCGTGAGCTTAAAATCCGAGTTCTACCACTCCCTTTGCTTGCACTGCGAATAGAAGTTTGGTAAAGAGTTTGGTGGATTCCGTGGGGACTGTATGTCTACCTCTCTTTTCCTCGTGGCGAACTTCACTGCCTGGTCAGCTATTTCGTTTCCTACTATTCCCACATGGTCAGGGACCCAACAAAAATTAAGATATAATGACGAACCACTGTGCCCCGGGCACAGTCGCTCGACTTTTGCCGACAGCAGCGAGACTGACGATGACGGCAAAGCCGTCGAAAGCCGGCTATCTTAATAAAGCTGATATGTTGACGAAGATGACTTCTTTTATTTCTTCTTATAAGAACGTCGACAACATCCAATCAGAATTCCCACTATTAAGCTTCTGTAAAAGCATACGGAGACATATTCACAGAGGATGAGGTAACGATGAACTAAGTGCATACGATGTCAGGTGGGTTGGGTGAAGGACTGCTTGGCGTGATAAAAATATCTCGCCTTCGGCTCAGAGATGGATCTCCAGCCGCGGCCAAGAGGCATTCGATGCAACTCTTGCGTTTGTATAGGACCCTCAGGTCCTATTTTGGATGTGTATTCGCCAACTTAAGTTTTTGGCGAATGTTCAAAGAAAGGATTCCACAAAAGGAAGTTGATGCGCCAGAAAAAGACCAGGATTATGGAGACGATGAATCCTCCATTCCAGCAATTTGTTTAGGACAAGTCTTAACGTGTAACTTACAACTTGCCCTCAACAAGATGCATGCTCTTGGGAGGAACAAAAAATGGCAAAATCGTGAACGAAGAGCGATTATTTCACCGGCTCCAGAATTATCGATGCTATACTATGACAGAGTGACACTAAGAATTGATTGATTGAAGCTTGCTAGATTTAGACTACTGAGGTCATTGGCGCTAATAACACAGTATTTCTTAAAAAATTAAAAACATTTAGTAAGTGGTGTAGATGCAACTTACCCGTTGATTAAAAGTACATACATAACCTAAAAGGAAACCTTCAATTCTGCATAAAGTATACAAGTAGATAAGACAAAAAAAAACAACATAAACGTTGAACTGGCTGTAAAGAGGCCAGGAAACATAGAAATTGTATTGTCCTGATCTCTCAAATAAAATTATATAATCCGCTTTCTTTCATAAAAGAAAGAAGATTTGGGAGCGCAGAAACTTCTTCGCCGATCACCTCTCATAAAGAGTTGCCCAGGGTGCCACTACAGCCCTTCGTCGCCAATAAATTTCGTACAATGCAGGACGTGTTCCATAGAAAGAACCTTCCTGCACGAGTTTCAGATGGGAGAAGATTTACCTCGAATGAGGAAAGTGAGAAAAGTAGCCGTGTCCGATACGATAACGGGTTAAAATGACCTCCTCACGCACAGGTCGGGATGAGGAACACCAAGGATTAAAAGAATCTTTTATCACACTTAGTTTAAAAGTGGTAGGGTTTAAGGGCGTTTCAACTGGGGCCCGTTTCAAATTATTTTAAGAACAGTACGCATTGTGACAGGGCCAAGGTAATTCTTTTAAACAAACCGAATTGTAAGTAAAACTGAAAATGAACGTGTCTAATTATAAAAATGATTTAGCAAAAAAGAGTCAGAAAAAACACTTTTTTTAATCTCCAGCTAAAAGCCAAATAGTTGGCACTATCCTCTTCTCTCAGATAAGGCTGCAGGCTCCCGTAAAAAGCTTGTAGTGAGAAAATTTGTTTCTAAGTATCTCTGCTAGAGAGCTAGCAAGGGGAGGCTATCGGCAGCTATCTTTTATCTTAGAACAGTGCAGGAGGGTATGCTTCACGGTAAGATCCGTCCCGCAATTATTGCAGGTAGGGGTGTGTCACTGTGGAGAAGACATCCGTGGGAGAAATGGCAGTGACCGATCCGAAGGCGTGTCAGAATAATTTCTTTGCGCCTAGAGCCAACAGATGAGAAAGACCAAAACTTTATTGAATCCTTGATTCTCGTGAGCTTAAAATTGGAGTTCCGCTACTCTGCCGTACACTGACATAAGAGCGATTGATAAACAGCGATTGATAATATCATTCGTTGGGACTGTGAGGATGTCCACTTCAGTTTTCTTCATGGCGAACTTTCATGCCTGGTCAGCCATTTCGTTTCCTATTATCTCCACGTGGCAAGGGATCCAACAAAAAACAAGTTATAACGACGAACCAAAATATGATGAATTTGATGTTGAATGTTCATTAACAGAGGGTCACAAGAATAGGAGATGGACTCGCGCGAGCTTTTAGAATCTCTGCAGATTACTGTTTCCTTTAATGTCACAGATTCAACGAATTTAAGGGCCTCCAATTGCACATATTTCTCTACAGTATAAACGTTGCACGAAGTGTCTACTCGAAAACCGTAGAAGGCACATCCTACTTTACCGTTTTGGGAGAAACCATTAGTGTATATGAAGTGTATAGGTGGATTTTGTCATGTTTCAAACATGAGTAATCAAAACTATGTGAAAAACTGTGTGCCACAACCGAGAAGTCTTCTCTTCTGCCACCTCGAAGACAAGCACCTTTAGGTGCTAAGTTTGTGTTTGTTATGTTAACAGGCTACAGAAAATGTTCTTTTTAAGCGGTAATGATTACTTATATGTTTAAAAACTTATTCAAAGTGTATTCTCATGGCCATGAGAGGGTATGTGAAAAGAAGTCTCTTGGGAGCTTCACTTAAATCCATGTACTTAATGTGTAAAAATAATTAGTTTAAAGACAGCAAAAAGCCAGTATAATAAAATGGTTTTATTTTATGTCTCTAATGGTGACTTCTGTGCTGTGCCAACAATTTACAACCTTTTTGGAGTTGTATAGATCAATTTCTAATCACACGGTTAATTAACGCATTTTGAGGGCTAATACTTTAATTTCTTCTGCCCTTCAATATCTGCTTTAAATTTACGTGAACGCTTCTAGATGGAGCCACTGCGGAGCTCGCTCTACGCTCGGCTTCATATCAGATAGTGAAGTTGATCTATACTCCGTTCCTGATATGAAGTACATTTGTTTATGATGCCGCCTTGGTTCACCAGGAGCGCTGGTAATTGTAAAACTTTGTCACGCTTGGATGCCACGAAGTAGTGCGACGCGGCTTGCCACTCTACTACAACCTTTCGGAGATATATTGATATATGTTGGGCATGATTTAGTAATTCTAAATTTGAAGAGTGAGCCCGGCTACAGTGCCGTGAGTCTGTATTATGTTTTTATGTGTATTTTAGAAAATGTTCTCAAAGCGCACATGCCTGAAGTGGGCGTAAGGCTGTGGCTAAGTGCTACGTTAAATTTATAGATGTGATTATAGATTCTTAGATTCTGAGTAAATGTGTCATGTGTTGTCTAACTTGTCTTTGTTTACAGCATGGTGAATGTCAATAAGCAAGCTTGGAGTTGGAACTCAGCGACTTGCCTATTGTTAACGATTGTTTCTGTGCATTCTTATTTATGTTCATGTGGAATGTTACAGAGAACGTGTTCCCAGTTTTGGGACAGCTTTGACGGGACATTTGGGGTCCGTACTGCTTGGCAGTGACCTGTGTTCGAGAGCCCGTCCAGAGGCCCCGTGAGCGGCAGAGGCGACCGCTCGGGCAACACCGCTTATGGTCACAGGGACCAGCGGTAGAAAAGTACTTGCTGTATGTGTGAGAATCGGACATGTTGGTAGACAACAATTTAATACTAAGAATCTGTAATCACACATTGATGCGCTGAGAACAAATCATACCACTGACGAAATTTTTGTAAGGAAAGACGCTCGAATGAGGTCTGTGTCAAAGCGTCTACTACTGCCCTCCTAAAATGGAGATATTAAAAGGCAGCAAGTAACATGACGCTATCATTCTGTATGATTTAATGTTTTAATATGGTATTTTGTAAAGAGGCATATCTTTACCTGTCATTGTTGAATGTGTTATTTTGTAGTTCTGTTTTATATTATTATTTGTTTATAGAGGCACGTTGTTTTTGCCTGTCATTGTTGGTTATAACATTTGTAATTCTGTTTGTCTTCTCTTGCTTTCAGGAAAGGAGAAGTGTTTAATGTAATTAACTGTTTGAATGTGTACCTTTGAGCAAAATAAATTGTAAAGTAAGCTGATATTTAGATTGTTTTTGTCTTCATCTTAGACAGTACATTTGAAGGGTGTTCCGATATTGTAACGAACTTGTGTGCATATTAGACGCTCTTTACGAAGTTGAAGCCTAGGGCTTTTTGTGTTAGGCCCGCCCAGTCCTTTAGGCTAAGGTCAAAGTGTACCCTTTCCTTCCCCTATAGGTGGAGAGGAAATAAATAAATTGGAAGAATTGGTAATTTTTACCCTTTAAATATAACAGATTTTGTCTCCTGAAATTCCGTCAGAAATGTTCTGGGGAACTTTGATCATCTCGGGTCTATTTTAGACCGGAGTAGTTTCCAAGGGAGAAAAGATACGGGTGGGGGGTCACAAGAATGGGGAATATTATATCGAGCTTCTGCAAAAGCGTGTAGTGACGGATACCGCGCAATAGACATACTCGGTCTGTGCCCCATGACCTAGAAGTAAGGATGCGAAGGTTCAATGGTGATACACATTGGCTCTTTAATTAATGAAAGTTTTCGCTATGTTTAACTCTTGTCGAACGTCAGGCCAAGGAACGTTGCGGATTCGACGAAGGAAAGTTAATGACCCCCAAGAAAAAGATCAGGGTGATTATGGAGGTGATGAATTCTCAAGGGCATGCAACTGGATTTTGAGAAGGAGAAAATGTAACCAGTTTCATCGCGCCATTCTTGCAGTTTGTTGAGGACACGCTGTACTGCCTCTTAATAACTTGCATGCTCTTGGAGGAGGAAAAAATGGCACGTCATCAATGAAGAGCGATGCTTTCTCAGGCTCTCAAATTACTGATGCGATACTATTGATAGCAATGGCGAGTGACAGAATCGATCCCAGAGGAACAGCGTTTTCTAACTGGTTACCCGAGGATAATTTGTCGCCAAGGTGGACACGGAAAGATAGTGACGAAAGAAAACCTACTAGAAACAAAGTGTGCCGTCCCCTAAAGCCCCAAGAATTTCGTGAGCGAAGAATGCCGTACATCCAGGTCGACCAGAACCTTTCGCCAAACTACTTTAGAATGTGTATGTGAAGAGAGTGATGAAATAGGACGCGGCCATACTTTCCCGTATGTTCAATCCAGCTCTGGCTCGGGATCTCTTATAATTTATCAGATTATTCATTATTGGAAACCTAAGCTTTTCTTTCTCGCACCATTACACAACTTTCTACTGCGTAAGCGATAGAGAGAAAGTAAAAGAGATGTTTAAAGACTGAAGGGAGGAGAAGACATTTCTTAGAGTAGTAGCAGAGTATAGTCTCTGTAGAGCAGTAGCAGAATAACATATCCAGCACTTATAATATAGTTAATATAGACAGACAACTACAGAATTTTATCAATTTTTGCCAAAAACGCCCGTTTCCATCTGTATTCGGAATACGTGTAGGATTAGGGTAGGAATCACAGAATTTATGTAAACGTGCACAAAATACACTTCTCTTCCGGATACGTCACACATTTTTAACCGTTTTTTAAGTTAAATCAATGAGCTGAATATAGAAAGTCCTATAGAGAAAGTCAACGACTACAGACTTTCTTGGTAAGAACAAATGGTACAAAGAACAGCGATCGCTTTCGTCAACAAATAGCAAGATACGAACCCAGGGGAAACAGAAGTTTAGGACGTCGAAAAAGATGTACGATGGTTCAGTTGATTTGATATGATTTATAGGGTAAAAAAACAACAAAAACTTTATACGACGTATGATTTATATGGTAAAAAACAACATAAAAACTTTATATGACGTATGGGGGAGAAGATTATCAACTCACGTTTTCTTAGGTACCAGAATCCCATCCCAACATTTTAACTATAAATAGTTGAAAGATCAATGAAAGTTAAAATAATAATAATAATAATAATAATAATAATAATAATAATATTGATTTGAATGATTTTTGGAGTAAGCAACTTTCCGATCCAGTGGCATGTGATGTGAGAGCGAGCTGGATTGAAGAAGAGAAGAAACGCTGTGAACATCTTACTAAGATGCATTACCAAGAATTTACAACTGAACAAGTCAGTGAAGTAATCAACAACCTATTGAATTGGAAACCTCCAGGACAAGATAAAATTCATAATTTTTGGTATAAAAGATTCTGGTGCACTCACCAAAGACTGGCTGAATTGATCAAAGATGTCATACAACAACCAGATAAGATGCCAGAATTTCTTACCCAGATAAATTACATATCTGATACCAAAGACCCACGATGTACAAAATCATTACATCGTGCCTTTCACAACGGATATACACCCACTGTAGAGACAACGATATAATTGCAGTCCAACAGAAAGGCTGTAGCAAAGGCTCCATGCGTTTCAAAGAACAATTAATCATAGATTCAGTAGTGTGTGGTCAGGCATATGCAAAACATCGCAACTTCTTCATGGCGTATATTGATTACAAAAAAGCCTTTGATTCTGTACCACATACCTGGCTGATAGAAATACTTATGATCTATGAGGTTGATACAAAAGTTGTCTCCTTCTTGGAACATGTTATGTCGAACTGGCGAACAATAAAATCTTAAGTACTCCTGTTGACAACATCCAAACTGATACAATCAATGTGCGAAGAGGTATTTTTCAGGGAGACTCACTAAGTCCCCTCTGGTTTGTCATCTGTATGAATCCGCTATCTAATCTCTTGAATTCCACTAAATGTGGATTTGGAATTAAATTGGAAGCAAGAATGATGTATCGCATAAATCACCTTTTATATATGGATGATTTGAAGATATATGCTTCGACAAAATCTCAACTTGAACAACTATTGAGTATTGTGGAATCATTTTCAAAAAGTATTAAAATGGAGTTTGGCCTGGAAAAATGTCGAACATTGAATATTGTAAAAGGAAAGCTCCAAGAGGGAGCCTTTGAACTTGAAAATAAACAGTTGATACAAGCGATGTCTGGGAAAGTACAGTACCTGGGGACAGGCAAGGCACATTGACCAAGGTAAAATGAAAGATGAACTTGCAGAGGAATTCTTCCGAAGAACCCGAAAGCTCCTGAAAACAAAGTTGAATGGAAGAAATATCATAAAAGCTATTAACACCTATGCTGTCCCAGTCTTAAACTACTCATTTGGCATTATTAAGTGGAGCAAAACTGACATTGAGAACTTACAACGGAAAATGAGAGTTTTAATGACGAAAGCAGCATGCACCATCCAAAATCTGCACGTGGGTGGAAGAGGACTCACAGACATTGGAAACCAACTTTGTCGGCAAGTGAAGAGCATGAGAATGTATTTCCACTCTGCGGCAAATACATCACAACTGCATAAAGCAATTTGTGAGGCAGATGTCTATACTCCGATAGAGCTGTCGAGACAGGATGTTGCGGACTTCTCATGCAATGACGGCCAAAAGAGAGATTTATGGATGGCTAAAGCTCTTCATGGAAGACATCCACATGAGATGAGCCAGAACATGTCGATTTGAAAGCATCGAACTACTGGCTTATATCAGGACAGATCTTTCCAGAAACTGAAGGGTTTATGTTGGCTATTCAGGATCAAGTTATTCCAACGCGTAACTATTTGAAGCGAATTGTTAGAGATAGCAATGTGCAGAATGAGTTATGTCGTTATGGTTGTCCAACAGTGGAATCAATTCATCATGTTACCTCGGGTTGTACACATTTGGTAGGCACCGAGTATAAACAGCGACATGATTCGGTGGCCAAAATTTTAGATCAAGCGTTGGCTCAGAAATGTCGTCTTCTGACTGAAAATAAGGTACCGTACTTTAAGTACCAACCTATGAGTGTTGTGGAGAACGAAGAGTGGCGCTTGTATTGGGATACAACTATCTTAACGGACCAGACAGTGATTCACAACAGACCGGATTTGGTTGTGATTAACAAGTGTGAGAAACATGTCATGCTTGTTGATGTTTCTGTCCCAAATACTGGCAACATTCAAAGCAAATACACTGAAAAAAAATCAGTAAATATGCAAATCTTGTTGAACCCGTTGAGAAACAGTCGAATATGGAAAGAGTCAACATTATCCCGATAATTGTTTCAAGCTGCGGAGTCACGCCCACACAGGAGTCTGGTGTAGGGCCTTAAGCAACTGGGTTTGAATGAAGACCTGTACAAACTCATGCAGAAGGCAGTTGTTATTTCAACAACAAGAAGTGCGGAAAGTCATGGGAAATAATGTATTATAAAATATTTTTAAAAAAATAGATGTATTGTGCTTTGATTTTATATATCTGTACAATAATTCATTCAAATGTACCAATAAAATGAGAAAATAAAAGGATAATAATAATTAAAAAACGCGAGATTAGCAACATTTGAAAAGCTACACATTTTCGTTCCCGAGTTAAAGAAACCTATTTGCAACTGTAAACGAACTGCAGATTTGATTTTTCTGCATTGCTAACAATATAGAAACTCACCCTCAGCTTCCACTTCAAGCAACTTCACTTCCTTCCACTACAAGCAAAAGAAGAGCTCAACAAAACATGCGCATAGTGAAACTACATTTATGCCCAGAAGCAAAACAGGAGGCTCAGCATTTGCTCAATGGATCAGGGAAACTGGACGAAAAACCTGATTGAGATGGGGGTCTTTGACCAGGAAACTGAAAAACATTACTTGTTACAGGCATATTGAGTCGTTTTTTATATTATACAATACAAATGTAAACTAATTCATTGTATCATTGTTATGTTAAAGTAAACATTTTTCTCTTGATCATCAATAGTCTCTAATTGTATAGAAACAGTTTATGCACCAGAAAATATTTTATTGTTAACTTAAATTTGTGTACGAACTTTAATTGTTTAATGTCATCTGGCAAAGCGTTGTAAAGGAACGTACATGTATATGGATTTCTTGTAGTGAGCTGTTGATACTAACACTTGATGAACGTGATTTCTACGACGTGTGTTGTAGTAATAAAGTAATAAATATCAGTATTGCATGATATATGTTCCCACCGTTATGTAAATCAGTTTTGACAAATATTACAGATTCGTAAACAGTAAACGTTGTTTACGCGGCGTTACAGGCATCATGCCTAAATACTTGAAGATCAGAATGAGATAAAATTATTACATGGCGATTATTCGATTACGATTGTATGATGATTATTAGATTCTCATGCTTTTGAGTGTTTCTACTGTATTTTTGTATATTTACTTTGTACATTAAAGGTACATCCCAAAATATGAAGGAAGAGTTAGTGTTTGTGTGTTAAACATTTAAAAATTTGCTGGCACAGATATATGTTAGAGGGCTATGATATGGCATTTTTTACACGTTAATTATAATGACATGAAGTGATCTACGATAACTTGACTAAAATTAGCACGACTCTAATAAATATCAATGTATACATACGGACTGGAAATAAATAAGTTTGATCAACAGAATATTAAAAGACGGTAAACTTTATGAGAAAATTATAAAAACTTACGATGTAACTCATCAACTCTATCATGTCCTTCCTTAAGTTCTTCTTCAGATTTCTTTAACTGGAAACGCAGGGATTCCAATTCTTCTTTCATATTGTCTTGAGATGTAGGATCTGGCTCAATTCTTTCAAGAATGATATCCACTTGTGTACCTGATAAAAGATAGTTTAAGGTTAAACAACGATACGATCCTCAAAAGGCAAGTCAACGCACCCAGGGCCAATGCACCAGCCATTTCCGGTGGCCATCTGAAACGGTGCAGGGCAGCGATGCCTCTAACACAATTCAATTTGCAGATTACAGCATAATTAGGTTGGCTTCCCAAAAACGACATCTAGAAATTTCATCGATATAAACAAGTAGCATGTAAATATCCCACTGATGTACTCGCAGGCAAAGACTGTGGCGGAATTACAATCTACAAAATGGAAATGTTTTGATACGCAGAATCAGTGTCCATGAGGTTATTTCTTTTCACAAAACTTTTGATTTTTCATTTATTTAGTCAAAAACTTTTAAAAGGTTATGTGACGTATAGGGGAGAAGTACAATATGCGCAAGTTTTCTTGAGCTCCAGAATCACCGACATTTTAATTACAAATAGTTGAACATTTATTAAAAGTATCAAAACAAGCGACGTCAGAAACTCTTAAAAACTAAACATTTTCGCATCCGAGTTACAGAAAACGTATTTGCATCGATAAACCAACTGTAATTTTAATTTTTTGTATTGCTAACAACAAAGTTACTTACCCCCGGCTCTACACGTACCTCTACTAGCGAAAGGCGAGTTCAACAAAAAGTGCGCAAAGTGAAGCAACATTAATGTCCAGAAGCAAAACAAGAGGCGGAAGCAAAACACAGCATTCGCTCAATGGATCAGGAAGTGAACAAAACCCTAATCGAGATCGTCATTGACCCGGAAGCTGAAATACATTACAGGCATATTAAGTCATTTTTAAAATTATACAACACAAATGTAAACTAATAGCCCAGTCAAATTGGACAAATCGAATGAAAAAAACACCAACATGATTGTTTGGTGGTACCTATCGCAGATTTTATTAAACATCCAGAAGACTGTCTAGGCTTGAAAAGTTCTTGTTTTTTATTTACGGCAAGGTCATTTTTTCCTTTGATTATCAATGTTTGCTCTAATTTGACATATAAGACATTATATATCATTGTTGAAATAATTATTTTTTTTGATGGTCAGTATAGTCTCTAATTGCATAGAAACAGTTATGCAGTAGAATTGATTTTACTTTTAACTTAAATCTGTGTACCGATTTTAATTGTTTAATGTCATCTGGCAATGTGTTGTAATGGACCGTACATGTACATATTGCATTATATTGTATTACATGTGTATTATACGTGGATTTCTTATAATGAGCTATTGATACCGAAACCTGATGAATGAGATTTCTACGACATATGGTATAATTATAACTACTACCGAACTCCATGAAAATATGTTCCCATCGTCAAGCAAGTCAGTTTTGACTTCCACGACGTGTGTTATAATTATAAATATCAGTTTTACATGACGTTCCCACCGTTAAGTCAGTTTTGACAAATATTACAGACGCATAAATAAATAAATAGCAAGGCAATGGAAAGATTCCAAGCTCAATGAAGAGACGCTTGCAGGAATCATATGAATAGCATTTCCTTATTATTCGTATAATTGTTTTTGCAATCTAGAAGGCTGGGTACTATAGCACGATCTTCCCTAAAATATTATGCCATATCTCAGGCGGGAATGTACATTTGCATAAGACTGATGTAAATTGAAAAAATCTGAATGCGTAACATAACACACTTAATTCAGTGTTTACTTCAGTTATATGTATATTCCGTTTGAGGTTTGGCTGAATTGGGAGATCCAGAAATTTTGTTACGTTGACATCTACTAATTGCATATTTTTCGTTTCCAATGCAGCATGCGATTGCCGATTTGAAATGCAAAAATGCAGTGGAAACGCTTTTCCTTCGTTAACTATTAATTTGTTAATACGAAACCAATTTGAATCTTCTGAAATCGTACTATTCGTTGTTTCTTTTTTACAAAGAACATTCGTGTCATCGGCGAACCACGTTCAATCGACGATGGAATATCATTTACGTTACGTATCTATCACGAACTAGTGGTGCTACAACAGCAAGTCCCAGTACATTCTCGTGATATCGTTAAAAATTGAAAAATTCTAAAAAAACGAAGCGTGCAAAATACATACATTTAAAAAAAATCAATTGTTCAAACAAAAACAGATATCTGCATTTAATTTAGTATATTCACGTTCTACATGAATGTACCAGCGATGCACGAAGCATATTATAGCCGTCAATAAAATTATTACTTTATATTAACGAGAACGAAAGGCAGCCGTCATTATCGCCTTATCAGTGCAGCGATACAACAATGGGTTGCAACAAGCAACAATAACCAATTCCTATAGGATACACATTTTGCCAATAAGCATTGATGATACCGCTAGCAAGAAAATGAAAATGGAAACGTAAAGCATAATATTTTCATATTCATCAAAATTACTCGTTTTTATACATGCCTTACTTCTTATTCCCACATCGTAGTAAGCAAAGCGAAATCAATTCCTTTTCACATTAACTTAATTAAAAAACGCAATTAAAAAGTTTTAAATAATTTCTAAAAGATTAATTTTTAAACGTATAACAACAAAGCTCGAATGTAAGAAACAAACTAAGAAATATCAAATAATATACAAATTCTAACTTAAGTAAAATCCAACTGCAATTCAGAGGGGAGACAATGTTTGACGCCAAATTTCTCAACAAAAAAAAAAAAAAAAAAATCTTTTCGAAAAATTCAACACCACATTATTTCAAGGTCTGATTTTAATAAACACATTTTATTAAGAAAAAAGTAAATATTCACAATTGTACTTGTAGGAAGACGCTGAAAAAAATTATTTTTTTTAATTTTCGAAAACTCAGGCATTACAATGAACATGAGACCTGCACAATGGTCTCTTAAGCGTCCTTTATACTAAGGTCCAAATTTAAACACAAACTTTTGTACCGTTTTTAAGAACGTGAACAATCTAACAACAGTGACTTGTCTCTTTAACCAATACTTTTCGAGAATTGCTACCCATCTAACTAAGGGTCTTTAGCCACAAAATTCAATATCAGACGTTTCACCTAAAATTTTAGACACGATGTTCGTTTCCGAAACTTCCTGAGGAATTCTCAAAATAATCAGTAAACTAAAAAATTAATATTCGGCTGGTTTAGTTGAATTTTCAGATTATTTATGATAGCAGAATTGTGCCTGCTATCATACATCTGTTAACTCGCAAATTAAATACATTCTTATGCACCGAAACTTTTCCAGATATTTCCAAAACAGCTAAGATTATGCCGCTCTTAAAAAAGAAACAAAAATAAAATACAAAATTTTCAGCCAATTTGTCTTTCGTCGTATTTTTGAAAAATATTTAAGACACTTTTTTTCTCAATACACACGACGCATTTTCAGATTGCAAAATGGCTTTCGAAAATTAAAATCTACGGAAACGGCCATATTTTTTTTTTTCTTAAAGATGTCGCATCATCACTAAATCACAACGAAGCACCTATTGGAATATTTTTAGATCTTTCAAAAGCCTTTGAGGTCATTGATCATAACATTTTACTTTCAAAATTGCCTTCATACGGAATACGTGGTTTTGCTCTAGATTGGTTATGATCGTACCTTAAAGAATGATCGGAAGGTAGAAATACGTTACTGGAGAGATGAAACATTTTATACACACCTTTCCGACTCTTTGCCAATAGCAGTGGAGACCCGCAGGGATCGATTCCCTATTCTCTTCCCACAATACGTAAACGATATGCCCTCGACGAATCGAAACGGAAGAATAGTTCTCTTTGAGGATGAAACGAACATTCTTTGCAATAAATTGATTGACTGATTTTTTAGTTTCCGGGCGCGTCAACTGCTTCGGTCCCGTTAGTGTAGTGCATGTTTTTTTCTCTGGTGATCTTCCCCCGCTAGATGGCGAGATCCGGCGCCGACCTACCGTCGGGTAGTGGGGTTTCCCCCTAACCAGGACTCTCCCACCAACGGGGCACCGCCCCAGCCGGGACAGGCTCTAAGCTCCCGACCGGTCTCCCGGAATATGCGGTAGTGTAGTGCATGTTAGTGTAGGTGTGTGTGTAAGGGGAGAGGATGAGACAAGGAAGAGGAAGAACAGATCGCGCGCGGTCCGTGGCCCGTTTATGCTCCGGTACTGCTCCGGCATTCACCTGGTGTTGATCGGAGAAACCACGGAAAACTACCGATCAGAGCAGCCGGCCGCTAGAATTCTCCAGACAGCAGCTGAATTCGACCTAGCTTTTCAGTATCGAAAATCCTGCCGCCGTCAGGACTCGAACCTAGGACCTCCCGGTTAGAGGCGCTGCAGTGACATCAGTTGATGCACTGAGCTACCGCTACCGGTCTTTGCAATAAAGAAACCGTAAATAGTACAATATCAGATGTTTCAAAATGGTTCCGTAATAACAATTGTAAATTAAAAGAAAAAGGTTTCAATGCAGATTTCCATTTCAAATAAAAAAATTCTGTACTCCATTGAATATGAAGGCTGTGCCATTGACTGATGTTAAGGCAACAAAATTTTAAGGTCTCTTAATTCAGTAAAATTACAAATGGAACATCAATTTAAATGAATTGAATAAAAAATGAAATTCAATATGCTACGCGTTCAGAATTGTTTCCAATTCACACAGCCTTCATACTGCTCGTCGTGTTTATTTCGAGAATGTTCATTCCCGCCCGAGATATGGCATAATATTCTAAAGAATTACATTTATAGCTCCCAGACTTCTAGATTACAAAACAGAGTCGTACGAAAAATAAGTAAATCCCACCGACCTGTTTCTTGTAAGCCTCTGTCAATTAATCTAGGAATTTTACCATTACCTTGTCAGTTGATTTACGAATCAGTAGTTTTTGTCAAAAATTACTTACTTAAGGGCGGGAATATATTTTCAACAAACGCCGATGTCTGTAACTATTATTCCCGACCTAATAAACATAATCAGGTGAGAGTATCAACATCTAACATCAAAAAATTCACATACAATACATGTTACATTACTTCACAACACTCTGCCAGATGACATTAAACGATTATTTATTTATTTATTTTACGTCAAAAAACAGTTAAAAACTGCGTATGACGTGCTATGGGGAAAAAACACATTTTCAAAATTCTGTGATCCCTACACTAAGTCATTTACTACTTAAATTTTGAATTTTGAAAGGGAGAAAAAAAAAAACTCCCATGTAGTAAAATCTATTTTCAAGGATAAATAAGCAATAAATTTTGAATTTTGAAAGGGAGAAAAACAAAAACAAAAAAACTCCCATGTAATAAAATCTATTTTCAAGGATAAATAAGCAATAAATTTTGAATTTTGAAAGGGAGAAAAAAACAACAAAAAAAACTCCCATGTAATAAAATCTATTTTCAAGGATAAATAAGCAATAAATTTTGGCTCTTATTACTTCCTGCGCGACAACATGGAAACGTAATTTGAAGAATTGTGTTTCCACTGAATTCTAGAAGACGTGCACAGAAAAAGAAGTTACATTTATGTCCAGAAGCAAAACAAGGGGCCATCTCAGCATTTGCTCAATGAATCAGGGAAACTGGATGAAAAACCTGATCGAGATGGGTTAAATTCGATAGAAAAGTTAAAATCACAAGTGAAATCGTTTCTGCTGCATAACTGTTTCTATACAATTAAAAACTGTACCGAGCATCAAAAGGAAAGTAAGATTAATTTTAACAATGACATTTAATGTATTATTTACTATTTGGACTGTATAATTCTAAACAATTTGTAACAAGTATTGTACCACAGATTCTGGGTCAATGACTCCCATTTCGATCAGGTTTTTCTTCCAGTTTCTCTGATCCTTTGAGCAAATGCTAAGATGGCCCCGCGTTTTGCTTCTAGACATAAATGTCATTTCATAAACTGTGCACGTCTTATAGCCCGAGGAATATAGTTATTCAAATTATCGTACTCTATGTTGTCTCGCCACGAAGTATTATTCCTTCACGAAGGATATGAGGGATAAAAGCTCAAATTTATAGCTGATTTAGCATTGAAAATCGATTTTATTAAATCGATGTGAAAACTTTGTTAACTATCTTTGCAAAAAACGCTCATTCCTTTCTGTATTCAAAATTGATGTAGCTTAGAATCACAGAATTATGAAACCGTACACACAACGCACTTTTCTCCGTAGCATGTCACAGACAGTTTTTAACTGTTTTTGACCAAAAATAAATAAATAAAGAAGACAAAATGGTTTAAAGATAATAAAAATTGCCTACGTTTGACACACAATTTCGCATGAAATACTCATATTTTTGAAAAATTGAACATCACATTTATTTTAGATATGGTTATGATGAACACATTTCATAAAGAAAAACATGTTTTTGTCATTGTAGTTGACGCCGAAAAAAGTTTTAAATTTTTTAATTTCAAAAACATCAGGGTGTTCAACAAACATTAAACCTGCGCCATTCTCTTAAATTCTCTTAAAGATGCGTAAAATTTTTAGTTAAATATCTAAAAAAATGGAGAAAAAAGACTGCAAACAAACAAATATCAGTAAAGCAAAATGTGTACATTGTGGAGATCAATATCCGTCGAGTTACAGGGATACTCAGTGGCAAAAGAATTGCAGAGATTAAGAAATGAAAAAAATAATTAAAAAAAAGTAGCTTGTCTCAGACATCTAAAAAATTAGAAGAAAATAATGATAAAGAAAAAAATCTGAAAATGATAAAAAACGAAAGAATCTACAGTACAGCACCAAAGGAGCAATACCTAAAACCTCGAAAAAATGAACAGAACACTTAAAATCATGTCTTGGAACTCTAACGGACTGCTGCAGCATCAAAATGAACTGCAAGCGATCCTTGATCTAGAGAAAGTGGATGTTTGTTTGATATCAGAAACCCATTTAACCAGGCATACTAAGCTGCAAGTGATCCTTCATCTAGAGAAAGTGGATGTTTGTTTCATATCAGAAACCCATTTAACCAGGCATACTATCATAAAGTTTAGAGGTAATATAACGTATACGTCTGTACATCTAAATAACACTGCCAGAGGACAAAGTGCTGTGATAATAAAAGAAAATATACTCCATTATGAAGAACTTAAATACGAAACAGAAGAAATACAAGCTACTTCAGTATTCGTAAAACAAAATTATCCATTAAGAATATGTGGTATTTATTGTCTCCAAAATATTCATTAAAGAAGCAGATTACTACTTTTCTTATCAATTGGGAGACCAATTTATAATAGGTGAAGATTTTAATGCCAAAAATACCTATTGGGGTTCTAGATTAACAACAACAAAAGGTAAAGAATTATTAAGTGCCATAAAAGTGATTGGTGGCAAAGCTCTGTCAACAGGTAAACCTACCTACAACCACAAATAAAACCCATTAAAGATTTTAAAATTTGATTCACAAACAAACCAAACCAGCATTAGTTAACAATCGTACGGACTGGAAATGCTTTAATCAATGTCTAGAAGAAAAAATAAATCTCCATGTTGCATTAAAGACTAATGAAGAACTAGATAACGAGCTGGAAGTTTTTACGAAAGATATTCAGCAGTCAGCCTGGAGAAGTACTCCAGAATTCAAAAGAACAATAAAAGAGAACAATTACCCAGAAGAAAATTTTAAACCTTGTTATTGAAAAGAGGAAAATGAGAAATTGGCAACAAACAAGAGCACTATACCATAAAACTAAATACAATAGTCTCACTCAAAAACTAAGAAAGATACAAGATTTTAAAAACGAATGCACGAGTATGTATCTACAAGAATTGTCACCTGAGAAGAACACTGATTATTCCCTCTGGAAGGCATCAAGAAAAATAACAAGACCTATCATTCAAGCGCCTCCAATTAGGACAAAAGATGGCAAATGGGCTAGAAGCAACGTACAAAAAGCTGATAGATTTGCTGAGCATCTGGAAGAAATATTCCAGTTTCATGAGGAGAAAGAAAATGAAGTAGAAATATTTAATGAAAACTGATGTAGCCAGAAGATAACAAAAGTATTACCCCTGTTACAATAACTGAAGTACAAAAAGAAATACAAAATCTGAAACTTAAAAAAGCCCCAGGATTTGATTTAATAACAGCAGATGTTTTAAGGAAACTGCCGAGAAGGGTGTAATAAAATTGACATATCTTATTAATGCTGCATTTAGATTGAAATATGTACCCAGATTTTAGAAAGTGGCAGAAATTATAATGATATTGAAACCAGGAAAACGACCATGAGGCTACATCGTACAGACCGATCTCACTGTTACCTATTTTGTCTAAGCTTTTTGAAAAATTGTTGCTCAAAAGAATGAAAGAGATTATTGAGGACAAAAAGTTTATACCAGAACATCAGTTCGGATTCAGAACGAAACACTCCACAAGAGATCAGGTGCACAGATTATGCAGCGTCATCGAAAAATCATTGGAAGAGAAAACGTTTTGTTCTCCAATCTTCTTGGACGTAGCGCAGGCTTCGACAAAGTCTGGCACAAAGGTTTAAACTTAAGTTGGACTGTTCCTTCAAACAATATGCAGATCTTCTAGAATCTTACTTAACAGACAGGTATTTTAGAGTTCAACAAGACGATGCCTTTACTGGACTCAAAGAAATTAAGGCAGGGTTACCGCAAGGAAATGTGCTGGGACCAATTCTATACCTACTGTACAACAGTGACCTCACCAAACCAGAAAAGAGAGTCATAGGAACATTTGCCGATGACACTACATGAAGAAGCAACCCAGAAGTCACAATCACCAATAACTCATGTACAAAAATGGACCTATGATTGGAATATTAAATTAGATGAAAGTAAAAGTGTTCATATGATTTTCACAAACAGGCATACTGAACACATTCCAATTTATAGAAACAACCACATTGTATCATATGCAAATACAGCAAAATATCTTGGCATGACATTAGATTGTAAGCTTCGATGGAAAAGAACATGTAAAGAAAAAGGAGAAGAACTAAATATTAAATACAGCAAAAACTGATGAAGAAAATAAAAAAAAAAAAAAAAAAAAAATGGATAATTGGAAGATGTTCTTGCCTTTCAATATACAATTAAATTTATAAGCAAATATTGAAACCGGGGACAACTCTGGGGATGTACTAGTCAAAGTAACATCGAAATTATCCAAAGATTTCAGAACAAAGTGCTAAGAAATATTGTCGAAGCATCTTGGTATATAAAAAATAAATATCTTCACAAAGACCTGAAAGTTGAAGCAGTGGATAAAGAAATACAAAGGTTCGTGAGAAAATGCGAAGAAAGGTTGCACCAACACGACAATCCTGAAGCAATTTTTCTCCTGGACAACAGACCTAGTGAGAAGATTGAAGAGAAAAAAACCTTTCGAACTTGTGTAAAGTGAGGTGCCAAAGTGTTTTAATAACTAAGATCTAAAATAACAGTGTAAATACCAGTGTATCTACAAACACAAAAAGTGTGTTTTTGAATTCAATTTGAAACTAAGAGGATGCTAATAGGCTAGCTCTTAGAACAAATTTTATTTCCTACTAGTTTAGGTCAAAAGAAAATTGCTTATTAGTCTATAAGGCTAGATTGTAATGTTTATGAAAAAAATTCTCTTTAATGTCCATCACAGTATCCAATAACAAAGTTTAATCAAAAACGTTGGAGCCATTTTTTTGAACATTTTGAAAATGTCCCGTGTGGTTCGTGTAAAGTACCCCCAAAATTAAAATATCTGTTTCAAATTCAAGAGATTGCAACATCAGCCAGATCAAGTGGGGAATATCAATTTCGGAGAAAATTGGCTGAAATATTTAGCCGCTAGCGTTGTTCACAGATGGAGAGACATTTCACCGTCAATCGATTTTTCGGTACGAGGGACCTATAAAACATGGATTCTGGCTACACCACGTGTTAAGGATTTTTTAAATTTAGTAGCTGGATTTATCCACTTTTTTGTAACCAGAGACGTGTAATAAAAATTTGTCTGTGAAAAAATCACCGTGTTTTTCCGCAGCATTACATAACTTTCTCTCCACTGCCTAAACAGCAGCGAGAATGTAGAAAGGATAGGACCCAAGATTGAAGTTTGTGGTCCCCATGCTCAATTGACAAAGAATTGGAACGATAAGTAAATAATGTTCATACGTGCCAGTCCGTTATTTCTAACTTTGAGAACGATGTTTAAGGTACGAGGTTATCCAATCAAGAGCAATATCTTGAATTCCATATGCTGATAATTTTGAGAGCAAGATGTTATGGTGAAGGACGTCAAAAGCTTTTGAAAGATATAAAAATATACCAATAAATGCTTCATTTTGGTCTATTGATAAAGCAACATCTTTAAGAAAAAAAATTGCAAGTTAGGTAGATTTTGATTTTCTAAATCCATGCTGTAAGTCTGAAAGCGTTTCATTTTTCCTGAGAAATTATTCCATTCCCCTGTAGGAAAGACCCTCTAATATTTTCGGGAAAACTGACTAAAGATAAATTAGACGATTTTTAATTTCATTTTTGTTGACTTCTTTAAACAGTGTCTTAATTTTTGCTGTTTTGAAAATATCTAGTAATATTCCTGTGCATAAAAAAAAATTGAAAATGTGGTTAACGGGGCTATAAAGACAGGCGCACAAGTTTTTAATCACCAATCTAGAAATTCATTCCAATCAATACTTTTTTTAGTTTACTGACTATTCTGAGGAGAACTTCTAGAGAAGTTTTATTTATTTATTTATTTATTTATTTATTTTACATCAAAAAGACAGTTGAAATTGCGTGTGATGTGCTATGGGGAGAAGTGAATTCTGTGCACATTTTCAAAATTCTGTGATCCCTACACTAAGTCATATACCACATGAATTTTGAAATTTAAATGAAAAAAAAAAGAAGCTTTAATGTAATAAAATCTATTTTCAAGGATATAAAAGCAATAAATTGTGGGTTCTTATCCATGATGTCCTTCGTCAAGGAATAATACTTCTTGCCACAACAACATAGAAATGATAAGTTGAATAACTATATTTCCCAATGAATTCTAGAAGACGTGCACAGATAATGAAGTTACATTTATGTCCAGAAGCAAAACAAGGGGCCATCTCAGCATTTACTCAATGGATCAGGGAAACTGGACGAAAAACTTGAACGAGATGGGGAAATTGGAAATAAACATCTTGACGAAAATGTTTTGGGAAGAGTTGAATTTACTGGTTTTAGTCCCTTCGTGAGATCAGCCGTAATTCAAGGAAAGTGTTGGACGAAGAGATTTGCAACTTTTACCCGATTACTCACTTCTCTGTCATTTTCCTTAAAGAACAAAACAAAGCAAAACAAAACTTCTATAAAGTATGCAGATGATGGGGTTGCATTTTTTTATGATATTCCGCATTGCTGTAGGTTTGTGACTAGCGTTCAAAATATGTTGATTATTTTTCATTATATTTGCCTGTACTAATACCTTCCTGAAATGCTTTTGTATTTTTGGAAGTATGGAACATTGGAACAGAGTGATACATTATATTTAGGAATAAACTGCGTAGCATATGTTTGATTTTACAGGATTTTTAATTCTTTGTGTGACTGATCAAAGTATTGCTTTTCTGTGAAATGTTTAATTTTCTCTTTTTAAACGCAAATGACGTGTTAAAGTGAAATGAAAGCTTTGAGAAAAATGAATTATATTTTTCATTTTCTAGGTGCAACACTTTTTTGTCTAAGTGTATACAGTTTTTGTTAATGAAAGTGCTTCACAGAGAAATTTGATGAAAGAAAATTTATAACAAAGGAAATCTTAAAATGAAACAAAACGTGCACAGTATTTTGTTATTATAAATATAAATACTGAATTTTTAATCATTGTTAAGTAAAAGATAAATCATTCATGCTATCGTGCTATCATTACTGACGGATTACCACTAGTAAGTCATAAAATGTAAAAATTCTACAAACGTAAATATGAGGAAAATAGAGATGATAACCCAATAAAAGCTGATTTAATAACGGTGCACATCCCATTAGCACATTCTCTTAAGCCTAGTCGCACACGCCAATTGTTAGAACTATGATATAATCTGTTTGCTACATCTTTCGTTGAATTACTGTCATGTTCCTCATCAAATGCAAATGGTTGGCATCAATGGGATAAACATCGATATAAATATAAAAACATTTTCATTAATTTAAAGAAGTTAGAAACTATCTTCGACGTTGTATTAGAGAACTGCAATTTTTGCAACTTTTCTTTAGGTCTGGAATCCCTACTTTAGCTTTCATTCTATACTAAGATGAATTATGTATACAAGCAGGATTATGTATACAACATGCCATTTCTGGCAACAATTGATAGAAGAATATTTGCTCCCATGTAATAAAAGCTATTTCCAAAGGCAAATCACCTACAGACACTGGATATTATCACTTATCGTGCCCTAGATGACGAAATCCACATTCTGCCACAAAATGATATTTTATGAGATATTTTATCATCATTTGCAAGGATTAGACTAAAAAGTCTGTTACGGCTCTTAGAATTACTCATTCCATCGACTAAGTGGCCTTCTCACATTTCTTTTTCCGTTCCGCTTATCATTCAGAACCATTCGAGTTAGTCTCTCTTCAGACATTCTTAGTTTATGTTTTTTCCATTTCACTCTACACTGTCCAATAATTTCGTTTCCACTAACCATGTCCAATTCTTTTCTAATTTCTTCATTTTTTATGCGGCCCAAATATTTGTATCTGTATATTTTCCTGAGAAATAATATTTTTGTTGATTCAATTCTCCTAATTTGATTTTCATTTGAATCCAGCATGCACTTCCAAGGGTAAAAGTAAGGTTTTATATAGTTTACTTATTGTAACTTTTCTAACTTTACTTTGTCAGTTTTTTTTATAATTCCAGGTAATTAAATGTGTTAAACCGTTATATTGTTGCCGAATTGCCGAGGACTATTTTCTTTCTTAGTGGTTCATATCCTTTGAATGCCATGGTTTGTGTTTCCTCATAAGTCTTATTGTATTGTGTAGCTATATCATTTAATTTATATATTGTTTCTGGGATACTATTCTCCTCAGAACTTCAGGTCATCAATAAGAGCAGAGTTGCAACATTTGTATTGTTTATTATGAATTGTCTTTCTAAAATTTTAAGCCAGTCAGTTATGACTTTGATACAGTCGACTCCGGTTGTAGTGAATTTTGGAGACTAATGTTTTTGGTTCACTACATCCGATGATGTCACAATTAAACAGAATTTTTCCACAATGAGATAATGCATTAACTAGAGCTATTAATACAGACATATAGCAAGATATATTAACGGCACGAAGTGAAAATATCAATTGCATCTTTTGGCCTTAAAAATCAATTATTTTCAATTGTTTGGTGCACACATTTTTCATTCCTAATATCTCTAAATCCTTCTCCAGAGTTTGTGTTCTCTCCATACTTGATTCTGCCTTGTCCACTATCACCAAAGATCATTTGGTCTTAAAAAATCAATTATTTTCAATTGTTTGGTGTACACATTTTATTCCTAATATCTCTAGATCCTTCTCTAGAGTTTGTGCTATCTTCATACTTCATTCTGCATTGTTCACTATCGCCAAGGATCCACCTCGCATGTGCACTGATCGTGTGCCACTCTTCAGAAGCCCTTTTGCTTACCATAATATACAAGATCCTTTCGGTAAAGCAATGGCATAAGCCAGTAATGAAACCGATATCTTTTCTTATAAGAAATGCCTCTTTAATATAGTCCTTTAGACCACCATTAGTTCTGATCAGAAGTGCCTGGTTATATTAATATTTCAACATTATGGTGTAACTTAACCTAAGCAACTTACAGGTACCACGTTTTTTTCTCATTGTGTTTGCTTTTAAAATTTTAAAAAAATTGTTTTATACTGTAATATTATGTCAAATTATAACTGATTGGTGTGTTTCCTTTCAGACACTGAAGAGGGCCTCACAATTGAGGCCGAAACATCTGCTCTAAATATATTTTACTGACTGGAATCATCGTCTCTTTTCATATAATGTTTGATTTAACCAGTGAATCCTGATTTATTTGATTAATTTTTGGATTGCAATGAAATTCATGATGGGGAAATTCTTCAAGCACATCGAGAACTCTTTTGGTGAAAATGCAGTGAAGCTTCTTACAAGTTGGACATCCACAACTGAGAAGTTAATTAGACAAGAAAGCCAAGTACAGTTCTTAGTAAAATGTAGACGACATGACACCTTTCCTCGTCACCTAGACTATCTAAAATTTAACTTTAACTTTCATAGTAAAACTGCAAAACAAAAAATGCAACATCTCATTAACTCTACCAAAAAGAAACTCCTCAGTTTAGAGATCAAGGATGGCGATATTAATCTTAATTATTTAAAACAGTTAAAAGTAGACCTTGAATTTGAGATGTTTAATGTACTCCCAGGAAGCTTGGTCATGAATTTTTTGAAAACCAATAAAAGTATAATCAAAAAGTGGCAAAATGAGTTCAGACTGAAACATGATAACAAATTCAAAAAAGTTTACAATTTTAATGCTTATAACCTTAAAAATAACAACATTAAATCTTCTATTCCCTTCTTTCAGAATGTCAATGACAAATGGCTTATGAATCTTTCTAATGTTTCCATGCCTAGAGAAGTGGAAAAAATCCTTATTCTTGGTGCTGATTTTGCCACCCCAATAACTAATAAGAAACATCTCCCGATACTTAAATTTATTAAAGATGTAGAAAGCAATTGCCAATTGATTGATGAAAAAGACCATAACATAGCTAGAATAGAATTTGTTAATCTCTTATTACAAAGCAACAAAATTTCTGAGCATTTGTCATATTTTAAACATACCTTTAATGGACACCTCAAAACAACTAATGAATTCATCAAAAACAATCCTGAACTGTTAATAACCAGAGCAGATAAAGGTAAAGTTACAGTGATTATGACACAGGAGGAATATTGTAATAAGATGGAAGACCTTCTGAATGACAATAGCACTTATATTGAAGTAAAAATTGACCCATCCAACAAAATCAAGAAGGAAATCAACACTCTACTGAAAGATTGGTATGGACATTTTAAATATTTGGATTTCCCCACTTACTCTAAACTAATCTGCCACAATGGCAATATCCCCAGATGCTACGGGCTACCTAAAATTCATAAAGAAGAATTCCTCTTAGAATTATTGTTTCATCGATAGGTAGTTATACATGTAATTTATCTAATTACTTGTTAAAAATCTTAAATAGCTCTATTCCTAAACCCACATCCAATGTTAAAGATAGCTGGACCTTTGTTGAGTATATGAAAAATCTGTCAATTTCTGATAATGATATCATAGTTTCATTAGATGTCAAGGCCCTTTTCACTAACATTCCTAAAGACTTAGTTTTAACAGGCATCAAGAAGAGATGGCACTTTATCAATACTAAAACTAAAATTTGCTGTGACCAATTCTTAATTGCTCTGGAACTCATCCTTGATTCCACTAATTTTACCTTTAGAAATAAATTTTATAAACAAACTTATGGCAGCCCCATGGGCAGTCCATTATCACCCATCCTGGCTGATATAGTCATGGAGGATCTAGAACAGTCCTGCTTAAATCAACTTGATTTTACTCCCAAAATTTATAAAAGATATGTCGATGACACCTTTATGATCATCAACAGTAACAAAATTGATCAGACCCTTCAAATTTTCAATAGCTATCACAGTAGATTACAATTCACTCATGAAGTAGAGGTTGACAACAAATCGAATTTTTTAGATGTGGAGGTTGTGAAAAAAGACAACAGTATCATTACTAACTGGTATAGAAAACCCACCTTTTCAGGGAGGTATCTTAACTATTTCTCCAATCATCCTAATGTTCATAAAAATAGTGTCGTTAACAGTTTAGTAGATAGAGCAATCTTATTGTCTGATGAAAGGTTCCATGAGGCCAATCTAAATTTGATCAAAGAAATTTTAATGAACAATGATTACCTCGGGATTATATCAATATTGCTATTACAAACGTTTGTCCAAAATTAAAAAATTAGACTTACATACAGAGGCAAACTGTGTTTCAACTCACTCATCCAATGGAGAAGACAGGATAAAAACTATTGTCATCCCCTTTGTCAAAGGCCTTTCCTACAAGATCAGAGGTGTTTTAAAAAATTATGGTTTTGATGTGCTTTTTGGTAGCCACAACAAACTCCAACACATTATCAAAACTGGAAAAGACAAACTCCATAAAAATAACAAGACTAACGTAGTTTACAAAATTGATTGTATAACACAAGGCTGCAACAAAGTCTATTATTTATTGATTGATTGATTATTTAGTGTTTAGAGGGCGCTTCAACTGCCAAGGTCATTGGCGCCCATGTCAAAGTATTTAAAAGGGTAGATTGAGTAAGTTTGCAAAAGCAACTTACCCGCTAATTAAAAGCATGAACATTACTTAAAAAGGGCATGAATCCCGCAATAGTGTACGACTAAATAAGGCAGAAGGAAAATATAACAGACTCGTAAAATTTATCATAAAATGTAAAATTGGCTGTAAAGGGGCCACAAAACAAACTACATAAGATATTGTCCATGCCACTCAAATAAAATTACGTATTCCACTTTCTCTCAAAAACAAAGAGTTTTGAGAGTGCAGAATCGTCGTCCCCAAGCACCTCCCGTAGCGAGTTGCCCAGGCTATGCCTTCGTCGGCTGTCATCGAATTTTGTGCAATGCAGCAGGACGTGTTGGGAGCCAAGGATTTACGGAATTCTTAATGCAAGTAGATGTCTGTCCCCGGCATGTTCACAGATGGGAGGACTTTCCCCTCGAAGGAGGAAACTATGGGAAAAGTGGCAGTGTCCAATACGAAGGCGGGTTAAAATTACTTCCTCGCGCCTACAGAAGCGGGATGAGGAGCGCCAAGGAATTCTTAATCGCGCTAAGTTTAAAAGTAGTATTGTGCCACTCTGTTTGCCACGCTCTAAGTACGGATCGTTTCAACGAAGCCTTAACATCCGACAATGGTACAGCAGGGATGTCAATGTGTATCCTACGGGTCGCTGATTTCGCCGCTCGGTCGGCCAGCTCGTTCCCTGTGATGTTCACATGGCCTGGAACCCAACTAAGGACCAGGTCATAGTGGCAAGACCGAAGACGATGAATGAGGTTCTGAACTGATTTTATCAGGTAGTCTGACGACGGGCGTGAGACTGCTTGAAGGGAGCTGAGAGAGTCAGAACAGAGAACAACACGCCGCAGCCTCGCTGACTCGATGTATTTCAGGGCCTCCAGAATTGCATACATCTCAGCAGTAAATACACTGCACTGGGAATGTAGTCGATATGATTTGGTGGTCTTGATACAATAAAAACTACATGCCACTGCATCGTTGCACGATGAACCATCTGTATATAAGAATAGATGGTCAGGATAGGCTTCCTCGTAGCCTGAAACTGCATCTGGTAAACCAGAGGACTAGCGATATGTTTGGAAAGATTGGAGAGTCTGAGGTCAATATTGAGAGCAGAAGCTTCCAAGAGGGATCAGGTCGCTTGGGGCTTTACAGGAGTGGAAGTTCGACATTAAGTCCCGCAAAAGATTTCTTAATCGTATGCCTGGGGCTGGGGTAGTGATGTTCGAAGTATGTACGATGATTCATATTTTGGGTGGATAATAATTCGGCGGCACGGATGGCTATGGAGACCCGACACATTAGCTCCATAGGACGATAATAGAATAGCTCGCCTTCTTTCCAGGGATGGCTCTCCAGCGTCAGTTAGAATGCACTCAATTCGGCTGGTGCGGTATGCACCTGTTGCAAGGCGGATACCAGCGTGGTGAATGGTGTTAATGGGCCGAAGAGTGGAAGGGGCTGCCGAACCATACACTTCACTACCGTAATCCAAAACTGAGCGGATGAGTGATTTATATAACCGCAATGGGGTGGTGCGGTCGGCTCCCCAAGACGTACCACTCAGCAATCGAAGAAGATTGAGGGGGGAGACGCATCTCGATTTTAGTGTGCGGATGTGAGCACGCCACGTTAGGGACTTGTCAAACGTAAGTCCCAAGAACCTGGCAGTGTCGGCGAATGAAAGCGGATTCCCTCCCAGGTAGAGAGCTGGATCGCTGTGCAAGTGATATATTCGGCAGAAGTGTACACCAGTAGATTTACTAGGCGAGAATTTAAAACCTGTTGACAAGCTCCATTCATGGAGCTTGTTGAGCACCAGTTGGAGTTGCCTCTGGATCACACTGATGCTACTGGACGAACAATAGATGGCAAAATCGTCCACAAACAGCGATGCCTTTACTGGTTCTCGCACGACCGACGCTATACTGTTTATGGCAATGGCAAACAGAGTGACACTTTGCACCGACCCTTGGGGAATGCCGTTTTCGAGAGGGTGGCTGCTAGACAGTTTGTCACCAATGCGAACTCGGAATGATCTGTTTGATAAAAAATTTTGGAGGAATAAGGGGAGCTTCCCCCTTAATCCCCACGAGTGCAGGGTTCGCAAAATGCCATACCTCCAGGTGGTGTCGTAGGCCTTCTCTATGTCAAATAGTACGGCCACAAGGTGTTGTCTCAGGATGAAAGAGGTTGATATTTCGGTTGCCAAAGTGACAAGATGGTCCGGTGTTTCCTGAAGCCGCACTGGATTGGTGTGAGCAGGTTTCTGCGCTCCAGGGTCCAGACCAAGCGCTGGCTTACCATCCGTTCCAATACTTTGCACAGGCAGCTGGTGAGAGCGAGGGGTCGGTAGCTCGATGGCAACGACCGATCCTTTCTGTCCTTCAAAGCTGGAATGACTATGGCTTCTCGCCATTGAACAGGAATGGTGTGCTCTTCCCAGATACGATTAAACAAGAGAAGGAATTGCATTGCCTCATCAGGAAGATGTTGTAGCATTAGATTATGTATCCCATCAGGACCTGGGGCAGTTCTTTTCGCCAATGCAAGAGCGCAGCGCAATTCCGACATGAAAAAAGGGATGTTGTAATCGGCAGTCTCTCTGGAGGAGAATTCCAGCGGACGACACTCCATCCTCTCTTTGATCAAGAGAAAATCAGGAGCGTAGTTCGCCGAGCTTGACATCTGTTCATAGTACGTGGCAAGTTCCTCTACAATCTCATCTGGAGAAGTGATCATTCCACCATTTTTGAGAAGACATGGCACCGTGTTTGGAGAAGAGTGTCCTTTATCTGGCGGATTCTTCTCCATACCAGGCGTGGTGGCGTGTGGCAGTTCAGGGAGGAGACGTATGCTCTCCACGATTCCATTTTTCTCTCTACAATTATTCTCCTTGCCCTCGCCCTACATCTTTTGTATTCGATAAGGTTGTCCACAGTTGGATAATGTCTAAGATGTGCATGTGCCTTTTTACGGGCGCTGACCGCTCTAGAGCAGTCCTTATTCCACCAAGGCACAGGGATGTGTCGTGGACAGCACGCAGACTTCGGGATTGCAATGGTGGCTGCGCGAAGAACGGCGTCAGTGAATTGGGCGACTAAGGCATCAACGTTACTTGAACGGTTCTCTGGAATGTTTATTTCCTCGCAGAATGTATTCCAGTCAGCTCGATGGATTACCCAGCGAGGTGAACGGGTAGCGTCTAAACTAGGAATATTAAAGCGTACCATGGTAGGAAAGTGGTCACTCCCATGTAAGTCATCAAGAACAGTCCACTCTAAGATGGTAGATAGACATGGACTGCAGAGTGCCAGATCTATTGACGAGAAAGTGTTTGACGCTGTGGAAAAATGTGTATTTTCCCCAGAGTTCAGAAGAATTAGGTTCTGCTGGTCAATATATTTTCGATAATAGTACCTCTGGGGCATGACCTCGTGCTACCCAGGCGGGATTGTGGGCATTAAAGTCACCCACAATAAGAAAAGGGGCGGGCAGCTGAGAAACAACTTCAAGTTCCTCTTGTGACACGGCTTGGCCAGGAGGAATATATATATTGCACACCGTCAATGAAAAGGACGGCAGATATCTACGGACGCATACAGTTTGAAGGTCGGTTCGAACGATATGTTCCTCAGAAAACATATGGTCTCGGATAAGAACCGCGACACCTCCGTGAGCACGAAGTCCGGCATCTTGGTCAAACCGATAGGTTTGGAATCCGCCAGGCAGAGGGGTGGTTAGGAAGAAGATGAGTTTCCTGGAGACATACTATAAATGGTCTGTGGCGGAGAGTATGAGCTTCAATTCTTCTAAATGTATGCGAAAACTCGTTCAAGTTCCATGAGAGAGCCATTCAAGGAAATTATTATTTCTTTGGTGCCTTCTTTTTCTTTCTCACCTTCGAAAAAGAAGAGCTCTTGAGGTGCTCCTCATCTACAGCAGAGTCGTCCTGACTGCTGCTGGATAAGGTCGCCTGTGTCAGGGGGGTGTCCCGGTGTTTTGACACAGGTGACCGAGATCTAGAAGGGTTGGAAGATCTTCCAGTGTGAGTCTCGGCAGTGGGAGGAGGACGAGACTTCGGCGACGGATTTTGAGTTGGTGTCGATTTCTGATTGGAATCAGTTTCTATAGGGAGCTCAGTAGAAGTTTTCGGTGGCTGGAGTTTTTTGCTGTTTATTTTGTATTTGGTTGGTATAATAACTTTTCCCCCTTGGATACAGGCCGTATCTTCAGGGAAGTCTATAGGAGCAACCTGGCAGGAGAAATGCGCTGCTGGGGCTGGAGTGCATTGGGTTTGGCAGCTCACGGTTACCACCGGGGGCCTAGCTTTAAAGTGCTGGAAAGGATCGTGACATGTCTACTGGATTCCTTGCTTGGAATCGACGCTTCGCCTCAGGGGAAAGAAACTTTTCTGTCACTCGGATCTTTGGATTTCCTTCACGGAGATAGATTGACACTGGTTGAAATTGGCTGCATGGTTGCCTTCACAGTTAAGACAGTGCGGTGGTCTGTCGCAGGGTTGTGGGTCGTGCGCTGGTGTTCCGCACTTCCGCATACTGCGCTAACGACATGCAGCGTTGCTGAGTATGACCAAACCTTTGGCAGTTGAAACAGCGCAAAGGGTTCGGAACATATTGTCGCACACGGAGGTTGTAAAAACCAGTACTTATTTTTTCCGGAAGGGACGGACGGTCAAATGTAAGGATCAGGGTCGAAGTGGGGATTAATTTCCCCTGCTCCTTCCGTCTGATCCTATACACTTCAGTGACTCAAAACTCTCAAAAAGTTCGACAGATCTTCATCACTTTCAGAAGCAAAGTCCTCGTGGTTTACCACGCCTTTGCACAAGTTCAAAGTCGGGTGATTCGTGACTACCACCTGGATGCCGGCAATCTGCTTGGTTTTTTGAATTTTTCCAATTTGTTCGTCGGTGCGTGCTTCAAATAGAATGGTACCATTTCTTTGTCGCACGACCGCTTGGAGCTTACCAAACTCGTCTTCAATGGCTCGCGCCAGACGGACAGCACTTATGCTTTTAAAAGTTTTCCCTTCCTCGGCGCATGCCATGAGGAGGAAACGGGCTTCTTCGGTTGATCATCTTTTGCGAAAAAACTATTCAAATCGATAGTTCTATCAAAATATCTCCTCTTCCTTGCGGAGGAGGGCGGGGGGTTTATTTTCTGCTCCATAGAGTAGAAGGCGGTTCATCTCCGTGCTCCCCACCCACCATGGAGTCCAACAAGGGGACACCCCACTGGGGTGCCAGGGTTGGCACAGAGATAGTAGGGAGATGTCACAGCGCTGCCCCGCCGTGGATCCCCCCGCTCACCCTGGAGTTCAGTACAAGACCTAGTCCAAGCCGGTTGATCGGGAGTGGGTTAGCTCCCGACCGCCCGTCTAGAAGAGTCCGTAGCCAAAGCAAGTGTATTGAGACCTACAGGGAATGTTCCCCAAAAATACGTAAGAGCACGTATCCCTAGATACCAAGAAAGAAGTAGCACGAGGAGAGTAATTGGGAAACAGACAGGACCCTCAACCGCCAGGACATACATTCCCTCCGACACGGGTCGCCATGCACGGCAAACACATGGGTGGGCGTTCAGCATACAGAGGGGGCCAGTGAAATAGAAGAGGGAGAAGAAAAGAGAAAGGATGTAATAAAGGAGCGAGAATGATATATGGGGAGAAGAAAAATGTCTGGTGAAAGAAAAGAATACTTGAGAGCCCTCTCTGCATCCCCCCGTCAGGACGTGGACCAACCCACCTCGACGGGTGGTATTGCTGTAGATTGGTTACGTTCGTACCTTAAATAACTATCTCAGAGAGTGGAAATAGCTTACTGGAATGATGGAACATTACGTACGCACCTTTCCGACTCTTTGCCCATTGCACGTGGAGTTCTTCAAGGATCGATTTTAGACCCTATTCTATTCCTACTTTACGCAAACGATATGCCCTCGACGATTCCAAACGGAAGAACAGTTCTCTTTGCAGATGGTACGAACATCCTTTGCAATAAAGAAACCGTAAATAGTACAATATCAGATGTTTCAAATTGGTTCCAAAATAACAAATTAATTGTAAACGAAAAGAAAACGGTTTTAATGCAGTTTTCCATTTCAAATAAACCATTCTGTGCTCCATTGACTGATGTTAAGGAAACAAATTTTCAGGTCTCTCAATTCAGTCAAACCTTAAATGGAACGTCCATTTAAATGAATTGAACACAAAATTAAGTTCATCATGCTACGCGTTCAGAATTTTTGCAAATTCAGTCAGCCTTCATACTGCTCGTTGTGAATATTTCGCGAATGTTCATTCCCGTCTGATATATGGCATAATATTCTGGGGAAATACATCTTATAGCTCCCAGACTTTTAGATTACAAAAACGAATTGTACGAATAATAACCAAATTCCACCCACGTGATTCATGTAAGCCTCTCTTCATTAATCTAGGAATTTTACCATAACCGTGTCTTTTTATTTACAAATCAGTGGTTTTTGTCAAAAATGACTTGCTTAAGGGCGGGAATATATTTTCAGAAAATGCCGAAGTCTATTACTATAACACTCGACGTAGAAATCATATTCATCAGGTGACAGTATCAACAGCTCATTACAAAAAATTCACATACAATACATGTACATTATTTTACAACACTTTGCCAGATGACATTAAACGATTAAATTCAATAGAAAACTTTAAATCCCAAGTGAAATCGTTTCTGCTGCATACCTGTTTCTATACAATTAGAGACTATACTGAGCATCAGAAGAAAAGTAACATTAATTTTAACAATGATACATAATGCATTATTTACCATTTGGACTGTATAAATGAGTGTAAACAACCTGTAACAACTATTGTACTACAGCTTCCGGGTCAATGACCCCCATCTCGATCAGGTTTTTCGTCCAGTTTCCCTGATCTATTGAGCAAATGCTGAGATGGCTCCTTGTTTTGCTTCTGGATATAAATGTTACTTCATTATCTGTGCACGTCTTCTAGAATTCAGTGGAAAATACAGTTATTCAAATTATCGTTTCCATGTTGTCGCGGCAGGAAGTATTATTCTGAAGGACAACATGGATAAGAGCCCGAAATGTATTGCTTATTTATCCTTGAAAATAGATTTTATTACATGGATTTTTTTAAATTCAAAATTCAAGTAGGATATATTATGGGATCACAGAATTTTGAAAATGTGCACACAATTTACTGTTCCCCATGGCACGTCATATGCAGTTTTAACTGTTTTTGACGTATAATAAATAAATCGTTCAATCTATTTTCTTATATATTATGACCTAATGGTCATGTAGTCATTCATCTTTAAAAAAACGAGACGCCAATTTGAATCGGGCGCGCAGGAAAGAGAATCGAGAATCAGACGAACGGTTCTGGTGAACGAGTCGCGCAGAGCAAGAGGAGACGAGAGTCATAAAGGTGTGAGTGGAGAGAGAGCTGAGATGGCGCGCACGGGCGAGGTAACGTGTATCAGTTACTGATGTGTTATCGGTGAGCATCGGTGAATATGTGTGGAGAAATAGTGACAGAGTGAATAGTAACTAAATGCAGTGGGCAGTAATATTGGGTCGAGGGAATTGTGACCTGAACGTCTGTTAGTGATAAAGAGTAGAATGAAGATGGAAGCATGTGGCGAGCGATTGCGCGTGGGCCATCAGCCATGGGTATACCACTAGATGAACGATTTTGAGAAAACGCATCGTCGTAATAATACTGATCTCGTACAACAACATCGAAAACGTGTGACTGGACAGCAAAATACTGGAGTCGGAGCGGCAACCACGCAAACCAGCCAGCAGCAGCGCGAGGGGTCCCACCACACCGTGGCGTGAAGGCCTTGAACAAAAGCAGCTGTGTCTCTGCGCCAAGAGAGTGGGAAATACAGGATGAGTAACCGAACATATAATAGTCATGTAATTCAAGTGAATCCAACATAGCCACGCTGGCCAGAGAGTATATTAAGGGATAGGGCGTACTAATGAACCATCGCGTAGATAGGAGAATGAAGTATAGGTTATACACGTACGATGTTAGTAATGGTTGCAATAATAACTACAGAAGTGATTAGTAAGAGATTCATGTATTTATTGGTATCCGAGTAATCCAGTAATATAAGTAAGAATAGATGTTGATTCATATCGATGTAGTATCACTTAAGATTGCAGATTCATGTATTTACTGGTATCAGACTTTCTTTATGCTTATTTCTCTTTGACGAATAAATGTGTGATTACAAAGTGGCAAATTAGCGATTAATGAACTGTATAAAGGAAGAGAAGGTAGCAAAAATCGACAGCCAACATCCTCCTTATAAAGGCGCTCCCCCCTAAAGGAATCCCTTGTCCCTTCATCATTTTAGAAACAGCAGATACTGCTATTAAAATTCAATATGTGGTCACTGCCTCAATCGATGTGGATTCCTAATTGGGAAAGTGAGGTAAGTACAGTCACTATATATATATATATATATATATATATATATATATATATATATATATATAGTTAGTTTGAAGAACGTTTAAGAGAATGGTGCAGCAGGATTCATGTTCGATGAAGACCCAAATATTTAGAAAATTTGTTCCATAATGATCATGTATAATTTTTCGAATATTTGAGTTGTTTTCGCGAAATTTTGGGTGAAAATTCAGGCGCGAAAGTACGTGCTATTTTAACATCACTAGTTTCTTCTGAAATCTGTTCGGAGAAATCTGCGGCGCAATTATCTATCCACAAGTTGCACACTTACAGGTCTTGTGTCGTTTTATTAAATTATTTGCCCACTTGGTTTACGTGGACAGTGGACAACAAAGTTTTTAGAATATCTGTACAAAAACTTTATTATTCGTCATTTGCTGATCGACGTTTTACCCTATCTTCAGGCTACAATAAAAAGAAGCAAACTATAACAATTCTTAAAGGAATATAAAATAAGAAGTTCCCGAGATAAATTAATCAATATCAATGAAAACATTATTATAACGAAACACAGCACTCGATATAATTTAACATACAGACTCACCATTATAAAAAACAATACAAGATCCCAAATTAAGGTAAATTATAAAAAAATATGTACAATAGAGCGTGCGGACACCCGTTCAGCATGGCAGTCATGATAATGCGACTTTTGCGAGATAGTTGTGACGGAGGGGGGGGGAGAACTTCAAAATACTGTTACATGAAAAATATAAAAGAACAGAATGTTCATGAGTTTCCATATGCATTAGAAGAAATTCTTGCATAAGTAAATGACAACTTTTACTTAATTATAAATGAAGGAAAAATATAAATGTGGCTAGCAATCATACAAATAATTATTCACCAAGAAAGTTCTATAATGCAGAGTCATAAAGGGATGTGAAAGTATTTGATTCCACCTGTGTATTGAGACAATTCGATGTTTTTATATCAAGCGTTTCCAGACCAACCTAGAATAATAATGCCGTTCCGAATCCAACACTTCAACATCTGTAAAATTCATTGAATGTCCACTGTCTAGCCGGTGTGTCGTTATTGTGTTGGCGTTTTTGTGTCGATAGTATCGAATAAATTGCCCAAAACTAACATCTTTTCTGAACGTATGTTGTACTTACAGGTAAACAAATTATTATAAAGCTTTTAACAACATGATAATGTGCAAATACATTCAAAAGTCAAAATATTATGGGGTGCTACAACAATGAATACAAAACTGTAATAAACACTCAAATAAATGCACAGAATTGTTTAGTCAGTCATTTTTACAGTGTATTTAAAGTCAAGGTGATTTAAAAGCGAGAAAATTGTAAAAATTACGTTTATTTTTTTAACTACATTCGAGCAGTCGAAAAATATGAAAATAATTCGCAACAATTTGTGTTTAGAGAGGAACTTTTTGTATTTTTTTCGAGGCTGTTTCAGATTTCTAGGGCAGTTAAAATTATTTTTTGTTATTTTTTTCAAAAATATTTTTTGTGTTTGAATTTGAGCCTGAGAAAATATAAAAAAATTATTTCTGATACAATAAATTCTTCTCTTATGTATCATTTTTTCAATCACATAAAATAGTGTTAAATTGACGAAAAAACAACAACACATTTTTGGCTGTAGAGAGCTGTGGATGGTAGGACTGGGGTGAAGAAACCTTTCAAAAATCTTATTTTTATGTTAAGAGTTATAATGTAACTATGCCATTTGCATTAACGGAACTTTTTACCATCTTATCTGAGGGTAATCTTTGTAGTAATCATATTCATGTTCTGCATTTTTTTGCGGAGTTTCCATACGCACATTTTCCTATGAACATATTTGTGATATTATTTGTTGTTCTAGAAATGTATGAACAGATATTAGCAACAAATTGTTACAGATAATATTTAAAAAAGTTAATCATTCTTTTTAAACATTGAAAAACTTGGGGAAGGAATTTAAAATTTAAATTCAATCAAAGCAATTTTTAAGAGCAATTAGCAAATTATCAGTTTAAACACATTCATTGATAATTATGAATAACAAGGATCAGACCATCAATAATCATCCCACATGTAATTACAGATCATAAAACAAAGTTAAGTTGGACATTGCGCTTTCATATGCCAACGTGTATTGAAATGTTTCTTATGGTTCTACAACTGGATTAGCAGATATTAGCTACTAATTGTTACGAATTTTATTCAAATATATAATAATATATTGTAAACACTGAAAAATTGCAATAGAAGGCGGTGGTCGTAATTTGTATTCGGTTAAAACATAAAATTGTAATGTAAATAGAGTGGAAACAAATTTTAATAGTAATTAGCACATTATCAATTTATACAAATTCAGAAATAATTACTAAAAATATGGATCAGACCTTCAAGAATAGTATAATCTTCTCAGATATAAATATAGACTTTCAGGACAAAGTTAACATGGGGCTCGCGTTTTGATAGTCCAACGGGTCATCATCGAATATCTAATTTGAAATACTTTTAATTGTCCTACAACTTTATTAGCAGATATTATCAGCTAATTATTATGGATATCACTAAAAAAACATACTATCTGATATTTTAAAATATGAAAAACTGCGATAGTACGTGGAAGTCCTAACTTTACTTTGTGAAATAAAAGAAAAAAACAACTATTTTAAAAATTCAACAAAAAATCGCGCGTTTTGAATTCAAATTCCTCACCACAGCAAACAATACAAGTGACAATTACTAAACGTACATATCACACCTACAAGAATAATATAGTCTTTGTCAAATGTCGTTGTGTGATCGTTGAACGAAGTTATGCGTGATTGAGCGGGCGCTCGCATACAGCCTTCGAGATCGCACCCAAGAGAAGTAAATTTTATGCAACTTTGAAATGATGTCAAAGCGCAGTCAGTAAACTCATGTTTACGAAATGATATGGCATTCAATGCAGATTTTTGTAATCTTTTAAGTGGTATATGAAACAAGTGTGTATGTAGAAATTCATTTTTGGACTTTTGGACAGCTTTTTCTGGCTTATTCCGCAGTGTACGACGCGACGGCTGCAATTTACGCATATGAAAATACTTTCATATAATGAAACGGGAGCATTGACACAGATTCTTTAAAATCAAAAACAATAGTTAAATTAATCTGAATACAAACACGCAGTTTCGATTAAAGTTTGTCATTTAAATAAGATAATACTTGCGATGAAGCAGAGGTTCATTTCACAACTGCGGAAAAATCTTAATATTAAGTTTACAATTATAACAGAGTGCATCGTACATGAATGTACGCACACTATATTTCGCGGGCTGTCGTGCTCCTGAAGGACCTACAAAACGTTGAGTCTAACCACATAACGAATTAGAGAAAGTAATTTACAACACATTGGAGCCAGCAATCCACATTTCCCAGGGACCCACAGAATGAGATAAGTAGTGGAAAATCGGCAGTTGCTCTATACAACCTAGTATATAGCATAATACTTTCTCTATACTACCTAGTATACGAGAAAGTACAATTACCTCGAAATTAGATAATGGTACGCAATGATAGCAAAATGGAAGGTTGTGCAACTATTTACCATATTGGTAAAATAATGGCATAACCTCGATGATTAAACTGCCATATTTTAAAACAAAATGTATCTCACCTGTTGAATCTGTAGCTTTCCCCATCTCCACTTCTACTTTGCTCTCCAATAAAGAATGACTGGTACTGTGAACATTAGAGAGACGATTCTGAATATTAGCCTCTTTGGTCAATGCATCGATACGTGCTTGCAATGCCCTTTCTGTGCTCGTTTGTTCTTCCAAACGAGCTGCAAGCTCCTGCTTTTCTTGTTCCAAGCGTTCACATGATTCTCGTCTCTGTTCTTCTGTTTCCTACAATATATATACATAACAATGAAATAAATTTAAGATTATATGCAAGTATTCTATCCTCTTAATTTCTGAGTGAAAACATCACTTTAAACATTCACAGTAAGCGTAGAACAGAATTTCACGCTTACTCGAGTGAAATCAGCCATCGTTTCACTCGGTTTCATTCTACGCAAGTAATACAAAATACTCTTTCGGTTTGAGTGAAAAATTCACTCGTAGCTGATCTAGTCCTACGGCGACATTTTACTCGTATTTCGAGCCAGTTCAACGCCATCTGGGAGGCAGTTGGAGCATGTCGGGAGTTCGTCGGAAGCAGTCTCCTCTTTCACAATGAAAAATACAGCGCGCAAAAGATATCCATTGTACACGGGAAAGTGATATTTGAATAAGTGAAGAATAACTCAGTATTTGCTATTTGTTTGTACTTGCGGTACTCGCAATTATGACAGCGAAAAGCGGATTTCACAGTTAAGAACTTAGTTACTATCTGTGAGGTGCCTGATGATTTTGGGAAGGTATTTCGTTTTGTTTCAATGAAATAAGAGTGTGGATGCTTGACAAATATATGATTTTAAAATAATATATTATCAAATATGAAAGTTAGTATACTAGTAGATAATATTGTGTGTATTAGAGTTCAACAAAACAATGAGAAATCAAAATACACTTAAGGTAACAGAACAAGTATTTTAATAGATAGGTAGTCATGATTTTTAGCATATATCTTTTCTGCAGTCTTCAAAAATAGTAAATGATACATTTGTTCTGAACAATATCAAATGTGATAAACGATTGTCAGCAAGCATGCAAGTAACAGAAGCAATGTTTGCTGATGGTCTTTCCTGCACTATTCCAATTTTCACCATGGCTAAGCATAACTGTTTCATCAGCATATAACTGAATCTTTTGACATATTTATGAACAGAACTACTAAGGAATATATATTTATGTAGGAACATGTCTATGGTGCAACATGCACCTCAGCAAGCGAGACAGAGGTTTGTTGACATTAATAAAAGCATCGAAGAACTCTAATTGTCAGGGGGTTGTTATAAATAGTTCATTTTAACACATTAGATGTGCTGAATCAGCAATTATACAAAGATCACATGATACAACATTTTTTTGAGGTTTGAACAAGTTGCTATATTTTATCTGAATAAAGCAGTAATAACAAAAATCGTTTAAATTGATTAGAAAAAGTAGAAATCTTAGTAAATATCGTTAAAGTTAAAGGATAAAAAAATAAAAAAATATCATTTAATTATTACTAAAATTTTTTAAATGAACTTACAAATAGTAATATTTCTGTTGTTAATTCTATAATTTTCTAAAATAATGCCTATAAAATTCTTTCAGAAATATTTAAAACTTTTTTCTAAGATTTTTTAAAAACTTTTCTAAATCTGTTATTTCATTAACATTGAAATTAAATTTGAAAAATATAACCCTTGATTTATATTATTATGTGAAAGTTCTTCTACAGTTAAAATAGCAGATTTTCAGTCAGTGTGAAATTCCAGTGATGCTCAGCTTCCAAACTCAAGTGTTTTGCATTCAATCCCAGCTGTGGGAATTTTTTAATTATTTAAAAAAATATTAGTTTGAATACATTGAATACCAAATTGTATTTCAGAAATTGATATTAAATATATTTTTTTATTAAATGACTTTCTTCTCGTATTTATTTTCTGCTTTATTCGTTATTAATAGTCTCAATTAATAGCATATATAGAAATGAATGTCAAGTAGTTTAGCAAGGACCAATAAAACATTTTTAATCTTTTGAATCAGGGATTCTCAACTTCTGGTTCCCTGCGTGAACCCCCAGAGGTATGTGGCAGTCTTGTAGAGGCCACGTGAACAACTCTTAAGAGAAAATTTTAAGTTTGAATTTGTTCACAATGATGTCTGTGCCATTAAGGATATCCTTTTCTCTACATTTATGTGTAAGCAGTTTTCCATTGACGGTCGATCTCAAAAATAAAATACCACTAAAAGTTCAATTTGAAGGCGGAGGCTTACCTATATAATTAAAAATGTTGGTGATTCAGAATTTCTAAACTCCAGATATAAAATATTATTTTGTATTCTATAAATAACATTATTGTAATTTTAATGGATTATTGTATCCTTTAATTCTCGGCAGTCAAAGACTGTTTCTAATTAAAGGGTACAATAACCCATTAAATGTAAACACACGGTCACACGAAAAAAACTTACATTTAACATTACCTTATTTAAATTGAGCCTGAAACCTAATTCATGTATATTCATGAACCCAATTCATGTACCCCTTGTACAAAGCTCAAAAGTTCGAGAATCTTGCTTCAGAGTATTTCTTATTTATACTCTACTTATATGTTCAAAATTCTATTGTATTATCTTATTATCAGGTAAGGGTGTTAGTGATGTTTGTCCTTTTTATTTATTGATGCAGATAATAATGGATGCAGATAATAATGAAGACAATAAGTTTACTAAAGGGTGTTGCATCAAGTCTTCAATTACTTGGCCATTGAGCAGCTTCTGTTATTCATGAAAATATCTCATAAATGTGTGAAACCTAAGGGCAATAATTTCTTGCACTGAGTACAAGTTGTTCTGAATTGTGGCCCTGGTATCAATTTCTATCACATTAGAATCTGACTATTGAGAAGTTGTCAGAATGTAATTTTTTGTGCGATAAGTCAATAGTTGCCCAACGTGCATTGTGAGATTTTGTTTCTATATGCATTTGTTGAGGACATTATTTTATGTTTGCATAATTTCAGGAAGACTAATATTTAAAGTCAATATAATTATTGTAATTATTATTTGAGGACACTGCTGTACATTATATGTTGTTCATATTTATTATTTAAATGATATGTTAGAGTTAAATATACTTGGCAAAATAAAAAATACTTGGCAAAATAAAATATGTGAATATATAATTCTATACAATTTAATTGGGATCAACTTCATTTCCAGGCAGGTGCTGAGTTAGTATGGTATTAATGTTATTTACGCAGCATGTGACATGTTTTATTTAACATCAATGCAAATGTTCTTGATGAATGTACTTCCGTGCGACTATTTTATTAGTGTGTCGCGATTGCAGAAAATTCGGTTTCGCCGACGGGCACACACTTCGCCGGGGTATTGATTGATTGAATGAGATCAATCCATAGGACTCTTGTGTGCAGAAGTGGTGTGAGTGCCGAGCAGTGAAAACTATGAGGAACTAAAATCGGGTTCTCGCTCAGAGGAGCGGAAAAATGTTGCTGGTTGAAATCAGTGTGTGCTAGTGTGCAGTAGTATAATATTGCGGACCATTTACAACCAAAGCGAGAAAGTATGTGCTTTTGCATCACCACTAATTATTTTTACTTTATTAGCGTTTCGAAATTGAGACATACCTACCCTCAAAATGGCCAGGTGCAATGGACAGCACTAACGAGCTCCTCAGTGCAGGTTAGGTCGCCCCAAGTGTGCCTTGGTTCCATGTCATTGTGGAAATGAAACTCGCGCTTCTTTGCGCTGGTGCGCCCTAGCGGTCAAATGGAACACGGAAGCTGCCCTGGGTGCGCACTAGTGCGGCGAATGGAAAACGCTATAAGGTCGAGGCCAACGAGACGACAGATTCCCACGAAACGGAGGTAGCCATGCCACGTGCCAAGTGTAATGGACACATAACGATAAATGTAAACGAAAGTAAATATGACGATAGAATCAATGGAGTCAGGAACGAATGCAAATATTTGAACAGTAATATAAGAGAATGTGCATGTAAACAACAAACTTGATTTCGGGCCGCCTCGGCTCGCACCGCTGATGCCTGGTTGCCCGCTGGTTCCAACGTTGTCAGGGATGCTCGGCCTCGCTGCGAAGGCCACCTCGTAGCGTCCTTGGTGTTGATCACTTCACGTTATATGATTTCTGCTCGCTTCCTAATTATCGTGGTCACCAGGAGTGCTTCCGCGTATCGTTTACCATTACTTTAGTTGTTCCTAATAGAGGGAAAGTGTTTTTTGCACGTATGGCTTTCGTGGCCACCATCCGCTTAGGTAATTACTCGCGCGCCGTTAATTCTCTTACTGAATATTCAGAAACCTATTCTTAGAATCGAATTTTAATAGTTCTTGTTCAATTTAAATTCCTGTTCGTGATATACGCTGCACAATGTTCCCTTTTCTAACACACGCTTCACCCACCGCGTGTTCACAAGGTTGTCCGTTTTGTTTCACCCCTTACCTCCACTGTTTATTCGTTTTTCATAGTTCTACACCCTTCAATTCACTTCACAACTGATCTTATTTAATTTTGCTTACACTATGTGATCAAAAGTATCCGGACACCTGGCTGAAACGAACGTACAAGTTCGTAGCGCCCTTCATCGGTAATACTGGAAGTCAATATGGTCCACCCTTATCCTTGATGACAGCGTTCACTCTCGCAGGCATACTTTGAATCAGGAATGGCAGCCCATTCTTCGCGGAGCGCTGGACTGAGGAGAGGTATCGATGTCGGTGGGTGAGACCTGGCACGAAGTCGGCGTTCTAAGACATCCCAAAGGTAGGATTCAAATCGGGACTCTGTGCAGGCCAGTCCATTACAGGAATGTTATTGTCATGGAACCACTCCGCCACAGCCCGTGCAGTATGAACATGTGCTTGATCGTGTTGAAAGATGTAATCGCCATCCCCGGTGTTCAACAGTGGGAATAAAGAAGGTGCTTCCATTATCAATGTATAGGCCTGCGGTGTGATAGTGGCACGCACAACAACCAGGGGTCCAAGCCCCCTCCAGGAAAAACACGCCCACATCATGACACCACCACCTCCGAATTTCACTGGTAACACTACACGCTGACAGATGACGTGCACCGGGCGTTCGCCATACCCACACCCTGCCATCGGATCGCCACATTGTGAACTGCGATTCGTGACTCCACACAATGCTTTGCCACTGTTCAATCGTGTAATGTTGACGCTCCTTACACCAAGCGAAGCGGCGTGTAGTATTTTCGTGCGTGATGTGTGGCTTATGAGCAGCCTCTCGATCATGGAATCCAAGGTTTCTGACCTCACGGTTATCATAGTACTTGGAGAGGATCCTGATGCAGTTTGGAATTCCTGTGTGATGGTCTGGATAGATGTCTGCCTAATACTCTTTACGACCCTCTTCAAATGTTTGCGGTCTCAGTCAGTTGACAGACGAGATCGGCCTGTACGCTTTTGTGTTGTACATGTCCCTCCACGTTTCCACTTCACTACCACATCCTCTTCGGGAGGTCCTAGGTTCGAGCCCTCACGGCGGCAGGATTTTCGACACTAGATTTTCACCTAGGTCCAATTCACCTCCTGTCTGGAGGAGGATTCTAGTGACCGGCTGCTCTGATCGATAGTTTTCCGTGGTTTCTACGATCATCACCAGGCGAATGCCGGAGCAGTACTCTACCAAACGGGCCACGAACCGCGCGTGATCGTCCTTGTCCTATCTTCTCCCCTTACACACACACACTACCATGCATTACACTACCACATATTCAGGGAGACCGATCGGGAGCTTAGAGCTCCTCCCGGCTGGGGCGGTGCCCCGCTGGTGGGAGAGTCCTTGTTAGGGGGAAACCCCACTAGGCAACGGTAGGTCGGCGCCGGATCTCCCCATCAGCGGGTGAAGATCACTGCCATCTCCCGAGAAAAAAAACATGCACTACACTAACGGGACTAATGATCAAAGCAGTTGGCGCGCTCGGAAACACGACAAATCAATCAATTCACTATCACATCAGAAACAATGGACCTAGGGATGTTTAGGAGTGTGGAAATCTCGCGTACAGACGTCTGACAAGTGACACCCAATCACCTGACCACGTGCGAAGTCCGTGAGTTCCACGGAGCGTCCCATTCTGCTGTTGCACGGTGTATAATGACTACTGAGGTCGCGGAGAATGCATACCTGACGGTAGGTGGCAGCACAATGCACCTAAGATGAAAAACGCATGTTTTTGGGGGTGACCGGATACCTTTGATCACATAGTGTATCTGATTTTTACCACATACCGCGATGGATGCGGATTTCGGCTCGATTATCCGTAAGATCACTCCTGTTTTCACAGCACGTGGCCGTTCCTTCCCGTGGCGTTGACTACACTCCCTCGCCGGTCTTTCTTTTTATCGCGTTGCTCCTTTGTTGGCTCGTTCTTCACCTGAATCGCCACTCCACAGTGTGTAATTTTGGCCAACAAACCAAAAAAATATCCCAATTTTTTTACTGAATTGAAATAGTAAATCGTTATATCCTGTGTACTAGTGTGTCTCAACTATGTACGAACGTTGTTAGTTCTCTTGAAGATCACATGAACCCCATCGTGCATGTTCAAACACGTCTATCGCCGCTTCGGCAGTGCTCAGCTGTGAAAGACCTTTTTCAGTCCGTGAAGTTGTCTTGGTCGGGATACATCACATGTATCATTCTGCGATTTGTGAGTTTCTAGTAGGGATTTACATGGTTTTACGTTTACTTTTATGTGGATAATATTTAAGAATTGATTTTTGTGCCTAAAAGCCTTAATGGAAAATGTGAGCGATTTCTATTAAATCTATTACACGTTCTTTAAATTCAATTAATGTGTTACACACCATTATACACATTTGGAGCAATATACATTTTAAAACAATTACCTTTGGGTTCTTAATCGTGAAAAGACTAGCAGCTTAACCTACTTATCTAAATAATACACGTTTTTACAGAAAGGCTCGAGTTATCCTCAGGTTGTTATTTGAATCTTGGGTAAAAAATTCAATTGATGAGAGATTCGAAGCTGGATTAAATGCTTTGATGGTGAATACCAGTGGTGAGCTGGGAGCCTTGGAATACCCAAATTATTTTTCAATAAAATCTGTCGTTAAGTGTGCCATTTTTCAATATTTTCTTTCACTGAATCGTTTAAGAAAATTAAATGTTTTAAACTCCCTTTCCCCGCTTACGCGCGAAGAAATTAGTAGGGCCGCAGAGATGTACTCCTTGGGGCCGGTAGCTGAACGAGGAGCTTGCCAGTGGATAGACAGCGGCTGGCTCTGCCGCGCATGCGCAAACGAGGTCGCGTTATCTCCCGCTCACCCGCACTCACTAGGCAGAGAGCCTAGGCCTCCGGGAGGCACGGACTTGTACAGCGACGCACGTCCACGTCTCGACAAGGCAAATTCACCTAATCACCTGACGTTGTGGGTGAAGTAAAGTTGTTTGTGTGATTTTTGTTCGAGTTTTCTTTGCGAAACAATTAATGAAGCTAAATATTTAGTAAATCAATATTTCTTGATTGTCAATATATGTTTACAAATAAAAGTATCCAAAGTTTTTTAAGACAATCATTTATTCAGTAATTTCACTAAATAACTGTGTTCTAAATATTTAGTCTTATAGAGAATGTCCCACTGACTATGCGCAGAACCATAACTTCTGAAAAGTTCACGAGATCGAAATGCAGTTTTCGCTCAACAATGTGAAATAATGAGGCAAGTAATATGCCGTAGAGATAGAAATAGTAGAAATACATAGTAATATACTGTGTTAGATATAAAGAGACTATTGAAATCTGCATCAAAGCAGACATGGCCATAAATGAAATTTCGGGGTTAGAATAACACAAAAATACAAAATTATGTCTTTTAAAATTATTGGTACTGTAGTGACACAGATGAACTATAGGTTTCAAGATTTTGAAAACTTTCATTTTATAGAATTTATTGACGAAAAGCAGTTTTCCACATACAAAGCGTCCTTTCCTTCAGAAACGTTTTCTTCCCTACATTATATATTATATTATACATTATATATTCTTTGACAATGAGCAGCTTCGAAATGAAACGAAAAATGTATACATTAATAATGCAAAATACAGGGTTGCAAATTTTTTGCTGAAGCATTTGTTAGAAAAATTGGTCTAAAAAAATTATCAAGAGACGGTTCGGTTGATACAAATCACTCTTCTGGTCCGCACACTGGCTATCAAGAAGTGTCTGCTAAATTAACTGTGCAGAAATTACGGATTTAAAAGAACAAATTATCGACGTTTTTACTAAATGAGAAAACCGATGAATGGAGCTAATTATATATATATATATATATATATATATATATATATATATATATATATAAGAGAGAGAGAGAGAGAGAGAGAGAGCAAGATAAAATTTTCATAATACCCAACAGCAAGACTTCGCCACTGGCGAATACCAACCTTTCAACCCACCAGTATGTACACATACGCCAAGCGAAAGATTCAAATTGTTATTTGTCCCCTTTATCATAAACTGACGGAAGCGAAACAGTTGTGCTATTCAGCAGAAATTACAATTACAGAAAGAAAAGCCGAAATTCCCCTCCAAACATTGATCACACGGTCATTTAAAATATCTTATGGCAATTAAAATGACATCAAGTTCAAAATAAAGAGAATTTACAATCGCTTCGAACCATATCTTTTGAAATAATTAATAAGTTGAGTTGTGGTAGGTCTGAAAAAAACATATAAACAAATATTTTTTGAAGAACAATATACTGGGTTTGTTTAGTATTTTACTGGTGCCTATAAAAAAATTACAATGTTGCTGATAAGATTGAAACTATTATTTGGGACAATCCAGCTTCGACAATATTTTGCCGACCAATTAAATTCATTTTCGTCAAAGAAACTGTAGATTTAACAACTTTAGAATTTGTTTAATTAATGTTGAAAGTAGGAATCCTGGGACCATCCATAGTGCCCATTAAAGGCACCGAATTGTCTATGCGAGTTATATTGGTAATGTATGATTGCTTGCAATGCTATTTCAACTCATCCTTCAACAATGACATCTTATTTATGTGGAGCTAAACCGAGCGAAATGAATGACTTTCACATTGTGACAAACAAAGAATTAAAGAATGAATGTCTTACCTTCGGCTTGTCACCTTTTTATTCGTTAAAAAAGTTTGATTGCATTTTGCAATTTCTTATCGAAGAAATTCGCACATGAAGAGCGAGATGAGAAGAAAATAAAGGGAGTGTCGAACAAGAAAAACGTCAAGAGCAGATACCAACATTGATTTGCTCCTCAAGCTACCTATTAGCTCAGATCCATTCATTTGGAGCTTATGCATCACTTCTACAACTGCGCCCAAAAAAGGGAAACCTGAACTGAATCAAGGAATGAAACAAAAGAGACGGTATACTCAGAAGAATCTCTGTCAGACGAATATATGAATGAGTAGTGATTCACACTAATTTGTAAGTATTTGTGTGTCATCCATGTCATTTTATTTTTTGTTTTTATTTTTTCGGCTTATATTTGTTTACTTCCAATTAATTTTTCTTGCAAAGAAGTTTTGTAAAATTCAAATATTACGTCTAATAATGTTAAACAAATGTAACGTTCCAAAAACGTCTACTGTCGTGACTACTAATACAAGTATTCAAATTTCCTAAATATTTAAAAAAATAATTTCAAAAGCATTTTCAGTTTTACAAGCAAATTTATTTATTTGTGCATTATTTACGCAACTGGCTTCCAAAACTACAAGTAATTCATTTCAAAGAGAGTTATTATTTTTTTTCCTCCTAGATCACTGTGCTCCTTACTCACTGTGCCCTCAGCAACGATGCCCACGCGATTCAAAATATATATGTGTGTGTGGCGGCACAAAGATTCTGCTAACCGAGAGAACTATTCATAAGGAATATTTTGTGATATTATTAACAGGTTACGCATTCTTCATATTTTTTACGCCTTGGTGCGAATTCAAACCAGCCCCAGCCCCCTCCGCGCCACAGGTTATACGAACCTTTCAACCACTTGGGATCCGCCCGACCTTAAGCGACGCCAGACATAAGCAGTCTTAGCGTACCCCACCCTCCCCAGACCGACGCACCCCACTCTACTCTAGCTGGGCGCAATTTTTAAACTGCTTGCTCGTTGTTGCATCAGAATCCCCTTTTGAAGACATAAAATAAAATTAATCAGCGAGATTTTGTAAAGACGTACTTGTACATCGGCGGGTTGCTGAGTCGCGCCCGGACGAATGAAACAGTTGCTCGCTAGACCGACTTGCACGTGAATGGTTATCATGCAATTATTCAATTAAAATTTATTTCACTTTTTTCATGGACTACATTGCCTCACGTTGAACTCGACCGCTTTATGGCAGCTTTATGTTCGTGCGAGTTAATTTTATTAAAGCAAAATTTCTTCTAAATGTAGCAGAAATTTTGCTTTAATAAAATTAACTCGCAATGGTAAGTCCTGATTGTTCCGAGAACTATCATAACTCGAGACACTCATAAAAGACTGTCTCGAGACGAGTGCGTAATTTGGCGAAAGAAGTGTTGCGCGTGGAACCATCTGCTGTCGATCTCTGAAGAGTTTTTGAAGGAAACTCGACGCGCCTGGCCATCCAGAAGGGCGCCCCCGGCCGCATATTAGCATTCCTAACCTTCATTCGGAACCAAAAGAAAATAACGGTCCTTGATTGGTCAACGTATGAAAATGGCCGAAACGGCAGATTCAAATGAAATCACATATGGAAGCTAAAAGGTTACCTTGCTTATGTTTTGATATTGTATTTTCTTCGATCGGCAAAAAGAACATAGTCTAATGAAAATTATGCCAATACTTTGTTCTTTCCATAATAGACCTCCATAAATACTGCAATGAGGCCATTGCTTGTCGCCGGACCCAAACTTCCCCCTCTGTCACGCCAATTAGGACAGCCCCTGATTCGACACGGCTCAGCGCAATCATCGCAGCTCATCGAAAGAGGTAGAATCAACGACCATTATTTTTGTATTCATTTTAAAGACATTTAAAAATGTCATCTATTGTAAAAGTAATATTAGAATTTAATTTAAGAAACCTTCAGATCAAAATGTATTTTAACAAGCAATAAACGTGTTCTCGCCATTCAGGCGATTAACACTTCAAAAGGAACATGACTTTGTAGTTATTAAAGCTTAGTAGTAGTAGTGGACCCAGTGCATGCCCTCGTTCACAGAGTGGTCACCCCTGAGGTGCTCATATGCCGGTGCCAAGTGTCAGGCAAGTGCCCGTTTGGCGCCCTTTATTTATAAATTTAACACGCACACCTGTCATCTGATTACCGACACACTTCGGTGTGACGGTGTCCCCCCCCCTGTGTGGTATCCAGATCGTGTGCTACGCGCATTGCTCACATGCGTGGGTTGCCGTATGTGGCAGGTCGGGTTCATCACAATACTTTTGTTATGCAAGAAAGTCATTTTCCACAAGATCAAGGAAATCTATTTGTTTTAATATTTGTTTATGTGTCTATTTCTTTTAATTTTTTTCACATCCTTTATTTTCTTATTTGGACAATCAGCTTCCAAACGATTATTTGCAAAACCGTTTGGACCTATTAAAAACATTTTTATTTTATTTTTTAAAAGGAATTTGTTGGTGATTCGCAATGCGAGTAACAGTTGTGGACGCTTATGTCGATATATCGACACAAGGATGTAATCTCCGTGCTTAGGAGGAACTCCCTGCCTCGGCCTGTGTGTGCCCCAGTCGTTGTTGGTCCGCGCCGGTCGCCTGTGCAGTGTGTTCTGTTTTACTCGTCCACCTCATACATGTATTTTTCATCTTTGTGATCCCAATACACGTGTGTATAGTCTACCTGCGTCTTGTGTTTATATTGCTCGACCCCGAGGTGACATCCTAATCCTAACAGGTTATGGGCCCAGACACGCGAGCGTATTTATTGGGAAAATGTGTTGATCGGCCACGTGTAACACTCTTTAGAACCGCCATGAACTCCACGAGTATGTCGAGGATTGAACTCCTCGGCAAAGATAATTACGACACTTGGAAACTACAGATGCAGGCCGTGTTGGTCAAGAACGATCTGTGGAACTATGTGAGCGGAGTCGTGGTGAAGCCAGAACCAGCGGAAGACAACGCGAACGCGGCCGACATACAGGCATGGACAACAAACGACTTGAAGGCGCGATCGGACATTATTTTGTCGATAAGCTCGAGTGAACTTAAGCAAGTTAAGAATTGTGAGACATCACGGGACATGAGGCGGAGGCTGGAAGAGGTTTATCAATCCAAAGGCCCAGCGAGAAAAGCAACGCTCTTGAAGAAGCTAACCCTACAAAAAATGGCAGACGGAGACGACGTGCGCGCGCATCTCAACCGTTTCTTTGACTCGGTCGACAAACTGAACGAAATGGATGTCGAAATAAACGCGGATCTATTGACAATTTTGCTCCTGTATAGTCTACCCGCGAGTTTTGAAAACTTCCGCTGTGCCATCGAGTCGCGAGATGAGTTGCCCACACCGGAGGCTCTCCGAATTAAAATTGTCGAGGAAAGTGACGCTCGACAAAGTGAAATGCGAGAGGCATCGTCGAGCGCTTTGTTCGTAAAGTATGGTGGCGGTTGGCCTCATCAAAATGGCAAATCAGAAGAGTACAGAAACGACCGCGACAAACGCAAGTTCGAGAAAAACGTTCGGTGCTTTAAGTGCAACAAACCTGGACATAAAGCCAACGTGTGTCGAAGCATAAATAAAATAGAAAGTGCGGGTCGCGTGGACGAGTACGACGTTTGCTTGAGCGTTTCGGACAGCGCGAATGTTAGCAGAAATCTGAAGTGGTGCTTGGACAGCGGCGCCACCACTCACCTCTGCAACGAACGCGAACTTTTCCGTGAGATCGACAACTCCAAACAAACCAAAATCAAGCTCGCAAACAGTTCGATCACAGAAACAGTCGGTGAAGGAGAGGTACATTTTGTCGCGAGTGTGCGTGGCGATGAAAGAAATATCACTTTAGGTAACGCATTGTACGTTCCGGATTTAAGATCGAACCTTTTGTCCGTGGGAAAGATCACCGACCGTGGACTGAACGTTTGCTTCCGTAAAGATGGTGCCACCATCGAAGATTCGAAGAACGTGGTGTTGACAGCAGTGAGAAGCGATGGTCTCTACTATATATGCGAGGCTGAACCAGTTCATGAAGCATGCACCGTTGCATCGAACAAGCAGACCAGAGTTACCCTCAACGAACTTCACAGACGTCTAGGACATATCAATACCCGTGATATCGTGAGTGCCATTCGAGATGGGGTCATCACCGGAGGGACCTGATAGACCCAACCGAGACTTTCGACTGCAAGATCTGTTTGCAAGGCAAGATGACGCGGACATCGTTCCCGAAGAAGTCCGATCGTAAATCGAAGATTCTCGAGATCATACACACAGATGTGTGTGGGCCAATGAAGGAGGAATCTTTAGCGGGAGCGAGATACTTTGTAGAGTTCATCGACGATCACAGCAAATGGTGTGAGGTGAGATTCCTAAAGTCTAAGGCGGAAGAAACCAAAGCCACGATAGAGTACATCGCCCTCGTCGAGAACCAAAGGAACGCCAGAGTCAGGTGTCTACAGTCAATGGGCGCGAGTATACAAACAACGAGCTCGAGGATTACCTCAGGAAACGAGGAATCAGACGAAGGCTAACTGCTCCGCACAACCCAGAGCAAAACGGGGTAGCGGAGAGGAAGAACCGTAGCTTGAATGACATGGCCAGATGCATGTTGATGGAATCAAATCTCCCCAACATGTTCTGGGCCGAAGCAGTGAACACGGCCAACCACATTCGAAACCGCATGCCCACGAAAAGTCTGAACGGACGTGCACCACATGAACTTTGGACAGGCCAAATTCCAAATGTTTCTGAATTCAGGGCATTCGGAAGCAGAGTTGTTTATCTCGACAGGAATCCAGGAGATGGAAAATACAACCCTCGAGGTCGAGAGGGAATCTTCTTAGGCTACTCGGAGGAGTCCAAGGCGTACCGAATTTGGTCAGCCGACAAACGCAGAGTCCTGATCACTCGCGACGTAAAATTCATGAATTGTTGCAATCCTCAGGATGACGAGCAGCGAACCGAAGCAAACATACCGTCTCGGGATGTGGAGTTCGAGATCCCTCGATTCTCTCAAATCGACCCCATTGTGGAAGCCCCTGTGAGAGATGATCAAGAGAGCGTCGTCTCCGAAGAAGAGTTCCGTGGGTTCGATATCGCAAATGAGATGTTACGGAGCAATGTCGGTACGAGCAGAGATGAAAACTACGACAGTGGAGGCAACGGAGGTGAAGACTCAAGCCAGTCCCCCGATCTTCGTAGAGCTGCAGGTCGACCAAGAATCATCAGATCCGGTTTAAGGGGAAGACCGAAAAGACTATTCAACACTGTTCCAGGCTCTGCAGCAGTGAACAGCGTAGCCGAACAATGTTTGCTTACTGAGATAAGTCTGAAAGACGCTTTGAATGGACCAGAGGCCGACGTGTGGCGTGAGGCGATCGCAGACGAAATGAGGCCCATCCTGAAGAACGAGACCTGGGCGTTCGTCGATCGACCCGAGGGACGAAAGGAACTGGGATGCCGCTTCGTCCTCAGAAATAAATTTCGGGCAGATGGTACGTTTGACAAGAGGAAAGCCCGCCTAGTTGCTCAGGGTTTTAGCCAGAAGCCGGGGATCCATTTTACAGAGACTTTCGCACCAGTTGCCAGAATTGGCTCCATTCGCCTTCTTGCTTCACTTGCGGCTCGGTACAACATGAAAATCAAACAGTTCGATGTGGAGAGCGCCTACCTATTGAGGTAGGCGCTCATGTCCGATGGGATTCGAGATGTCCATTGGGACATCTCGAAGAGGAGATCCTCATGGAGCCGCCGAGAGAGCTGGAGGAAATTCTACGGTACATCAGCGACGGTCGACAGGACGACGTCAGCCAGAAGGCAAAAGAGATGCTGAAGACTGTGCGGGAAGGGGATAAGGTCTGTCTCTTGAAGAAATCTCTCTACGGCTTGCGCCAGGCGGGGAGGAGCTGGTACACGACTTTAGACAACACCCTGAAGGGACTCGGTGCCACTCCCTCAAGTTCTGATCCATGCATATTCTATATGGGGTCTGGCAAGGACGTGACGCTGATTGCGACGTACGTCGATGACATATTGGTCGCGGCACATGAGACAAATGTTGCCCACATCAAGGAAGGACTGTCAAACTTCCAAATCAAGGACCTCGGCGAAGTGAGACACTGCCTTGGGATCGAATTCGGACGCAGAGGGCGCAGGATTACAATGCCCCAGAGAGGTTACATTCATGAGTTGCTATCGAGATTTGGAATGTCAGACTGCAACCCTGTGGCCACTCCCACTGACCCTGGATCGGTGTTGATGAAGGCGAACGATCAGTCTCCTGAAGACCGAAAGCTTCCCTACCATGAACTGGTCGGAGCCCTCACGTACTTGGCGACGACCACACGTCCCGACATCGCATTTGCCACAAGCCGCCTAGGACAGTTCAATAATAGTTTTGGAGTCGAACACTGGAAGGCAGCTAAGCGCGTCCTGCGTTATTTGAAAGGCACCATCGAAGTGGGACTCAACTACGGCAGTGATTCCAGACCACTCGAAGGGTACACCGATGCAGATTGGGGTGGTTGCTCCGAAGATCGAAGATCCTACACCGGTTATGTATTCAATCTTTGCGGGTCTCCAATCTCCTGGGATTCAAGAAAGCAGCGAACGGTTACTTTGTCCACGACTGAGGCTGAGTATATGGCCCTTTCCGAAGGAGTCAAAGAGGCCATCTATTTGCAACGATACCTATGGGAACTGGGATTCATCGACCTCAGCCAGCTGAAAGTATTCTGTGACAACATGAGCTGTCTGAAATTGGCGGGGAACTCGACGTTTCATTCGAGAAGCAAGCACATCGATATCCGCCACCATTTCTTGAGAGACGCCCTGAAGAATAAGGAGTTCGATCTTCTCCGCGTGTCAACGGAAGACCAGATCGCTGACTTCCTCACGAAGAGCTTGCCAAGGCAGAAACACGAAAGATTCCTGGTCCTCGCTGGTTTGGACTCATGGACAACTTGTGACTCGAGGGGAAGTGTTGGTGATTCGCAATGCGAGTAACAGTTGTGGACGCTTGTGTCGATATATCGACACAAGGATGTAATCTCCGTGCCTAGGAGGAACTCCCTGCCTGTGCCTGTGTGTGCCCCAGTTGTTGTTGGTCCGCGCCGGTCGCCTGTGCAGTGTGTTCTGTTTTACTCGTCCACCTCATACATGTATTTTTCATCTTTGTGATCCCAATACACGTGTGTATAGTCTACCTGCGTCTTGTGTTTATATTGCTCGACCCCGAGCTGACATCCTAATCCTAACAGAATTATTGATGGGGTTTTATTTATTATTATGAGTTGGGTTTAATGGAAATATTAGAAATTTTGTTTTAATTAATGGCGTTTGCCTTACTTATATATTTTTTATGTTACAGCATGAATTATAATATTAATTACATTATATTTTTTGAAATTTTAATAAATGTTTTCCTTTGTATTTACCAGTAGTTGTATATTATAAATGTTTAATGTTGCATGTGAAATAATAGTCAGGGACTGAAAAGGTATTGAATACCGGTAAAAATACCGGTATAATACCGGTATTTTTCCATACCTTTTTCAAATACCTTTATTCATTTATACCGGTAAAATACCTCTATGTGACGTCTATACCGGTATGGACGTCCATAAAGGTTATACCGGTATTATACCGGCATTTTCAATGAAGAAATGTAGCTTACCATCCATACATGTTGACAGAATAGGTTGCTTTAGTTCATAATTTCTCAAAAAATGTTTATTAATCAAATATAATTTCATAATTGATATTTATTGTTCAAATTATTATTTGGATATATATGGAAAAGTTGAAATATGAAATAAGAATTGATTCCATTGAAGAGAACCTTATCTTAGTGTCCTTCATCGAGTTATCTCCCATCTGACCTGAGAGATGACCTAAGCCTGTCTTTGTATTTCGCACATGGAGAGGCTGTCAACGTATGCGCCGTGCCGTAGGCGTAGGACCGTTTCTTCCCTCCCCGACCCCTCCTTCCGCGAACTGAGATACTTTGACACCTTGAGATAATCACGAACGCTGAGGCTTTCAGGCCCAGTTTTGTTATTGTTAAAAAATGATTTCCATTTACTTCATTTCACAATTAAATCTTAATTATACATTAATAAATAGGGCTAAAATAAACAGTTATTTTCCTAGTTTATATTTAGGGTTTAATATATTTTGACATTAACTGCAAATATTGAGAAAATTTGTAATAAAAGTAAATTATTATGTTATTATTATTATTATTATTATTATTATTATTATTATTATTATTATTAGCTATTAACATTGCATGTGGGCAAGGGTTCCCTTCTCCGGGGTAGCTTACATTGTAAAATGCATCTGGAGCAGCCCACTTCGAGAAGAGTGTTTCTTCCTTAATAATAAGAAATATATATTAACATTATTAATTAATATAAAAGAGTTCTAACATTTTTACATTTTAATTCAAATTAACAATTAATTTAAATAAATGTATAAATTAACAAACAAAATAATAAATTAATTTACACAAATTTAATGCAAACATTTAAAATTTCATTAGTATTAATATTTTAAAAAATTTATTAAAAATAATTAGTATTATATAGTACTATTAATATTTTCCTTAATGAAATTTCTTAAATAATACATGGGTGTAAAATAAAGATGTTTCAATCATTAATTTTGAATTAAACATAACGCTTCTGTTTCCTCGCGTAAGAATAGTTAATATGTCTCTTAGCGTTCAATATCAATTTTTAATATTGTTTTAGTTATAATTACGGTGCAGAATAAGGAAACTGGGCCAACTGAAAAAAATATTTTTGGGAATGTTAGTGATAGATCAAATTTAAGCAAATAATCGTATTTAGTGATAAACACAGTCGTGCAAGACGGAAGTTTGGCACGCGTGGGAAGACTCATTTTTGGATAAGAAGACACGTTTCTCCATTTTTTATCGCTACTTGACAGGACAAGATTTATACAGAGAAATTCGATAAATTTTCAACACTGTATCACGTGTCGCCAAGCTCTGCGCCCGGACGTGAGGTCCAAGGTCAGCGAACGAGCTCGTGTTGCGCTGCGAAAGACCGTTGGCTGGTCCCTCCGTCTGACGACAGAACTTGACTTCCCAGTCCAACGGCAGAACTCGACCTAGCTAGAATATGTGTCGAAAATCCGCCACCCTCGGGACTCGAACCCTAGAACCTCCCGGTCAGAAACTCTGCCGTGTAAATAGTTGTTTCCTCTGAGCCATCTCAGCGGAAAAAATCACAATGAATTTCCCCCAAATACCTGTATGATTCTACTGAAATACCGGTATTTTGATGAAGAATACCGGTATAATACCTTTAAATAGAGGTATTTTACCGGTATAGACGTCGGATAAAGGTAAAATACCTCTAAAAATACCGGTATTTGACGTCTTATACCGGTATTTTTAAAGGTATTTTGAATAAAGGTATAATAGAGGTAAAGGTATTTCTATACCGGTATAAATACCTTTACCGCTATTATTTCGGTATTCGGTCCCTGATAATAGTTTTCACTGTAATTTACTTCCTCTATTTCATTATTTTGCTTATTTCGTTGTCTTTATTTTACTGCTGGACTTGTGACATTTTTACTGATGTACTACCAATCATATTTAATACTTTGTGTATGATTAGAACATATTGCCTTTTTATTTTACTAGTATTATCAATATTTTATTATTAACTTAAAGTAATGTTTTTACTTCAATGTTGTTACCATGAATTGTAGTTAGATAATGATAATGGGGTTTCACTTCTCTAGGTCTGACAGGTATTCTTAAATAATGCCTTTTGTATAAATCAGGTATTCACAACCCTTTTTCTTGCATCAAACTCTTTTAAAACAATGATTTTTTTCATTAACCTCATTGTCTTTTCCTGTAAAATACAACACACAAAGTAATAATAAAGTAAATAATTGTACATAACTGACTTGATAACAAATGAACAAAAAAATATGAAAAAAAAAATTAAAAAATGGCTTATTAGATTTATGTTTTATTATTTTGAGTAGTACTTGAATTATCAATTTTTAGAAATATAAACTAGCAATCTTTTAAACTTTTACATAAAAACAATTTAATTTTTTTTATTATCAATAGAATTTTGATTATAGCAATTAGTAGTTGGTGCATATTCAGCTACTGATAAAATTGAATTTAGCTATTTCCATATAGTATATTAATTCAGTGGTGAGTTGTAGTTGACATTTACATAATTGAAATGATTGAAGGCGTTGTCATTGTCAACAATAGTATTTATTTCACAAATAGCAGCTTCCATCATCATCAGTTTTCTGGTACAAGAAAAATATAAAATTAGAATTAACAAATTTACCTAATTTTGAAAAACACATCTTAAGAAATGAAAGGAGAAGAATTAAAGAAAAGAAAAAGAAAGAATGAAAGAAAAAAAGGGGGGACGGAGAGTTAGATCTTTATAATATAAAATAATTTATATAATTTAAAACATCTTAAGAAATGAAAGAAGAAGAATTAAAGAAAGGAAAGAAAGAAGGGGACGGAGAGTTATATCTTTATGTAATATAGTAGTTTTTTAAATTGCAGCAAGAAAATGAATGAAAATATGGTACATGTACAATTTTGAGAGAGAAAATACGAAAAAGTATGTTGAGCCGTTTCTTACCTGCTGTCTGGGAGCCACAAAAACGACTACACGGGCTCGGGCGTGCCTCACCGCTTAAGTACTGGCTGCGTGGGGGTGGAGGAGGAGGGTTAATGTCCTAGGTGCGGTGTGCTGTGTTGTGTCACCCCCGAAGAGTGTGGTGTGAGGGTGGTGTCCAAAAAGTAATTTTAGCAGAGGGGAGGGGTTGTAGTTTATGTTTACATTCAGTAGGTTACTATTGAGATGATTGTGAAGGTTTTCCAATGTTAATCTGGTATGATATTGATTTTCTATTTCCAGTATGTGAATGTCTGTGTGTGGATTGAATGTATGACCTGTCTGAAGTAAATGATTGGCAAAGTGAGATTTGCAGGTGCAAAATACATTGGTCAAACAGGCAGAACTTTCAATACAAGAATAAAAGAACATATACACGCTTGGAAACACAACACCTGCAAATCTCACTTTGCCAATCATTTACTTCAGACAGGTCATACATTCAATCCACACACAGACATTCACATACTGGAAATAGAAAATCAATATCATACCAGATTAACATTGGAAAACCTTCACATTCATCTCAATAGTAACCTACTGAATGTAAACATAAACTACAACCCCTCCCCTCTGCTAAAATTACTTTTTTGACATCACCCTCACACCACACTCTTCGGGGGTGACACAACACAGCACAGCACACCGCACACGGGCCATTAACCCTCCTCCTCCTCCACCCCACACAGACGGTACTTAAGCTTCCGAGGCACGCCCGAGCCCGCGCAGTCGGTTTTGTGACTCCCAGACAGCAGGTAAGAAACGGCTCAACTTACTTTTTGGTATTCTCTCTCTCTCAAAATTGTACATGTACTATATTTTCATTCATTTTCTTGCTTCAATTTAAAAAAACTATTATATTACATAAAGATATAACTCTCTCCCCCCTTTTTATTTTCTTTCCTTTCTTTAATTCTTCTTCTTTCATTTCTTAAGATGTTTTAAATTATATAAATTATTTTATATTATAAAGATCAAACTCTCCGTCCCCCCTTTCTTTCTTTCATTCTTTCCTTTTCTTTTCTTTAATTCTTCTCCTTTCATTTCTTAAGATGTGTTTTTTAAAATTAGGTAACTTTGTTAATTCTAATTTTATATTTTTCTTGTACCAGAAAACTGATGATGATGGCTAAGCCATCGAAAGCTGCTATTTGTGAAATAAATACTATTGTTGACAATGACAACGCCTTCAATCATTTCAATTATTTCCATATAGACTTAGAGCCTTACTTAAGGTAGGGTTATTAATACACAGTAGAGAAGTTTGTAACTCCCCTAGGCCTTGAGGCAGTGCTATAAAGACTTCAGAAATATAGAAAATATTTCAATCTTTTAACAATGCCAAACTGTCCTTATCATGGCTCTTAACAGATTTCATTTCTTTCATTACACACAGAGTCAAATTAGTTAAAACAGCAATTACGAAAAACATGAATATTTCTTCAATACAACAATCACACATATTTAAGAAGAAAGGAACTTATAGAAGTCTATTTGGAACAATGGATGCCCGGATATATTAAATTGAATGTTTTAGAGCAGTAATGCACATTGGTGTAGATAATTCTTGAGTAATAATAAAATACACATATGTAATAAAGAATTTATAAAAATCAGTCAACGTTTGAAAACAAGAGTCAAATAGCAACAGAACTACTGTTCCAAACAAAATATTTCTCACCCGTGAAAATTAAATAAGTGCAAAAAAGGTTATCAAACAAATTACAAATGCTAAAATGAATGTACAATGTCAACTCTGAAATACAAATTATTTTGCCACCATCAACGAACCACTACTCAAATGAACTGTTCTGTCTGTTTACTGTAATTTGGTTAATAACACATTACTAATGTTTCATGATATAACCTAACACAATTAAAACTCCACAATTTCATCAAAATAAACTAGTAACTTGATACCACACATATCTAACCTACTACAGCTTCGTCACCGTTTACCAATATGCGCCTCATGATGGTAAGCACATTAGAACTATTATGGTAATTCAGCGATTAACATTGAAGGTTATGGAGGGCTTTTGCGAAAATTACAATGTATTGGCATAATTTTCATTGGACTATTTTAGTTTGCTGATCGAAGAAAACACAATATCAAAACATAGCCAAAGTCAGCTCTCGGCCAAGGGCCTGTGTATTTTATTTGAATCTGCTGCGCTCCGCCATTTACAGATGTCCTAGGCCGATATTTTCTTTTGGTTACGAATGAAGGTAAGGAATGCTAATTGCTAATTTGCCCCCCGGTCGTCTGCTCCCTATCTAGGGTCCCACTCTCTCCACCCCGACGCAGACTGGCCCGCGAAGGACGCCGCTTCCCAAACATCTGGGTGACGTCGCTTAAAAAAAAACAAAGGCTTTTGATTAATTATTCAAAGGTGATTCTATGATTGTCAATTGCATCATTTGCGGGACCGCGTTTCTACTATTTTCTAATTTAACTTAAGAAAATTGTCAATTATAATCCTGGTAAACGAAAATTTCTCGAGAAATTATCCACCTAAATTCTCAAGATTTTCTTCTTTAAGGTCATTGAATTCCTGTTTTTTGTCCACGTGTGTGTGTGTGTGTGTGTGTGTATGTATGTATATTCTTTGTTGATATCGCCCTTGCGCGAAACAATTGTAAAGGAGGATTAAACCAAATATATTGCACATATCTACGCTCAATGCCTATTAATAACCCCAAAAGATGGTTATTAATAGACATCGGATGTTTAGGGAAATGCCTATTTTATTCTAGCGAACTTATTTAAAGGCTGATAATATATGTGCACGAATCATGACAAATGACGACGTATGACGAATTTTTATAATGATTATTTTTGCTTATTGGGGCATAAATGCCTTTTTTCATAAATACCTTTTTTAGGACTTTTTTGCCTTTTCATTTATTAATTTTATATACAATGCTAAGATTTCAGAAAAATTGCGATGGTCGAACGTGACCATTCATTACGAAATCTTCAATTCACGTCTTGGTATTTTAAATTACGAGAGAATTCCTGAAAGTACACCAACTGATTTTTCTTCATTTCCCTATTTCATAAATACCAGCCATGATTTGAGAACATGATCGATTGACAATACAACGAGGGCACCGCAATTTTAAGTGGAAATAAATATAAATTTCCAGAAGGTTTCAGTGTTGCTAGAGTTGGACTTCTAAAATATATACCAGTCACATCGTTCAGACATCCTTCTCCGCATTCAAACTGATTTTGTCTCCCAGTCGTTCCAAATTTGAAATGGTGATCCTTGGAAAATTACTGGTAATATGCAAATATTACTGGTTATGCAAACTATTAAGAATAAAATGTAGAGGAGTTGTAAATATGTAAAACTAGTTTTACATGAAAATGTACGACATTGTTTTGTGCATTTAAGTTTACAAAATAATATAGACGAAAATTACAATTTCCTATTTTATTGTATATGTAGCTTATGACAGTGCCTTTTTTTATCCTTATTCTTGACATTTTGAGTGCCTTTTTAGACGCCTAAAAGACGATTTTTTAGTGCCTAAACATCCAATGTCTAGTTATTAAGAAACGTAATTGCGAATACTTGGAGTAATCCTCGGTTACATTTGTCTTTTGTCTCGTAACATTGCAGACATTGCCTTTCATGGGTTACGAAACACCTTCCCGCCAGTTTCGAACGATCTGGCAGCAAGCTAATACTGGTAGTCTCACCAAAGTGACAAGGAACTATTGAAAACTGCAAGCGCGCGAATTCGAGTCACCAGAATTCATTGAAAGCGAGGATTTTGCATGCCTTTGCATCCAAAAAGCAATTTATTTTACTTACATTTCTTGTTTTTAACAATCGCCATGATCTGGTCCTAAGATAAAATATGCACTTTCCTGAAAATAATCACATTTTTACCTTGTTACCAAAAAACACACAACGAAAAGGAAAAGTTTTCAAGTTAAATTCCTGGTTTTCCTAGGCCTCATAAAATTTTCAGTTTTCAAAATTTCTAGGTTCGCTGACCACATATCTTTCTCTATACGACTATGCAAGAAAGTAAACATATGGCTTAAAGGGGATGAAACGGCAGATTTTTCACCAATGCACAACAGAAGGTTTTTCTTCATAATACATAACTCTAGTTACCAACACAAATACACTTAAAATTTTCTTACTTGTTTATTAAAAATGCTATTTTTGAGCCCAGATAACTGATACTTCAACATTAACGAATATACTTCATCTCCCTGTAAGTAGCCTTAATGTTCAGGAATGAGATTTTATGAAACTCTCTATAACACAATTCGTACTGTAATGTCATTTTCAGCGAGTCTGGGCAGGACTTTGTACGACTATTAGAACGATTAGAAGGTATTGCATTATCATCGACAGCGGACGCGCAAACGTGAGTGGAGGTTTACTATTTTCACCAAGTATTCCACACAAAAACAGCAGAGTATTTCTAGCCCTCAAAAGGAAAATCAAATGCTACGTGTGTTTCGGTAAATCCGTGATGTTTCAGTAAAAAAATTTCCATGATTTGTGTTGATTAAATTCTGAATGACTCAGATTAATTTCTAACAATGTTTGGCATTTTATTCACAAGTACTTCAAAGGTCGTTGAAATATTTTTTTTCATCCTTAATTGATATATAAAGCAAAAGTGTTTTTGCAGTTAGGGCACTGACCATTAGTTTATGAGAAAGATCTTCAATTCTCTGCAACTGCTGACTGTACTTTTGAGCTAGATCACTCAGATCTTGTTGACTCTGCTCTCTTATCTCTTTCAGGTGTGAACACTCGTCTTCTGTGTTGCTCAAAGTGCTGTAAAAGGTGCAATAATTAACATATTTAATTTAAAATATACTAAATGGAATTTTTGATCTCATTACCTTACCGTTCTAAATCATTTAATCTTTGTACCGCGTCAATTTTTTCTTGAAGAAGTTTTCTCAACGATTCTTTGGCAGTTCCTTGATACAGACTCTTATCTTCTTGTAATTTTCGTAATTCATCCCTCAATTTATCCTCAGCAAAATTCTACAACAATATATAAAGAAAATTCCATAGCGTAAAGAATACATCTAACTCACATACTTAAATAAAATGAACTAAATTAGGTACAACTAGTGGCTCACAGCAGCAAAAATACCGCTGAACGAAAACCAAATAAATCGGTTCACGAAAATGTTGCAGGCACACTACTCAAAAAATAAAATACACTCAAATAACATTACAATAAATTATTTTAACAAAAGCAGCCTTCACAAATACTGCAATAACACAATGTACATTTTCTGCAACAGTTCTTTACCTATCAAGAATGACAAACAAGATGCTGTTCGATTAAGCAACATACAAATAGCAAATATTTAATTACAAAAGGCCTCTTTGAGTCGTAACAGTGACTCGCTGAGAATGAGAATTCAGTCCGTATGCGTAATTTTAGAATTGACCGAATAACATAAACATTCCCATTGTATAGTCAAAATCCAAACTGTTTCATTGCTTTTCATTTTCCTTAGTTCCAGAGTACCTAACGAAATAATAGCTGACACATGACCAGAACTGCAGATTTCTTTATTTTCTGCCCGCATTGGAAATTAGTAATATGCCTTACAGTTTATTTAGTCCAACAGTAAGACAATGCACATTATTTGCAACTTGTCAAATCGAATGCAGGCGGAGCCGCGCTATGTCCCTTGTATTCATTTCAACGTTTAATTTCCTAGTAGTTCATGAGTGTCATTTTTAACAAGTACAAAAATACATTATAACGTGCGCCAGGAAATTCTCTCCGCACTGAGGAGAATCGGGTGTTCTTATTAAATACTGCATTTATGTCCGTAGCAACCAGATCACCCGGAAACAAGTGAAGGTGACAATACTTCCAGCATCTGGTATAAATATGGTAAGTACGCAATTTACTATTTCATTTATTAAAAGCTCCAATTTGAGCTATCAACATGTCTGTTTCTAGCAGTCTCACCAGCCACTGGTGCCACTGTGGAGAGACTTTCCTGGTGCAGTGCAGTCAATTTTTTACTGAGTTTGAAATTACGTAACACTGATTAACAATTTTGAATTGACCCGACATAGAGTGGGGTCTTAGGTACAGAACAGTTTCCGTAACATTCGTTTTTCATTACTGCTACTGCAATGAGCCGCCTATGGGAGGAGGATTTGAGCGCGCGAAGAAGAATTTACGACCTAGGGGCGAGGTTCACGCATCATGTAACCTCGGGACCCTGAGAGCATCTTCCACCGCGACCACGAACCCCTACTCAATGTAACTTCGAAAACGAACGGTTGCCTGCTCGAATCGATGCACACCTTCGTTGGCCGCCGAGTCTCCGGACTTGGTCTGCGCGCTGCCGCCATCGCCTCTCGGACTGGTCCATGTGGCCGGGTGTGCGTTTCGGTGCGCATTAAGGCGTTTCGCCGCGCAATTAGTTAAGGGCAGACAGAGCAACTAAGCAACAGAGCAAACAAGTACGCTTCAGACGCACGTTATAGGCAACTGAGTAGTCGCGCGCCCAGTCGGTCTCGCGTCAACGCGATTCCGCTGCAACGTCCGTCTGCGCCGCTCGGCCACAGGGCGCCCAAACAATAAGGCGCGAGGCCACCGGCGGCTTCCCAGCGAGAACGCTCCGCCTACGCGAACCCAGAGGCCACGAAGAAACGCTACCGTCGTCAGAAAACGCCGGAATGCCGGAAGCCGTCGTCATCTTAACCGAGGACGATGGTCAATCAACGCAAGGGCGTCAACGGCGTCCTCCGTCACGTACTATCAATTAGAAGGTAGCTTTTAAGAAGCGCATGCGTTCGTCTGTAAACTACCAATTCGTCAGTTGATTACTCATCTCTTATTTTAGATTTATTAAATTTTATTCCTGACATTCTACATGTTTTACATGATATGCCGTTCTCACCAAAGCACTTTCAATATTTCAGAGTTGCCGGGCAAACTACAGAAAAAGAGGAGATAAGTCAGGTGGTTCGGATTGCCCACGCAAAGGTTATTAGATAAATCTATCTGCCTATCTGAATCTCTTAGAGTTACACTTCATTAGTGGACGCCATTCGCATATAACTTTCCCTGAGTCGTTCACGTAGAAGAACGTGGGGAAGAGGTGGGACCGGAGCTATATTTTTTAAGTCGCATTCTATTAAATTGGCCATTTTTTCTTTCTCGCCTTTACGAAGGAATTTCGTAAGAAGAGAAATCGCGCCCCAGAAAATGGCGAATTTTCGGAAGACAAACTCATTGCTGGGCTCTAGTAACGAAAAAGTGGATTAATCCAGTTGCTAAATGTAGGAAAAAATATTCTTCAATATACCTCGTGACGTAACTAAAATCCATGTTTTGTGGGTCCTTCAAACCGAAAAATCTATTGACAGTAAAACACCTGTCTATACGTCTGTAGTCAACGCTAGCGCCTGGACCAGGGCTCATCACGTTTTCGCTCCGTAGAGCCAAGGCCGATTGCTCCCGGCTCTCAGCGGGTGGCCGGGACGCATGTTTTCATTTTCCACTAGACTTATGAATGAAACTAGTTTTAAGCTCTCTGATTGGTCAGTGATGGCGGCGCGCGAAACACGGCTTTCATCTGCTGGCTCTTTCTCGAAAATATAGGTGGTACGGTGCTTGTGAACACATGCATATTTGAAATGTTTATCGAGGTTCCTTGATGGATTTGGAGCTTAATTTTCAATGGCGAGGTGTGAAATTAATATAAGAGGAGTTACAATCCGCTCTGTAAACATGAAAGTCAAAAGTAAGATTTCGAATTAAGTTCTATCAGTACATTTATCATTAGATAAATCTTTTATCTAATTACATACATTTAAAACATTTCTCTAAAGATAAATGTTCTGATAGAACTTGTTAATTCGTGTACCAATCATTGACAGTTTTTTCTCTCGTAATCAATATTGAATAATGAAATTAATATTGAAAAATTGTTATAATGTAATACAACATAGAGAAACAGAATCATCAATATTCACTTACAACACATAAATAGTACTTCCTAACCTTACAATTAACATTGGCTCAATATAATAAGAAATTATAGAATTGACTGTGAATGATTGTCAAATGTCAGCAGCTGTGAGAATAAAAAAATACCTAAAACAAGAAAGTGTAAATGCTCTCAAATCAGGTTCAAGTTTATGAATAATGAATTTTAGGTTGAAATGATAACTGAATGATTGTAGAACAGCCAACCATTAATTGTGAATGTTTATGAAAAGACAATAAAATTAGGGTTATGACTATATCTTTTACTAGCAAGTTCAGCTGAAAATAACCACATATAAAAGTACAATAAAAATCATATGTATTTAGCTGATGGACAGTTGAATTTTTTTTTTTTAATTTATTTCCTTTTGTTTGGTATGTTTGCTTTCCAATGATTTTCATAATTACAATTAATTGACATTAAGAGTTGGTCACCCTTACTTGTCGCTGAAAGTTGAGGTAAAACATTAATAAAAGAAAGAAAATTTTGAACTCAATTCAAAATCATAACTTTTATTAGTAATTTAATGATGAAAGAAATATATTTTAATTTGATATTCATATTGTACTTCATTATATTGATAAATTTTATGGGGGTTTAAATGAATCTTTTGGAAATCTGGACATAATTCTGAAAGGAAAATTGTATGTACAGCCTCTAAGTTCCTCCTAAGTTCAATGATTTTTCAGAAAATTCATTGAGAGAACTAATTTCTTTTGCCTTTGTATAATTTTACACAACCTCATTTATAAAAATTAATTCAAAAAATTTTTTTTACAGAATATCACATCTTTCTTATTTTTACTGATTACATGTTTGATTCCATAATGTTCTTAATTAATCATTTAATATTTTGCTGTGTTTATAAAAATTAATAACTTTACTCAAGTTAAATAAAATATATACAATAACACTGAGGTGACTAATGTACAACAAACATAGCAGCATGTTTAAACTTAGGTTGAAGTTCTGAATAGAAAATATAATGTCATTAACAACCAACCTCATTAGTTCTAATCTATCATTCAATCATAGTTAGTTTATATTTACCATTCTCGTGGGCAAGTAAAAGGTTTTAACGTAGTATTGAGTCACTGAATTTAAAAATTTACAATGGTTGTTAAAATATTGAACACACTATGATGCAATGCCTTATACATATTATAATAAAAATAAACAAAACAACTAGTGTGTGAATTATGTTTTGAAAAGTCTATAAAATTTGTTTTTTTCCTACCTTCCCACCACAGGGTTTCAACTAATGTTTTTAATGCTGTGTACTCTTGCTAGAATACACATATATTAGAAACAATGATGACCAAAACAGATCTACAAGCATCCTATTATTTTAAATAAAACATGACACACAAGCTTCCTTAAGGTAAACTAGTAGTATACCAATAAACCAATAAAAAACCAATAAACTGGTTGCATCATTATAGTGAGAAAAACAACAGATAATATATTTTGATCTGAAATGTGAGTGTTCAGTTTGAATTCTCTAAAATTATTCATTTGCAAATGTGTGCATTCTGTCACTATACTAAACTTCTTACTACTACTGCCATTATTGTAGCATGTATTGCCTTCGTAAACTTGTCAAATCACAGTTGTTTCTCATTCAGGAGCACAAGTGCTGAAATTTTATGAGATATAACTTTTTAGTTATAAATAGCAGTGATTAATATTTTTTTATTACCTGTAATATCTCATTATTTCTAGAATATGATTGGAATACATCACAATACATAACAATACTTTGTTACATGCACAGAGTAAATTTACAGCATTAATGAACTTGTTGCATATTTTAATATGAGTAAGTGATTACATGTAGTGTTACATCAATCACAATGCACACACAAGCAAACAGTGAGGAAAATTATCAGTAATGATAATCTCAATGATATCAGGATGGTACATTTCAGCTACAATCCTTTTTTGAATTTTAATTGGATTTATAGATAATACATTTTATTATACAAACAGAGTGTCCTTTGTAATACACACACTAATTTAAAATTGTATTAAGAACTAATGAATACACGGTGCATCGAAGTTCCAAATAAAATAACTAAATATATAAAAATTACACAATGTAGTTACCTTGAGATTCTTCTCATAAAGCCTACTTTCAACTTAGGATATTGTGTACTTTCATTGCATACTATTTTCCTAGATTTAAAGAATAAATGGAGCATAAAAGCATAAATATTTCTCATCTGGTGACATCAACTGATGAACTTCGAATTTGAATACCTAATTCCAGAAGACAATGACCTGACATGGGTAGGAGATTGAATTTTTACAACACAGAATATTTTTACATCTTGTGGGTGACATAATTGCAAAACGATAAAAAAGGAAGTCATTATTTCAAAATTGTGTTCATGTGGCAAGCATAGGTTTTGACGAGAAGAGAAGTAGATATTTATGATCACCATCATTCCTATAATAAAATAACTTGATTCATGAATCATTAGATTTCATTCAACTTCATGAATTATTAATTTTGGGAAAATTAACACAAAATCAGGCTTAGTGTGCAGTTTGGATTATTAAATAGCGAAATTCTCTCTACTTGAACGAAATACAATTAAACAAATTTGAGAGAACTAAGGAGGTCGGTTGATTGATTGATTGGGTTTAAAGGGCGCTTCAACTACTAAGGTTATTGGCGCCCATGTCAAAGTATTTCTAAAATAACCAATTAATGTTTATTAAAAGGGTTGCTAGTGCAACTTTCCAGCTAATTTAAAAACTCATATATACCCTAAAAGGAAACCATCCATTACGCATAAAAAATTCAGGTAAACAAGACCAATTTTAAAAACAAATCTGGGGCAGAGAAAATATTTATTGCCCTTATATGTCAGATAAAATTATATATTCCGCTTTCTCTCAAAAAACAAAAAGGCTTTGAGAGCACGGAATCGTCATCTCCGAGCACCTCTCGTAGAGAGTTGCCCAGACCATGTCTTCGTCGACTGCCAACAAATTTCAAACACTGCAGGAGGACGTGTTCCACAGAAAGATCCGCCCTGCATCTATCACAGGTAGGAGGAAACTCACCTCGAAGGAGGAAACTGTGAGAAAGGTGGCAGTGTCCGATACGAAGACGGGTTAAAATAACTTCCTCGCGCCTAGAAGGTCTGGGCGAGGAACGGCAAGAATTAACAGAGTCCTTTATTGCACTTCGTTTATAGGTGGTATTGTGCCACTCTGTTTGCCACGCTCTAAAGATGGATCGTTTTAAGGAAGCTTTAACATTAGACGATGGTACAAAAGGAATGTCAACACGAGTACTCCGTCGCCGATTTCGCCGCCCGATCAGCCATCTCGTATCCCACGATTCCCACATGGCCTGGGACCCAACTTAGTACAAGGTCATAGTGGTGAGACAAAAGGCGATGGATGAGGTTTTGAACTGATAGTCTGATGAAGAACGGGAGACAGCTTGTAGTGAGCTGAGAGAATCAGAACAGAGAACTACTCGGCGCAAACTCGCTGACTCGATGTATTTTAGGGCTTCAAGAATTGCATACATTTCAGCAGTGAAGATACTGCACTGAGAATGTAGCCGATATGATTTGGTGACTCTGATACAGTAAAAACTACATTCCACTATGCCATTGCACGATGAACCATCTGTGTATAAGAATACATAATCTGGATAGGCTATACTCATGTTCTGAAAATGCATCTGGTAAACAAGAGGGCTAGTCGTTTGTTTGGGAAGCTTGGATAGAAATTGGACGGGGGTTTCCAAGGGGGGGGAGGCAGCGATATTAGAAGAATATAGGATGTTTCATACTTAGGATGGGTAATTATTTGGCGACAAGGATGATTAGGAAGTCCTGATACTTTAGCACCGTAAGATGCTAATAAGATATCCCGCCTTCTTTTTAAGGAGGGCTCACCAGCCTCGGCTAGAAGGCACTCAATTCGGCTGGTGCGATACGCACCAGTTGACAGACGGATACCAGCGTGGTGTATACTATTGATGGGTCGCAGAGTGGAGGGAGCTGCCGAGCCATACACTTCACTATCGTAATCCAAAACTGAGTGGATGAGTGATCTATACAACCGCAATAGGGTAGTGCGGTCGGCAACCCATGAAGTGCCATTTAGCATTCGAAGAAGAATAAGGGGGGAGACACATCTGGTTTGTAGTCCACGGATATGAGCACGCCACGTGAGTGACTTGTCAAAAGTGAGCCCCAGGAATCTGGCAGACTCCGCGAATGGAAGTAGATTTCCTCCCAGGTAAAGGACTGGATTGCTGTGCAAATGATATATCCTACAGAAATGCAAGCCGATACATTTAGTGGCAGAAAAATTAAAACCTGTTGTTGTGCTCCATTCATAGAGCTTGTTCAGCACTATTTGGAGTTGCCTCTGGATCACACTGATGCTGCTTGATCAACAGAAGATGGCAAAATCATCCACAAACAACGATGCCTTCACAGGACCACGCACAGTCGACGCTACACCATTGATGGCGATGGCAAACAGAGTGAAACTAAGGACTGATCCTTGGGGAATACCAAATTCAAGAGGGTGACTACGGGAAAGCCAGTCACCCACACGAACACGTAAGGATCTGACAGGGTTTGAAAGGGAGTTTTGGAGGAATAGAGGGAGCTTCCCCCTACATCCCCAAGAGTGCAGGGTTTGCAGAATGCCGTGCCTCCCAGTGGTATCGTAGGCCTTTTCTGTATCGGATAATATTGCCACAAGATGTTGTCTCAAGACGAACGATGTAGAAACGGCTGTTGCCAGCGAAATGAGGTGGTCCAAGGTTGACCGGTTTCTTCTAAAACCGCTTTGGATTGGCGTCAACAATTTTTTGTACTCCAAGGTCCAGACCAGCCGCTGATTCACCATGCGTTCCAGTACTTTGCATACACAACTTGTAAGGGAAATAGGTCGATAACTAGATGGAAGTGATCGATCTTTCCCTTCCTTGGGAACTGGCACGATGGCTTCTCGCCAAAAGGTAGGGGTGGTGTGCTCTTCCCAGATCCAGTTATAGAACCGTAGAAGAAATTGCGTGGCTGTTTCGGGAAGATGTTGCAGCATTAAATTGTGAATTTCGTCTGGACCTGTTGAGGTACTTTTCGCAAGCATAAGAGCAAAACGCATTTCATACATAGAGAAAAAGGTATTGGAATCCTCATGTGCTCTGCTCGAAAAATTCAAAGCGCGGTGTTCCATTCTTTCATTAAGGAAAAAAAAGTTGGGAACACAGTTTGCCAAACTGGACATATTTTCATAATGAGTGGCAAGTTCCTCTGCAATGGCGCCTCGAACAGTGGTTATTTGACCATTTTAAGAAGACCAGGCGTTTGGGGAAGGGCATCCTTTAATTTGACCTCTCCTTCCTCCATACCAGACGTGGTGGCGTATGGCAATTCAGAGAGGAGACGTATGCTCTCCATGATGCATTTTTACATTTTAAAATGGTTCTCCTCGCCTTCCCTCTGCGCCTCTTGTAATAAATGAGGTTATCCGCGGTTGGATAGTGTTTTAGACGCGCCATCGATTTCTTACGAGAACCAACAGCCCTTGAGCAATCCAAGTTCCACCATGGGACGAAAGGGTGTCGCGGTTTGCCGGTCGACTTGGGAATTGCAATGTCCGCAGCTTGCAGTACAGCACTGTTAACATATTCTGCCATTTCTTCCAAACTGAGAAACTCGTCCTCCGACAGGCTGACGTTTGCTTGGAATGTCGGACACACCATTGAGGGGGGCGCACCAACCCACGAGCAAGTCCATCAATATGGACGATAACGGTATGTATAATTGTATATGGTATAAATGTACATTCCCGCCTGAGATATGGCATAATATCCTGAGGAAGCTCGTCCTTTAGTTCCCCGACATTTAGATTGCAAAAGAAAATTATCCGAATAATGAAAAAATCCCATCCACGTGATCCGTGGAAGCCTCTTTTCATTGAGCTTGGAATCTTACCATTGCCTTGCCTATTTATTTATGAGTCTGTAGTATTTGTCAAAACTGTTTTAGGTGGGAACTTATTTTCATGTAATACAGATATTTATTTACAACACTCAACGAAGAAATCATGTTCATCAAGTGTCAGTATCAACAGCTCACTACAAGAAATCCACATACAATACATGTACGTAACTTTACAACGCATTGCCAGATGAAAATAAACAATTAAAATTGGTACACAAATTTAAGTTAAAAATAAAATCTTTTCTGCTGCAAAACTGTTTCTATACAATTAGAGACTATACTGATCGTCAAAAAGAAAAATGTTTACCTCAACAAAAACAAGATATAGTATAATGAATTAGTCTACATTTGCATTATATAATTAGAAAAAAAGACTCAATATGTCTGTAACAAATAATGTACTTCCGGGTCAATGACCCCCATCTCGATCGCGTTTTAGTCCAGTTTCCCTGATCCATTGAGCAAATGCTGAGATGGCCCCTTGATTTGTTTCTGGACGTAAATGTAGCTTCACTTGACGCACGTTTTGTTGAACTTTCCTTTTCCTAGTAGTGGTAGTAGAGCTTAGGGTGAGTTTCTATTTTGTTAACAATACAGAAAAATCAAATCTATTTGTTCCTTTACCGTTAAAAATAAGTTTTCTATAATTTGGCAACGAAAATATCTAGTATTTGAAATGTTAATCCCTCGCTTTTTTAAATTTGTTGTTATTATTATTATTATTATCATTATTATTATTATTATTATTATTATTATTATTATTTTCATCTTTAAACTATTAATAGTTAAATTGTTGGGAAGGGATTCTGAAACTCAAGAAAGCGTGCGCAGAAGATTTTCTCCCCCATACGTCACATACAGTTTTTGACTGTTTTTGACTAAATAAATAAATAAATAAATAAATAAACGGGGTAATCGTCGCTTCCGCACAGGTCGTCTAGGAAGGACCATTGCATGACGATTGCAAGAGAAGGGCTGCAGAGTGCTAGATCGATACACGTGCTCGAAATTGTAGCGACGACAAAATGAGTTGGTTCACCGGAATTCAGAAAAACCAAGTTCGCTGTGTCTATTACTGATTTTAATACACTGCCTCTCGGACAAGTGCGGGAAGAGCCTCAGAGATGACTGTGTACATTTACATCCGAGACTATCGCGAACAGAGAGGGCAGTTGTTTAGCAAGCACAGAAGTTCAGGAGCAAATACACTCAGTTCTGGAGGGATGTAAATGTTGCATACAGTGAGTGTGAGGTGCATCCGCACACACACACACACACACACTGCTTGAAAGTCGGTCTGAAGAGGTATCTCTGTAGACAGCAGCGAATCATGTAAGAGTGAAGAAACTCCGCCATGAGCACGGAGACTATCATCCACATCAAAGCTGTAAGGGGAAAACCACGAAGAGACAAGGGACGGCGTGGGGTGAGGTGAGTCTCTTGGAGACCAATTATCAAAGGATTGTGACGGGACAACAACAGTTTATGATCGTCCCGTCGTGAGGCGAAACCATTAGTGTTCATTGACATGAGAGCAACGGGAAAATTATGTATAGTCTTTTTTCCTCCGACATTGGGAACCGGAAGCGCGAGACCCCTCACCAGCGGGAGTTTCCTCCGAAGCCGAGACCTCGTGGACATTGCCAGGGGGCTGGATGCTCGCGGAGTGCGAGTTTCGGATAGTGTAATTTTCCGTGGCTTTGACGCGCTTTTATTCATCGGGTGTGAGGCAGATGTGCGTCTGACATCAACTTCCATTGAAATAGGTTTAGATAACTGTTTGGTCGACTGCGACGGCTGAGCTTTTCTCTCAATTGTCTTATATTTCGTTGGGATGACTACCACCTTGCAGGGGTGAGGTATCCACAGGGATGTCCACTGGAGCCACCTGGCATGCGAAGCTCAGCTCTTGGGGAGTGGGCTAGCTTGTTACATTCGGCAGCCCGCTGGTATCCTCGGAGTCTTAACTTTCCCGGCGTCGAAGAAAGAGCGAAAGAGATCAATAGGGTTCCTCGCTTGGAACCAACGTTTGAAAGCGACGAAATCTTCATGTTTGACTCCCTTACAAATGTTGTGTTGGGTGAGTGGTCACATGCACCCGGAGGCCGGCAATCCACTTGGTTTTCATAATTTGCGGACATTGTAATTTTCGACCTGATAATCCGATCGTGCTTCAAAAAGAATGGTACCATTCCTTTGTCACACAACAGCTTGATGTTTCCCATAAGTGTCTATAGCGCGATCTAAAAGAAACTATTGAAATCAATAGTTCGTTCAGGACATCTCTTCCTTGCGGAACAGGGTGGGGGAGAAGGTTTAGTATCCATGAGATGAATATGAGATTCATCCCCGAGGTCCCCACCCACCACGGAGCCCAACAAGCGGACACTCCATCGGAGTGCCAGGGATGCCACGAGGATATAGTGGGGGTATTCCCCCACACAGCGCTGCACCACCGTGGATTCCCCCCCGCTCACGCTGGAGCTCAGTACAAGACCTAGTCCAAGCCAGTTGATCGGGAGTGGGTTAGCTCCCGACCGCCCGTCTAGAAGAGTCCGTAGCCAAAGTAAGTGTATTGTGACCTACAGGGAATGTTCCCCAATATACGTAAGCAACGTATCCCTAAGTGCAAAGCAGAACGTAGCACAACGTGAGTAGTGGGAAAACAAACAGTCCCCTCAACCGTCAGAACACACCCTTCGACACGGGTCGCTATGCACGGCAAACACACGGGTGGGCGTTCAGCTTAGAGAGGAGGGCCAGTGAAATAGAAGAGGAAGAAGAAAAGAAACAGGATGTTATAAAAGAATGAGAATGAACAATGGGGAGATAAAAAATGACATGTGAAACGAATACTTGAGAGTCCTCTCTGCATCCCTTCGGCAGGACATGGATCAACCCACCTCGACGAGACGGGACGAAGGTTTGTCGCGATTTACCGGTCGACTTGGGAATTGCAATGTACGCAGCTTGTAGTTCAGCACTACTAAAATGTGCTGCGATATGGGTGTAAAGCTGGTAAATATGGACGATAGTGGTGTAATGCTGGCTTCCGTATAGGTCATCTAGAATGAACCATCGCAGAACGGTTGCAAGAGAAGGGCTGCAGAGAATTAGATCGATACACGTGCTCGAGTTGGTGGCGACGGCGAAATGAGATAGTTCACCAAAATTCAGAATAACAAAGTTCGCGGTGTCTATTATCGTTTCTAATATGTTGCTTCTCGGACGAGTGCAAGAACATCCCCAGAGATGACTGTGGTCATTTTTGCATTCCCGACTATCAGGAACGGATAGGGCAGTTGATTTATCAAGTCCAAAAGTTAATCAGTTGATAAACTCAGTCCTGGAAGGATGTTACACACAGTGAGTGTGAGTGGCAGGAGGTGTACCTGCACACACACACACACACACACACACACACACAGAGCTTCAAAGTCGGTCTGAGACAGCAGCGAATCATGAACCAGTGAAGGAACTCCGCTATAAGCACGGAGACCATCAGCCACATCGAACCTCTAAGTCCATTCAGAAAGAATTCTTTTCTGCTGTATATGGCGCACTGTCCAATAAAAGAGAGATTGCTAAATATTCAAACTTCTTGAATCTTCATCCTTTTCTAGACAAGGATGGCATCATTTGAGTGGGTGGAAGATTGAGGCATTTTCTAATGCCCCATGAAGCAAAACATCAAATCATTCTCCCTCGAGAACATGCTTTCACGAGAACTCTCATTACTATGATTCATTTAACTAATTTACATGCTGGATGTCAATAGTGTTGATTGCTAGAAAAATATTTTGGATTCCTTCAATTCGAAGACTATTGAATAACATAATTCATCATTGTTCACCTAGCATTAGATGGCAAACAAAGCCGGGACTCCCAAGAAATAAGTGCACTTCCTGCTTCGAGAATTACGCAGTCAAAACCATGGGAGTTTACATCAGAGGAATACCGCCGACCATTCCTAACTAAACCAGTCATTGGGTACGTCCAGGTCACGTTATAAATCATAGATTGAGGTATTGCCACAATCATGCAGTCATGTGAGTCAAGCCACAAAAGCTGTTCATCTTGTCATAGTGGAAAACTTAACCACTAACGAATTTATAGCTGCTTTAAAAGGATTACGGTCTCAAGGTGATACCCCAGAATCATTTAGGATGATAATGCCAGAACATATGTGAAAGCAAACATTCCGTTGGCCTAACTATCAAAGATTTTCACCATTCATCAGGAGTACTCGATTCTCAAAAATTTTCTGGCAGTTGAGTAGCATGGCAGTTTTGTCCCCCTCGTTCACTCATTTAGAAATGGACTGGCTGGCAGCGAAGGATCCTTGAAATTTCATAAAACGCTCTAGAAAGCTGCATTTCGCTTTCTGAACTCCATATTTTGATAGCACAGGTAGAACATATTCTTAAAATAAAAGCCTTTGGCCGCTTGTTCTAAGGATACCGAAGCCTTTATAATAACGCCGAATCATTTAATTCGTTCTGTTGTTAATCATTTAAGTCAATCATTTAATTTGAACGTTCTCAACTCATGACTTTTGATCACGAATCAAAGCAGGAGTTATGACACCATCTTTATTACACAGTGAAAAGACAATTGAACATTATTTGGAAATTTGGACTATAAACTCTCTTACTTCATAACAAGCTCGTACAAAATGGAAGTATGTTTCTCCAGATTTGAAAAAGTTGTGATCTAGTCATTTTAATAGAAGATTCTCCGCCCCGCTGTGGAAAGTTGGAGTAGTTTCTCAGAGTCTCCTGACGCTTAGGGCATGTTCGAACAGTACAGTCAAAACGCATCATGCCGACCACAATACCAGTATAAAACAATGTATTTCAAAGGAACTTTAATATAACAAACAGTTCTCCCAGGAATGTAATTCCAAAATGACACAGAATTCGGCGTTCCCGGGATCTAAGACTTCCCAAGACACCCACGTTCTATTCATGCAAATATTTTGTTTATTTGGCCATTTTCTTTTCTTTAAGCAAATTATGAGTGAAAATACGAGTTAAATAGTGTCAATGTAATTTTCACCGCTTCCCCCAGATGGGCGCCTATGACTCCTCTCTGAGTTAAAATGAAATCCCAACATTTGAATGAAAATTAGGATATCATCTTCTGGGGCTGGTTTCTTTAAGTATCCACCGCAAGAACCTCAGAATTAGGTAATCTTTGTAAACAATACGTTCAAGGCGACCCGTCTTGTGAGGCAGGAGTGGTGAATGATATCTAATTTTAAAAAAACTCGCTTATCTGCACATACTAAGGTAAACAGGCACCAAAAATTTCATTATATTATTCTGGCATCCCAGCAAAGCTTATCCTTAAAAAATAGATCCACTACCTAATCTCATAAATTGTCGGAAAGGCTATAATTACCGCTTTTAGCCAGCTGTTAAAAAACATAAATCTATTATTCGTACGCGCGACGAAAAACCTACTAAATTAATCTGTGCGATTCGCCAAGCACGGGCAAAGATCGTTCGCTCCTAAATTTTGTTTCTCTTTCTTTCTTTGGTTTTTAATACTCAACGAGTTCCCGCCCGGCTGCAACGGAAGACCTGGTTGATATTTGTTGAATACAGTTGATATTTGTAAAAAAAATCTGATATACCAAACTGTGCGTATTTGTGGTATCTATACGTCCTTAGTTCGTTTTCCTGTTGACTCTTCATTCGTATTGCCGACACGTCTTGTGCGTGTGTTGAGTTACATCTCAAGATTGCGCGCAGCAATATAATGGTAGAGATTATATCTTGTTGCATTGTCGCTCTTAATATTTTGTCTCTTTAATGTTCGACCTTTTATGTTATGTTATGTTTTCCCCCACATACTGGCAGGACGATATGCTACAGAAATTGAATTTTCAAGCAGTGTTTCAAAGGGTTCGCGCAGCAATACAAATCATTGTGCTCATATCTTAATTCGTTAATGTCCTACCTTGTGATGGTTTTCTTCTTTATAACTCCCCCTTTGGGATTTCTCATTCACGTATTAACAAGGCCTCTCGCCTAGAACTTAAGAGTCTCCAAATTGCATCGGGGTGAGCTGAACCCTCCTAGAATTGCCCTCGCACCGTGCTACCTCACGTCGTGAGGACACGTTTAAAAGAAAGGCTTCAAATTACGTGTCTCACGTAATTAACACGCATTCAGCTTAAAGCTAAAAGCACCGAAAAATACTTATAATAAAAATCAATAGATCGCAGCACTATCACACGGAATTTACTAGGTCGATTACGTCTGAACAAATTGTCCGATTTTCGATCTGTAAACTGCATTGGTCTCCTTTTTAAAATATAATTCACGCTACGATGCCGTTTTTTCAAAAAATATTTCCAATTTTTTTTCTCATAGTTCCGGGAAGAAATTAAAAAATGTGGGCTTATTGCGCATTGACGACGTGCTTCCTGAATCCAACGACGCACGGTGGTCTGAACGGGGTCGAAACGCGCGCATAGGATGTTACGTTAAATAACTATTTATTTGGTGGATTTAAAACGGTTCTTTAAGTATAAATCTATTGAAACATGTTCTAAGTGTAAAATAATATTATTCCTCATAATTCATACTGTTTATTTATTTGTCAAAAAAGTACTATTCTTTATCAGTTTTAATAAGAAAATGTTATTATAAGCATTTATTCCATGACTCAAGGGAATATGTGTTGAAAATTAGGTAGAGATAGTGTATAAAAAGTTTTTACAAGAGGTTTCAAAAGTAGAAAAAACGTAAAAATGTTCTTTCAGTAGGAAAAGGAATAAATAGTATATACTAACAGTAGTAGTGACTTACACTGTAACAATTGTACTACTCGTTTGCCATTTATAATGCAAAATAATAATTAATCATTTCATATTATTTCACTATTGTCTTACTTAACCTGTCAAGAGGTGGCGTATAGATGCTTTGGACCAAAAGCCGGAAAGTTATGTGTTTCATGATATGGAAATGCCAGGGATCTAGCCGCCTGAGTTGGCTTCCTGTGAGACATCTTCATGTCCCTTGAGTCTTATTTTTAGCAGTCGCGGTTACGCATATGCCAGAGGTCATTTCCTGTCCGGATCATTTCACCCTGCGCGCCACCTCTGACATGACATCCAGCGCTGACGCTTCGACTGCTGACTGCGCGTCCACCGAGGGAAGCAATTCGGGGCAACGAAGAAATATTTACAATTGTTCATTTCAAGTCATATATTTATTTCACGGTGATGTTTCTGCTTTTTTATAATGGTCCGTCAATGACCACTTAGTTAATAGAAATGGCACTTTTTCAAAGCACTTCAAGTATAATCGTTCCCAATTTTCCACAAGGCAGGCTGAGGCGACTGTTATTAACGAAACTATTTTATCAAATGTCCCTTAATAACATTTATTAATTTCATGGAAGTGTTTTTAGTTATTTTTGTGTAATTGCCCGTCAAAAATCACTTACTATTGGTAAGGCGCTTTCTTTCAATCCTCATTATGAAAATTTTAAACGGTCGCCATTTTAAAACAGGCGAGCCGTCTTTTGTTAAGGAAAAAACATCAACAAATGTCTAATAAACAATAGTTATTAATTTTACAGAAATTTGTTAAGTCGTTTTCATGTAATTGTCCGTCAAAAATCACTTAGTTTTGGGAATGGCCCTTTTTTTTAAAAAAAAAAAAGCGTTATGTAAATTAGAACGGTCGCCATTTAAAAAAAGGCTAGCCGAAGTGGCTGATATTATCGAAAAAATATTTTAAAAAATGTCCATTTAATAATAGTTATTAATTTCATGGAACTGTTTTTACTTGCTTTTGTTTAATTGCCCGTTAAAGATCACTTAGTTATTAGAAATGGCACATTCTTTCAAAGCTGGTCAAGTAAAGTTTAAACCTTGGCCATTTTCGAAAAGGCAGGTCGAGGCGACTGTAATTAACAAAAATATTTAGTCAAATTTCCCCTTAATAATATTTATTAATTTCATGGAAATGTTTTTAGTTTTTTTTTTTTTTTTGTAATTGCCCGTCAAAAATCACTTACTTTTGGTAAGGAGCTTTCTTTCAATCATGTAGTCTTTAAATGGTCACTATTGTTAAACGGGCAGGCCAGGGCGGCTGTTCTTAACGTAAAAACATCAACAAATGTCCAATTAATAATAGTTATTAATTTCAAAGAAGTGTTTTCAATCGTTTTTGTCATTTGAAGTATGTAGAATTGATATTTACCAAGAAATAACCGTTTTTCAATAAATAAAATTTGGTGCCTATGCGCGCGTTTCGGCCCTCTTCAGACCACCGTGCGACGTGTCAAACATGCAAATCGGATGAATAGGAGCAGTGTAAAGTGAAATTTGGAAAACACTTTCCCCCCTCCCCCTTCCCGCTTCCCCATGCGTCACCCGACCCGTCTGGGCCCTCACTCGACGAGGCCGAACGGCCAATCCCGGCGGACTGCGGCGAGGGAGGCCGAACTTTCAGACTGGCAAGCTGGGCAGTCAGTTTAAGTTTTCGTCCCTTTTAGTCTCAAAATATTTTTCTCCACGTGTCAAACAAGTGATGCTGTAACACAGCCAAACGGTCTCGTATCATCTGTAATAGTCATATAAAACTATATATCTTGTTCACATATTTCCGTCTTCCTTCGAAAACCATCAGACAATTATTTGAGGCGGTACTTAAAATATCGATTCCGATTTGGAAACTGACTTCAAAAAGAAAATGGAATTAATTGTCTAGATATCACCAATATTCTATGCCACAACATCTTATTTTACATACATTTTACTACTAAGATCTTCCGTTATCGTTCCTCTACCAGAAAGCATGAGCCGAGATTACGTACGAGCTCTTTTATCTGGCGACTCCATTTTTGATCTCAAAACGACGTTTGTCTCCTTGATAGATTTCACCAGATAAATCAGTTTTCCCAGGTAAAATAGCGGAAGCTAAATTTTAAAATTGTTTTGTTAATTTTGTTAATAAATAATTGTTAATTTTAAAACTACTTTCCGACAAATTATGTAAATGGGTACCGGAAAACCTTTATTGTCGGGCCCTGGTAAAGTAAAAGTAGATAAATCCTCTTGCTAAATATTACATTACTTCTTCTAACTCGTGGTCTAGCGAAAAAATACAATACATGTGTCCTTGATACCTAAAAATCGATTGACGCCAAAACATGTCTGTCCGTTTATGGTCAACGCTAACGCCCAAACCGCTCTGTTAATTTTCTCCAAAATTAATCTTCCCGAATCTACCTGAAAGAACTCGATCCTTTGGGAGTTTCAAACGGATATTTTTATTTTTGAGGGTACTTTACATTAAGCCTCAAAATCACTTTCAAAATCTTCTCAAACCGTCACCAAATTATTTGATTAAATTTTGTCCTCGTGTTACCAACAGAACGCAAGAGAAATGTGATTTATGGTGTTTGTTGACATCACTTATTTTTAGAAAATTGCTAAAGTGCAATTTTTGGGGGCGTCTTTCTTCAACTATAATATTGACGATATATATTTTTCTTTACTGAAATCTGTTCTGACAGATCTGAAAATAAGATCAAGTTTAATTTTTGAAACATTTGAGTAGTTTTCGTGCAATTTGGGGCGAAGTATAGGCAATTAAAACAATTGTAACTTTTTCTAAAAAAGAGCTTCAATTTTTTGTTTAAAGACGATACAAAATATGATGGTCTCATTTTCGCCCACCCCGCCGTATTTTCAAAGATTGCAAAGGTCATGTAAGTTTATTGCAAAACCGCGTAGTTTTAGAGTAATTTAAGAATGAAATTGATGTATATATTAAAAAATTTCAAAAATCACAACAACTTTTTTACCACGGATAGAAGGGACCCTTTAAAGAATTACCATTTTCGTTGACCTCTATCAATTTTCGAAAATTGCAAATTTAGAAATAATGCCAGAAAGTGTATCGATGTTGTATCATCGCTAGCTTTTATTTGAAACTGTATTAAAGTGTAATTGTACTAAATTATTTCTAATGAAATTTGATGTTACATACTGCAGGAAAATCTGATTTCGCATATTCGCTTATTTAGCGTTTTCCTTATATATTTATGTCCATATTTTGCAATTTCATTCTACAAATTTTTCCGGACTTACTCGTGGCATATGTATTAGTACTACGCTCAAGCTGGGAACTGAGATTAGTACAGTGCTGATCGCACATTATAATTTATTGAGAGGGTTGAGCAATATTTAAATACTTGTATTTGAAATATGTATTTAAAACTCTATTTTTAAGTTTTTTTGAGCATGTATTTTGAAGATATATATTTAAATACATAAAATAGATGTTTTGAAAAAAAGAAATACTTCAAATAGTGTAAATAAAAATGAAAGAGAAAATAACAAGCCTTTTTTTTTCCTTCGATTCTGCTAGTGAACAGCGACCGAAAAGGTATTGAATACCGGTAAAAATACTCGTATTTGTTCATACCTTTATTGTTTTATACAAGTAAAATACCTCTATTGGACGTCTTTACCGCTATGGACGTCAATAAACTTTATACCGGTATTTTCAATGAAAAACAATAGCTTACCATCCATACATCTTGACAAAATTTTACTTTAGTTAATAATATCTCACAAAACTTTTATTAATCAAATATACTTTCATAATTGTTATTATTTGTTTAATTTATAATTTTGTTTATGTATATGTATATGTATATGTATATATATATATATATATATATATATATATATATATATATATATATATAATTACTCAGCTGCTAATAATTAAGGAAACGCGAATGATTCCACTAATTCTTATAGAGTAAATATAATCTCCACTTCGTAATTGCACAATGTTCTCGCCCACTGAAAACTGCTCACCGCCCTCTTCCTACGCTTGGGCATATCGAATTGCCCTAGTGTGGCACGCAGCCCGCCGAAGAACGCGGCGAGATGTCTGCAGAGGTCAGAAAAGTCACGCTATCAGAACAGCAGTGTGCCAGAGGTGCGACCCTGCTTCCAGCTCAGAAGGGTGACTACACTTAAGGCTAAATGCACCGAAAAATACTTATAGGAAAAATCAATAGATCGCAGCACTATCACACGGAATTTACTAGATCGATAACGTCTGAACAAATTGTCCGATTTTCGATCTGTAAACGGCATTGGACTCCTTTTTAAAATAGACTTTATGCTACGATGCCGATTTTTCAAAAAATATTTCCAATTTTTTTAACTTTTTTTCTCGTAGTTCCGGGAAGAAATTAAAACATGTGGGCTTATAGCGCGATGACGACGTGCCTCCTGAATCCACCGCCGTGTCAATCATGCAAATCGGATGAATAGGAGCGACGTAAAGTGAAATTTTGGAAAAATTACCTGATAACCCTCCCCCTCGCTCCTGCGTCACCCAACCCGTCTGGGCTCTCCATCGACGCGGCCGAAACTCGGCGGCCGGGCACGGAGGCCGAACTTCAGACAGGCAAGCTGGGCAGTCAGTCCCTTTATATCGCCCAATATATTTTTCTCCAGCTGGAAACTAGTGATGCTGTAAACAAAACGGTCTCAATCATCTGTAATAGTCGATAAAACTATATATCTTGTTCACATATTTCGTCTTCCTTCGAATACAGAAAATGTTATTTGAGGCATACTAAAAACATCAATTGATTTGGAAACTATTTAAAAGAAAACTGAACCAATTGTGTAGATATCACCAATATTCATTGTCTAAATCTTTTTGAACATTTTATTTCTAAGATCTTTCGTTATCATTCCACTACCGGAAAGAATGAGAAATTAGCACGAGCTCTTTATCCTGCGACTCGATTTTTGATCCAAAACTGCGTTTGCCCCCTTGATAGACTTCACCTGATGAATCTTTTTCCCAAGTAAAGTTTAAAACTGTTTTCGTGCTTTCGGACAAAATTGAAAAAAATGTAAAATTGGCGCAGGCGAGATGCATCCTGAATCCAACACTGTAAAAAACTTTAAAAATATAATATTAAAATCTGTACATATCCAGCTTATTTAGTAAGTTATATTGATATAAAATAATTCTTTATATTTGTATAAACTTGAAGTTTGGGAATAAGTAATTTCCGGCGGTCATTTTATACAAACTACGTAAATGATAAGATGTAGTGTAAATCATTGTATTGGACATATATATGTATTTTTAATGCAATAAATTGTTAAAAAACAAACTTAACCCTTAGACAGGAACACCACACTAGAAGAGGAATATCCGTCTATGAGGGGATAAATTATGTTTTGTTATATGTTATTAATTGCAACCTTTACATTTTTACATTAAGATACCCCTTTTTCTAAACATGGTACACTTAGCAGTAACATTTAATCGGTAGCAACCCAAATTTATAAGATTTATATACTACTAGTAAAACTAGCGTACAGTACGATAAACCTCCATTAGGGAATCAGAATGCAAACGTATTAAATCGGGGATCCAATCTAGGTTCGAGAATAGGGAAAGCAACATTGATTTGATATTTTCAAAACAAGCTTTTATATAGACACATAAAAATATTCTGTAAAAATGAAAATTTATGAAACCTGTGTTTATCATCGATGTGTTTATGAGTTTTTGTGAATGAAAAGAACCGATAATCACAATTTTATATAAAGTTAAAATATGAAATAATATTGCATTATACCCCTGTCAATACATGTGTTCGAATAAAGCGAACGGTGATTGGAACATCCTCATCCAGTAGACTGTCTTCAGCCCAACAAATGACCCCATTTTTCTGGCATTTCCTACGTATGTCCTACCGTACGCCGGGAGGCGGCCAACGCAAGCCCTTCTAGGTGTAAGGTCTCTCGCCCACCTTCCTGTACCCATTTGAAGAGTTGTTGACTCCTAAGATGACCCTGGGCGACAGTTTTCGGCTTAGTTTGCTGTTATTCTTTTACTTTCTTTTCCCGTTTTGTGTAAATCGTAATTAAAAATTTAAACAATCTAGCTATTGTCAAAACAAGTTATCTTCCGCACGAACTGATCGATGTTTCTAAACCAGCTTTTGAAATATGTTTTAATTTTGAACATTGATTTTTGGGATTTGTATTATTTGGGAGAATCATTCCTTCGCTTTTTCATACGAAACAGGAGGACGCGCGATATTTCAGTGAGTTCTTCCTAATAATGGCAGAATGTACGCATGAAAGACTGCGGGTATCCCCACATGGTTCAGTGCGATGATGTCATTTGTCGGCTCCAGCCCCGGTCAAGCAGCGGCTGTGAGCATTCCCTTTCATCTGCAGCCCCAAATTCTTGGGGGGTCTCAAGCGCAGAGAAATAGTTTTAGAACATAGATCAAGCCATCCCTTGTTAGACCTATCTGGATATACACGGCAATAGGATGCTAGAATTTCTTCATTGCTCACTCGGACTCGAAACTGCCTTTTCCTTTTGTTTGTGATATTGTGTATTAGTTATTCAATTGTGCTACTTACACTTTTTTTCCCCTTTCCCTTTCCCTATCATTCCAAGCATAATATCTTTTCTAGAGATTTTGTTCGACCCATAGTATGTCCAAAATATTTTATTTTCCATTTTTGGCTTTGGCTTTTAGAGAAAGTTCTGTTTCTTTTTCAAAATTTCGGCATTTATCTTTTTGCCTCCCATTGTATTTTTAAAAATTTTTTCCGTGTCCATACTAAAAGCATTTTTTTTTTTCGGCCTATCTCAATGTTCAGTTTTTACATCCACAAAACAGGATTAGAAAACCATTTTCTCGATTATTTGGATTTTGGTCTTACGCAAGGTTTGTTTTCCCGACGGAACACGACGGAACGGGGTTCTGTATCTCCGATAATTATTACATTATATTATAAATTATTTCATTAAATTAATAAATCATTTTGAGCGCGTTCGGACCTAAAATTCTAGAAATCAATCACTTGATATGCCTGCATATTTTATAAATTTTGTGTAATTTTCTATCCGCTGCTTTTTTCAAAAAATTTTTCCCTCTCTTTAGTTTTTCTGTACAGTATCCAGAATTTGTTATTGTAATTCATAAGTATTTAACTTCCCTGCCATGTATATCACTTCTACGTTGATGTTCAGGCCTTTTTACCAGTTGACATAAATGTTGTTTTTAAATTGTTCATAGAATATTTAAATTTTTTAATAATATATTTAGCTATCATTTTTACAAAATTTCAAATAAGTACAAAAAAAACATCTTCAGAATTTTAATGACATAACATTTTTGGTTTCACGAAAAGGAGTAAAGTGGACATGTCACGTTTGAATTTTTGCCCCTCATTTCGCGCTCCTTTCTATCAAGCCCAGAGCCCCAGGCACGCGCTCAAGTGTGTCACCCTTCTGAGCTGAAGCAGGGTCGCCCCTCTGGCTGTTCTGATAGGTGACTTTTCTTACCTCTCAGACATCTCGCCGCTTCTTCGGTTCTGCGGCACTAGGCAATTGATATGTCCAGCGCGGGGAAGAGGGCGGTGGGGCAGCTCAGTGGCAGAACATTGTGCAGTGACGAAGTGGAAATTATATTTACTATACAAGAATTAGTGGAATCATTCGCGTTTTGTTAATTATTAGTAACCGAGTATTATATATGAACAAAATAATAATTCAAACAATAAATAAAATTATAAAAGTATATTAGTTTAATAAACATTTGTGTGATATTATTAACAAAATAATTATTTAGTCGACATTTATGGATGGTAAGCTATTGTTTTTCATTGAAAATACAGGCATAATAATCTTATAACATTTATGGACGTAATACCATTATAGACGTCTTATAGAGGTTTTTTACCGGTATAAAAGAAATAGGTATTTGAAAAGGTATGTAAAATGCCGGTATTTTCCCGGTATCTATTACCTTTTCCGTCCCTGCCTATTCCTCATTGCAGTTTACACTCCCTGGTCATATTTCGAATGCCCCGAACATTTCTTTAGGTCTCCTTTTGTTGTTATGTTCTTCCACTTCTTGCTTTTTTCTTTTTTTTATTTATTTTTAACGTCAAAATACCAGTTAAACACTGCGTATATCTATATTCCTTGAAGAAACTTTTTTTATCTTGTCTTGGTCTACGCTGGAATACCCTGCTGAGTTTTCTGACTTTTATCCTTTGCTTCTTTAGCAGAGAAAATATAATACTTGAAAAGAACGAAACATTGGGACTTTATTATTATTATTATTATTATTATTATTATTATGAATAATATTATATAATAAAAAAAATATTATAATATTAATAATAATAAAAATAATAATAATAATAATAATAATAATAATAATCACCCCAATGGAGAGGAATCAAAGGGTAAAGTGTAATTACTGTACTATATAATCCAACGAATCTTCATTTTGATGACCGAGTTTTTCAAGATTTATAGTAATGGTGAGACTCCATCTTAATATTTCACGGTGAAAATCTTGAAATCTCTCTACAGGTCTGATTAGTTTCCCCATCGTGAAACCATGGAGCAGGTTGTTACTCTGGAGAACCTTGGGCACCGGCGGGCGTTCTTTCAGCGCCCGCCGCGAAGGCCAGGCTAAGTGGCCGAGGGAAGGGTTCCGGGATTTCCAAATCCGATATGGCACTGGGACAGTCCAGGGTGGGACAAAGGGTCGAGTGACGCAAGCGGGGAGCGAAAAGGAGGGGAGGGTCGGTTTTTTTTCCAAAATTTCACTATGAACGCTCATTCATCCGATTGCATGATTGACACGGCGTTGATCTGGAAGCACGTCGTCATGCGCTATATTACTTTTTAATTTCTTCAGGGAACCATGATAAATCTTTTTAAATTTCTTTTTGGAAATATTTTTAACAAAAGGCATCGTAGCGTGAATTCTATTTAAGGAGTTCAATGCCGTTACAGATCGAAAATCGGACAATCTGTTCAGACGTTATCAGTCTAGAAAATGTTGTTTATTTTGGTGCTGCCACGTGGTGGCGACAAATGGAACTAGTGTCGGTACATTTAGCCTTAAGGCTAAATGCACCGAAAAATACTTACAGGAAAAATCAATAGATCGCAGCACTATCATACGGAATTTACTAGATCGATAACGTCTAAACAAATTGTCCGATTTTCGATCTGTAAACAGCATTGACTCCTTTTAAATAGAATTCACCCCACGATGCCGTTTTTCAAAAAAAGATTTAAAAAAGTTTTGAAAACGTTTTCATAGTTTCGGGAAGAAATTAAAATGTGGGCTTATAGCGATGGCGACGTGCTTCCTGAATCCAACGCCGTGTCAATCATCAAATCGGATGAATAGGAGCGGCGTAAAGTAAAATTTTCCCCGGAAAAAGATACCTGTTTTCCCTCCCCTCCCTTCCCCTTTGCGTCACCTCGACCCGCCGAAGGGCCCAAACCGCCTGCGGCACGGGAGGCCGAACTTTCAGACAGGCAAGCTGGGCAGTCAGTCCCTTTCAGTCTCAATATTTTTCTTCACGTGTCAAACTAGTGATGCTGTAACACAGCCAAACGGTCCCCGTATCATCTGTAATAGTCGTATAAAACTATATATATTGTTCATTATTTGTCTTCCTTCGAATACATCAAACAATTATTTGAGGCGGTACTCAAAATATCGATTCGGATTTGGAAACTGATTTAAAAAGAAAAATTGAACTAATTGTGTAGATATCCCCAATATTCCATGTCCTATATCTAATTTACATACATTTACTTAAGATTCTGTATTCTCTACCAGAAAGTATGACCCGAGATTACGCATGAGCTCTTTATCCTGCGACTCGATTTTTTGATCTCAAAACGGCGTTTGTCTCTGATAGACTTTACCTGATGAATCTGTTTTCCCAAGTAAAATTTAAAACAGTTTTGTAGTTTGGGACAAAATTGAAGAAGGCGCGCAGGCCAGATGCATCCTGAATCCAACACTGTAACAAACATTAAAATATAATATTAAGAATCATGACATGTCCCAGCTTACTTAGTGTTAATTGATAAAAAAAGATTCTGTTATATTTGATAAACTTGAAGTTTGGGAATAAGAATTCCTGGCATATTTTGATACAAACTACGTAAATGATAAAGGATGTAGTAAAATCATTATTGGGACACATATATATGTATTTTTAATGCATTAAATTGTACAAAAAATAAACTTTAACTTTAGAAGGAACCCCACACTAGAAGAGGAATATCCGTCTTGAGGGGATAAATTATTTTTTGTTATACAGTTAATTTGGCAACTTTTATATTTCTACATTAAGATACCATTTTTCTAAACATCGTACACGCATTTCAGTAACATTTAATCTGGTTGCAATTCAATTTATAAGATTTATATACTATAGTAAATGTAGCATACCCGTCTCTTTATAAACCCCATATCAGGAATCAGAATGCAAACGTATAAATCGGATCCTCATCTAGGTGTCGAGAATAGGATGCAACATTGATGTAGATATTTTCAAAACATTGATTTTGTATAAACACATGAACAATATTTCGTAAAAAAGAAACATTTATGAAACCTGATGTTATTATCGATGTGCTTGATGAGTTGTTTTGAATGAAAAGAACGATAATCAGCAATTTTATAAAAGTTAAAATATGAAATAATATTGCATTATTCCATGTCAATACATGTTCGATAAAGCAACGTGATTGTAAATCCTCATCCAGTAGACTATCTTCGTCCAACAAATACCATTTTTCTGGCATTTCTACGATATCCTCTGCGAGAGGGGCCAAGCAAGCACCTAGGTGAAGTTATCGCCTCTCGCCCACCTTCCTGTACCATTTGAGAGTTGGACTCTCAAGATGACGCGATAGTTTCAGGCTTAGTTTCGCCGTTTTTCTTTTTACTTTCTTTTTGTTTTTCTAAATCGTAATTATAAATTAAATTCACGGTCACTGTCAAAACAAAAACTTCCGCAGAACTTGGTCGATGTTTCTAAACCAGGTTTTGAAAGATGTTTTAATTTTGAACATTAATATTTGCATTCGTATTATTTGAGCATCAACCTTTCGCTTTCTTACTATCCGAAACTGGAGGACGCGCCCATAATTCAGCGAGTTCTTCCCAAATGGCAGAAGGTTTTTGAAACACTGAGGGTATCAAACACACGTTCAGGATGAGTCTATGTTTGGGTCCCGTCCCAGTCGCAGCGGCTGTGAGCATCTCCCTTTTTTCTGCAGGTCCCAATTCTTCGCGGCCCCAACGCGCAGAGAATAGTCTAGAACATAGATCGCAAGCCATCCTTGTTAGACCTATCTGGGTATAACGGCAAAGGGGTGCAGCATTTCTTCATTGTCACTGGACTCGAACTGCCTTTTTCCCTTTGTTTGTGATATTGTGGGATTAGTTGTTCAATTGTGCTACTTACACCCTTTCTTCCGCTTCATTCTATCATTCAAGCATAATATCTTTTCTAGAATTTTGTTCGACCCCTAGTATGTCCAAAATATTTTATTTTCCATTTTTTGGGTTTGGGTTTAGAGAAAATTCTGTTTTTTTTCAAAATTTCGGCATTTATCTTTTGTCCTCCCATTGTATGTTTAATATTTTCTTCGTTCCATACTTAAAAGCATCTTCCTTTTTCACCTATCTCAGTGTTCAGCTTTACACCCAACAACAGGATTAGAAATACCATTTTCTAGATTATTTGGGTTTTGGTCTTACGCAGGGCTTGATTTTGACGGAACACGACGGAACAGCGTTTTTTGTATTTTGATAATTATTACTTATATTATAAATATAATTATTTCTATTAAATTAATAAATCATTTTGAGCGTTCTGGGACCAAAATTTTAGAATCAATCACTTGATATGCCCGCATATTTTATAAATTTGTGTAATTTTTTTTCCCTGCTTCTTCTAAAATTATTCCTCTCTTTAGCTTTTCTGTACAGTATCCAGAATTTGTTATTGTAATTCATGTATTTAACTTCGCCCGCCATGTATATCATTCCCTTGATGTTCAGGGTTCCTTTTACCAGTTGACATAAATGTTTTCTTTAAAAGGAAGTTCATAGAATATATAAATTTTATATTAAAAATATATTTAGCTATCATTATTACATAATTTAGAATTAAGTACAAATAACACATCTGCATAGTGTTGATGACGTAACATTTTGCGTTTTCACGAAAAGGAGTAAAGTGGACATGTCTCATTTTGAATGTTTGCTCCTCATGTCGCGCTCCTTTCTATCGCCAGCGCTGCCGGGACGCGCTTAAGGCTAAGTATCGACAAAAGTTCCATTTATCGCCACCACGTGGCAGCACCAAAATAAGCAAAATTTACTTTTGGGCCCAAAAACGTCTAAACAAATTGTCCGATTTTCGATCTGTAAACGACATTGGACTCCTTTTTAAAAGAGAATTCACGCTACGATGCCGTTTTTTCAAAAAAGATTTCCAAAACAATTTTGAAAACGTTTTCTCATAGTTTCGGGAAGAAATTAAAAAATGTGGGCTTATAGCGCGATGGCGACGTGCTTCCTGAATCCAACGCCGTGTCAATCATGCAAAACGGATGAATAGGAGCGGCGTAAAGTGGAAATTTCCGGAAAAGATACCTGATTTCCCCCCCCTCCCCTGCGTCACCCGACCCACCGAACGGCAAAACCGCCTGCGGCACGGGAGGCCGAACTTTCAGACAGGCAAGCTGGGCAGTCAGTCCCTTTCAGTCTCAATATATTTTTCGATCGAAGTGGAGATTATATTTACTCTATAAGAATTAGTGGAATCATTCGCATGTTTCCTTAATTATTAGCGACCGAGTGTGTGTGTGTGTGTTTTGTATGTGTATATGTGTGATATATATAAACAAAATTATAAATTAAACAAATTTAAAAAAATTATGAAAGTATATTTGAGTAATAAAAATTTTGTGAGATATTATTAACTAAAGTAACTTATTTTTCTCAAGATGTATGAATGGAAGCTATTGTTTTTCATTGAAAGTACGTATAACGTTTATTGACGTCCATACGGTAAAGACGTCCAATAGAGGTATTTACTAGTATATAAAATAAAAGGTATTTGAGAAAGGGTTTAAAAAAATACCGGTGTTTTTACCGGTATTCAAACCTTTTTGGTCGCTGTTCACTAGCAGCATCAAAGAAAAACAAACTATCCTGTTATCTCTCTTTTATTTGTATTTACAGTATTTTAAGTATTTCTTTTTTAAAAACATCTATTTATGTATTTAAATATATCTTCAAAGAATGCTCAAAAAAAATCAAAATAGAGTTTTAAATACAAAAATATATATTTCAAAGACAAGTATGTAAATATTGCTCAACCCTATCTATAAACTAGTATGTGCGATCAGCACTGTACTAATCTCAGTTCCCAGCTTGAGCGTAGTACTAATACATATGCCACGAGTAAGTCCGGAAAAAATTTGAGAATGAAATTGCAAAATATGGACATAAATATATAAGGAAAACGCTAATAAGCGAATATGGGAAAACAGATTTTCCTGCAGTATGTAATAAACAAATTTCATTAGAAATAATTTAGTACAATTACACTTTTAAGTATCCTACAATACAGTTTCAATAAAGCAGGATGATACAACATCGATACACTTTCTGGCATTATTTCTAAATTTGAATTTTCGAAAATTGATAGGAGGTCAAAAGAAAATGGTAATTTAAGGTCCTTCTATCCGTTAAAAATTGTTGTGATTTTTTAAATTTTTTAATATATACATCAATTCTTTTTAAATTACTCTAAACTACGGGTTTTGCAATAAACTTACATGACCTTTGCAATCTTTGAAAATACGGCGGGGGGGGCGAAATGAGACCATCATATTTTGTATCGTCTTTAAACAAAAAGTTGGAGCTATTTTTGAGAAAAAGTTACAATTGTTTTAATTCCTATACTTCGCCCCAAATTGAGAAACTACTTTAAATGTTTTTATGAAAAATATATCATCAATATTATAGTTGAAGGAAGGCCCTAAAAATTGCACGGGACAATTTTCTAAACATAAGTGATGTCAACAAACACCCATAAATCACATTTCTCTTGCGTTCTGTACGTAACACGAGGACAAAAATTTTAAACAAATAATTTGGGGACGGTTTGAGAAGATTTTGAAAATGATTTTGAGGTTTTAAAGTAAAGAACCTCAATAATCAAAATATCCGTTTTAAACTCCCAAAGGATCGAGTTCTTTCCGGTAGATTCGGGAAGATCAATTTTGAAGAAAAATTGGCAGAACGGTTTGGGGGTTAGCGTTGACCCTAAACGGACAGACATGTTTTGGTGTCAATCGATTTTTAGGTATCAGGACACATGTATTGTATTTTTCGCAGACCACGAGTTAGAAGAAGTAATGTAATATTTAGCAAGAGGATTTATCCACTTTTTTTTACCAGGGGCCCCACAATAAGAGTTTTCCGGTATCCATTACTAATTTGTCGGAAAGTAGTTTAAAATTAACAAAAAGAAAACAATTTATTATTTAGCTCGCGATTTTATTTGGGGAAAAAAGATTATCAGGTGAAATTATCAGGAGACAAACGCCGTTTGAGATCAAAAATCGAGTCGCAGGATAAAAGAGCCGTACGTAATCCTCGGCTCATACTTTCGTAGAGGAAGATAACGGGAAAATCTTGAAGTAAAATGTATAAAATAAGATGTTATTATAGAATATTGGTGATATCTACACAATTAGTTCAATTTTTTTTTGAAATCAGTTTCAAATCGGAATCGATATTTTGAGTACTCCCTCAAATAATTGATTGATGGTATTTCAGAAGAGAAATATGTGAACAAGATATAAGTTTATAAGACTATTACAGATGATACGAGACCGTTTGTTGTGTTACAGCATCACTAGTTTGACACGTGAAGAAAAAAATATTGAGACTGAAAGGACGACTGCCCAGTTGCCCGTCTGAAAGTTTACTCCGTGCCGCAGGCGGTTTCTGTTCGGCGTGGGGTGACGCGGGGAAGGGGGGGGAGGGAAATCAGGTATCTTTCCGAAATTCACTTTCGCCGCTCCTATTCATCCGATTTGATGATGGACACGGCGTTGATTCAGGGAAACAGTCGCATCGCGCTATAAGCCCACATTTTTTAATTTCTTCCCGAAACTATGAGAAAACGTTTTCAAAATTGTTTTGGAAATCTTTTTTGAAAAAACCGCATCGTAGCGTGAATTCTCTTTTAAAAAGGAGTCCAATGTCGTTTACAGATCGAAAATCGGACAATTTGTTTAGACGTTATTGGCCTAGTAAATTTTGCTTATTTTGGTGCTGCCACGTGGTGGCGACAAATGGAACTAGTGTCGATACATTTAGCCTTAAGCGCGTGCCCTGGCGGCGCTGGGCTTGGATAGAAAGGAGCGCGACATGAGGAGCAAACATTCAAAATGAGACATGTCCACTTTACTCCTTTTCGTGAAAACGTAAAAATGTTACGTCATCAACATTATGCAGATGTGTTATTTGTACTTAATTCTAAATTATGTAATAATGATAGCTAAATATATTTTTAATATAAAATTTATATTATTCTATGAACTTCCTTTTAAAGAAAACATTATGCAACTGGTAAAGGCCTGAACATCAACTATAAGTGATATACATGGGGCGAAGTTAAAACTTAGGGAAATTTCAATAACAAATTCTGAAAACTGTACAGAAAAGCAAAGAGGAATAATTTTAGAAAAGCAGCGGAAAGAAAATTACACAAATTATAAAATATGCAGGCATATCAAGTGATTGATTCCTAAAATTTAGGTCCCAGAACCCCCTCAAAATGATTTATTAATTTAATAGAAATAATTATATATTTATAATATAATGTAATTTTTCAGGAGATAAAAAACGTGTTCCGTGTTCCGTCAGAAATCAAGCCCGGGTAAGCCCAAAAATCCAAATAATCTAGAAAATTTTTCTATCCTGTTGTGGGGTAAAAGCTGAACACTGAGATAGGCCAAAAAAGGAAGATGCTTTTGAAGTATGGACACGAAGAAAATATTAAACATACAAGGGGAGGACAAAAGATAAAGCCAAAATTTTTGAAAAAAGAATTTTCTCCAAAGCCAAAAAGGAAAAAAAAAAACTTTCAAAAAATCTCTAAAAAGTTTATGTTGGAATGATAGAATGAAGGGAAAAAAAGGGGTGTAAGTAGAAATTGAATAATATTACAAATTCCCAAAAAAAGGAAAAACGTTCGAGTCCAGGAGAATGAAAAATTATAGCATCCTATTGCTGTATATCCCGATAGGGGCTAAAAAGGGGTGATTGGGTCTTTTGTTTTTGTACTATTTCTCTGCGCGTTAGAAGGGGAAAATTGGGACTTGCAGATAAAAGGGTGATTTCACAGCCGCCTTTTTTACGGGGCTGGGGCCCAAAAAACATTCGATGAACCATGTGCTTGATACCCCCAGTCTTTTATGCGTATATTCTGCCATTAGGAAGAACTCCCCGAATTATCGGGGCGTTCCCCCCAGTTTCGGATAGCAAGAAAAACGGGAATGATTTAATACAAAAGCAAATATCATGTTCAAAAAAATTAAAAAATCTTTAAAAAAAACCCGGTTTAGAAACATCCATCAAGTTCGGGGGAAAATAATTTGTTTTGACAGTGGCCGTGATTGTTAATTTATAATTACGATTGAGACAAAACAGGCAAAAGAAAGTAAAAGAATAACAGCGAAACTAAGCCGAAAACTATCGCCTAGGGTCATCTTATGAGTCACAACTTCCTTAAATGGGTACAGGAAGGTGGGAGAGACCTTACACCTAGAGTGTTTGCGTTGCCGCCTCTCTGCGTACGGTAGGACATACGTAGGAAATGCCAGAAAAATGAGGTCATTTCTTGGGCAGAAGATAGTCTACTGGATGAGGATGTTCCAATCACCGTTCGCTTTATTCGAACACATGTATTGACAGAGGTATAATGCAATATTATTTCATATTTTAACTTTTATATAAAATTGTGATTATCGGTTCTTTTCACTCACAACAACTCATCAAGCACATCGATAATGAACATCAGGTTTCATAAATGTTTCATTTTTTTACGGAATATGTTCATGTGTCTATACATAATCTATGTTTTGAAAATATCTACATCAATGTTGCATCCCTATTCTCGACACCTAGATGAGGATCGCCGATTTAATACGTTTGCATTCTGATTCCCTAATATGAGGTTTATCAGAGACTGGTATGCTACGTTTTACTAGTAGTATATAAATCTTATAAATTGAATTGCAACCAGATTAAATGTTACTGAAAAGCGTGTACGATGTTTAGAAAAATGATATCTTAATGTAGAAATATAAAAGTTGCCAAATTAATAACTGTATAACAAAACATAATTTATCCCCCTCATAGACGGATATTCCTCTTCTAGTGTGGTGTTCCTGTCTAAGGGTTAAAGTTGTATTGCTTTCATGACAATTTAATGCATTAAAAAATACAAATATATGTCACAATACAATGATTTACACTACATCCTTTTACATTATCATTTACGTAGTTTGTATCAAAATGACGCGCCGGGAATTATTTATTCCAATTTTCAAGTTTACACAAGTTAATACCTTACTGGAATGATGGAACATTACGTACGCACCTTTCCGACTCTTTGCCCGTTGCATGTGGAGTTCCTCAAGGATCGATCTTAGGCCCTATTCTGTTCCTACTTTACGTAAACGATATGCCCTCGACCATTCGAAATGGAAGAACGGTTCTCTTTGCGGATGATACGAACATCCTTTGCAATAAAGAAACAGTAAATAGTACAATATCAAATCTTTCAAATTGGTTCCGAAATAACAAATTAATAGTAAACGAAAAGAAAACGGTTTTAATGCAGTTTTCCATTTCAAATAAACAATTCTGTGCTCCATTGAAAATGAACAGTGTACCATTGACTGATGTTAAGGCAACAAAATTTTCAGGTCTGTCAATTAAGTCAAACCTTAAATGGAACGTCCATTTAAATGAATTGAACACAAAATTAAGTTCATTATGCTACGCGTTCAGAATTCTTGCAAATTCAGTCAGCCTTCATACTGCTCGTTGTGTATACTTCGCGAATGTTCATTCCCGCCTGAGATATGGCATAATATTCTGGGGAAATACATCTTATATACATACCAGACTTCCCATCCATATACATCCCAGACTTTTAGATTACAAAAACGAATTGTACGAATAATAACCAAATCACACCCACGTGATTCATGTAAGCCTGTCTTCATTAATCTAGGAATTCTACCATTACCGTGTCTTTTTATTTACGAATCAGTGGTTTTTGTCAAAAATGACTTGCTTAAGGACGGGAATATATTTTCAGAAAATGCCGAAGTCTATTACTATAACACTCGACGTAGAAATCATATTCATCAGGTGACAGTATCAACAGCTTATTACAAAAAATTCACATACATGTACATTATTTTACAACACTTTGCCTGATGACATTAAACGATTAATTTCGATAGAAAAGATTAAATCCCAAGTGAAATCGTTTCTGCTGCATAACTGTTTCTATACAATTAGAGACTATACTAAGCATCACACGAGAAGTAACATTAATTTGACCAATGATACATAATGCATTATTTACCATTTAGACAGTATAAATGAGTATAAACAACCTGTAACAACTATTGTACTACAGCTTCCGGGTCAATGACCCCCATCTCGATCAGGTTTTTCGTCCAGCTTCCCTGATCCATGGAGCAAATGCTGAGATGGCCCCTTGTTTTGTTTCTGGACATCAATGTAACTTCATTTTCTGTACACGTCTTCTAGAATTCAGTGGGAAATACAATTATTCAAATTATCGTTTCCCTGTTGTCGCGGCAGGAAGTAATAAGAGCCAAAATTTATCGCTTATTTATCCTTGAAAATAGATTTTATTACATGGGAGTTTTTTGTTTTTTTTTTCTCCCTTTCAAAATTCAAAATTTATTGCTTATTTATCCTTGAAAATAGATTTTACTACATGGGAGTTTTAAAATTCAAAATTTATGTAGTATATGACTTAGTGTAGGGATCACAGAATTATGAAAATGTGAACACAATTCACTTTTCCCCATAGCACGTCATACGCAGTTTTTAACTGTTTTTTTGACGTAAAATAAATAAAAATAAATAAATAAATATACAAATATAACAGAATCATTTTATATCAATATAACTTACTAAGTAAGCTGGGACATGTCACGATTCTTAATGTTTGTTGGATTCAAGATGCATTTCGCCTGCGCGCTATTTTACCACTTCTTCAATTTTGTCCGAAAGTACGAAAACAGTTTTGAAATTTTACTTGGGAAAACAGATTCATCAGGTGAAGTCTATCAAGGGGACAAACGCCGTTTTGAGATCAAAAATCGAGTCGCAGGATAAAAGAGCTCGTGCGTAATTTCGGCTCATTCTTTCTGGTAGTGGAATGATAACGGAAGATCTTAGAAGTAAAATGTATGTAAAATAAGATGTTAGGACATGGAATATTGGTGATATTTACACAATTAGTTCAGTTTTCTTTTTTAAATCAGTTTCCAAATCGGAATTGATATTTTGAGTAGTGCCTCAAATAACTTTTTGATGGTATTCGAAGGAAGACGGAAATATGTGAACAAGATATATAGTTTTATACGGCTATTAGAGATGATATCAGACCGTTTGGTTGTGTTACAGCATCACTAGATTGATAAGTGGAGAAAAATATATTGAGATTAAAAGGGACGAAACCATAAACCGACTGCCCGTCTTGCCTGTCTGAGAGCACGGCCTCCTCCCGTGCCGCAGGCCGCCGGGTTTGGCCGTTCGGCCGCGTCGAGGGAGCCCCCAAAAGGGGCGGGTGACGCTACTGCGTGAAGCAGGAAGGGGGGGTCAGGTATTTTTTCCGAAATTTCACTTTACGCCGCTCCAATTCATCCGATTTGCATGATTGACACGGCATTGGATTCAGAAAGCACGTCGTCATCGCGCTATAAGCCCACATTTTTTAATTTCTTTCCGGAACTATGAGAAAAAAATCGGAAATATTTTTTTGAAAAAACGGCATCGTAGCGTGAATTCTATTTTAAAAAGGAGTCCAGTGCCGTTTACAGATCGAAAAATCGGACAATTTGTTCAGACGTTATCGGTCTAGTAAATTTTGCTTATTTTGGTGCTGCCACGTGGTGGCGACAAATGAAACTAGTGTCGGTACATTTAGCCTTAACAAAACGCATTCAAATCACTTGCCAGCATTGCTCACGCCACGTCATTACTTTGACGTCCCATATTTGAGCATTCGGTCGCTTCTTCAATGTTTATTTCAATCTGTACTGGCAACAGTGTTTAATCCACTTGCAGCTTCCCCTACAGCGTGCCGGAGCTTCCTTGCGGACCCGGTTCGATTACCTGATTGTTTGAGAACCTTCAGACGAGAGCTACCACAAAAGATCGCCTCGTCAGTAAAACGGCTAAATAATTCACATCTTGGTTGTATTGAAAAATTAGATTTCGACGATTGGCAACGGCAGTGCAGACTCCATGTACACAGGTGTTTTGGCGCGGGCCTTGCAGGGCATTGTTTTACGCCCGAATTACAACAGCAAACTATCTTCTTTTCACCTAAACGATAATTTTCCCTGGTGTAGAGGTTACAAAAGGAGGAAGGCGTTTTGTCGTCAACGCGAATCTTTGTTTGTTGCTGTCCCAAAACTCTGATGAAACTGTTTTGCAGCCTCAACAACAGGGAACAAAAAATACGAAATGCTAAATTGCGATACTACAACGCATTGTTTAAAGCACAAACTGATTCTAAACAAATCTGGAATAGTCTTGGGGCAAGGAGAGATTATCAACCTCACAGGCATACCCTTGGACAAATTCAACGAACATTTCCTAACTGCGGCGCCTTCATTTGACCCAGGGCTTAAAGCATTATCAGAGTACACGAACATCAATACAGGTGACCTCAGAGGCCAACTGTACTTTAAATATGTTGACCATACAGAGGTTCGTAAAGTTCCGAGGAGTTTAAAATCAAACGCAAACGGTTCTAACAGAAGTAACGATAGACAGTGGACGCTTATTGCAGATGTAGCTCTTCCCGATATTATTCACATTATAAACTATTCACCAATGACATCTCCACAAGCATGGAAATTAGCCAATGTTCATCCTCTTCCCAAGTCTCAAAGCTTTTCCTCTCCCAACGATTTCCGGCCTATAAGTATTCTGCTGACACGATCAAAGATCAAGATGAAATTCGGTTTGGATAAGTGTAGGAGAGTGGTCATATGAAAATTTCGAAAACGATAATGAACCAAAGATTACCTTCATGGAAGCCCATGAAGCATACAAATACTTACGTTTTCAACAGTCACTCCGAATCAAACAAACTGCCACTAAGAACATTCTAACAACTGAAGTTTACAAACGTTTGCATGGACTCTTAAAAACCACTCTCTGCTAGAAATCTTGTGCAGGCCATCAATTCATATGTTATTCCAGTGCTGACATAGTCCTTTATTCACAGCTCAGTGGAACCTCAGCAAAGTGACAACTATGCTAATAATAATATCAGCCACAGGAGTGATCCCGAAAATGACTCCTCGAGCACTAGATTGTCGTCAACTGGATAGCAGAAGTATATACAATATGCAGAATATCCTATTGTTAGAAGTCACCTGGATCTTCAATAAAGCAACCACACACCTGGTCATCATACCTGTGAGTAGTTGACATACCGACCAGTATACACTGTGAATAAAATAATAATAATAATAATAATATAGCTTTAATTGAACAAATGTACAAATATAACAAAATTTTTTCACCCAAAATTCACGAAATCCCGTTTTAAAATCAGACCTGGAATAACTCATGTAGTAAAGTAGAATACAAAGCGTGCGGATTACACGAAGTATTGTAGTATAGCATATATAAAAAACCCAAGTTCTGAAAAAAGTAGTTCATGATTTTTTCAGATCGTCGTTGTAAAATCAGATGTTAGGAGTAACAAAATCATCAAGGATAGAAAATAACTGGTTGTCTCTCATCTCCAAACATCCATCCGATAACTGGTTTAACAAGTGCGGGGCCAAATAAGAAAAAAATAGAAAATAGTGATTTCGAATAACGCGGAAATGATAATTTGGAAGATGATCTGGTGCAGAATGACCTCCGAGCGTTCCAGTCTCTCAAAAACGATACTTGATCGGGAGAGTAGACGGTCTTCATCAGTAAGTGCTTTCCAACCAACATCAGAAGCTTGACGAGTGTTTTCTACTAATCTTTGCAGTGCAGCAAGCTTGTTTTCCAGTAATTGTTCTCTTTGCAAAGCACCTAAAAAACGATAGTTTACTTACCTTTGAATAAGTTAGTAGCTGTGTCTCAAGGATTTTCTCGGGAGAGTAGACGGTCTTCATCAATAAGTGCTTTCCAACCAACATCGGAAGCTTGACGAGTGTTTTCTACTAATCTTTGCAGTGCAGCAAGCTTGTTTTCCAGTAATTGTTCTCTTTGCAAAGCATCCTAAAAATCGAAAGACAATATCAGAATACATTTTTACATCAGTAAATACTGACAATGTAGTACCTGTAAATATTGATTGAGTTGATACAGATCTTCCAAAGGCACCATTCCCACAGAACTCACAACAGATGTCGAAGGACTGAAACAAGGGCAAAACATGTATTTATTGAATGTAAATATTGAATATCGAAAAATGAAGAATCTGAAGAGGATCCACAGCAGAGGGAAGTGGACCAGCGGCTAGAAAATGTGTTGAATAAGGAGTAGTCGCGGCTCGTCAGGTAAAGCAAGTGAAGTACCACTCCACCCACAATTTACCATGTAAATGTATTGAATTATTATCCAGGAGCTTGCGAATAACTACTGCTGTTATAAACCCCTTACTCTACCATTCCTCCTTTTTTCCTTCTATGATCGTCCTACGCTTGCGTCGAGGCGGTTCAGCACGAGCACACTACATCCGTATACTTTTGCATCTCCTTTCCACAAAGCGAAGCATTTCAGGGCCTTTGTCAAACATCTTCGCTTGCTTAGGTGTTAGCCTGAGGTTTTAAACGAGATCACGTGATGGTTGCTATGGCACAAGCAAGCAGAAGAAATCCAGTAGAGAAACACGAAAATTCTACAATATTCAGAAAATAGGTAGTGATTTTTTTGTGCGAGTCTTTCACAACAGACAATTTTATGTTTAACCAACATTTATATTAACCAGGAGCTAGTGTGCGAACCTTTAGAAAAGCAGTCATTTGTAATAGAGATTACTGACTGGTATAAGCCTTTGAACTGCCTTAGGCGTTTTTTATTTGTTGCGCCCTCGCGAAGCTCTAAGCCCCCTTTCGGGGCATTGAGCGCATGGAGTAATCCTCCATTAATCTTGTCAGTCATCGTCTATCATTGCCTTTTATCCCTTCGGCCAGGGGACTGGCGCAGTTAGATTCCAGTATTACCAGACGGCCCCCCGACCAGGAATCCGCGAATTACTTAACTTCTCTGACTTCACGGAGTGCAGTTAATCAATTCGGCTAGCGTCACCGGTTGCAAAAGGTAACGAACTCACGTTTAATACTCACTATGCATGTTATGTAATATAATGTTCATGGTATGGGCGTTTAAAGCTTGGAAGTTCGGCTGCACTGATCAAAATCTCATTTGGATTGTATTTTTAATAAATGTAGAATAAAAATGAAACGGTGGAGCCTCCGGCTTCGGCTCGAATGGTGATGCAATGAAATAAAAGCATAAGAGAATCCAAGTGTAAGACGGGGATCGTGATGCAACTGTTTCCTCTCCAAGTGGAGTTATCGCACGCTCTGCGTGTCGCCTATACTTCGATTAAAACTGAAAGGCCTTTCAAGGTCACGAGCTGAAAGAGAGGGCGGGACACTGTCATCCAATCGGTAGCTTCAATACCAAGAATTTAAGTCGTAAGGAAGCTCGTGATTCGATGACAGTGTCCCCGTCTCATGCTAACTCGTGACCTTGAAGGGACTTTATTGTAATCAGAATGTAAATGTAGGGCCCCTTCAAGGTCAAGAGGTGCAAGGAGAGGAAGACACTATCATCCGGGAACTTCAATACAAAACTAAGTCGTAACGAAGCTCTCAATTGGATCCTCTCCTCTCCTCTCCTCTCTTCTCCTTCCAGCTCATGCCATTGAAAGGACAATATGTTAAATCGGAGTAGCCCGGGGTTGCCAAGAGTTAACGGCCTTTATATGACTCTCCGAAATGCAATGTGTCCAGTTAACGATATCTTCTCCCCTCTTCCTTTCCAGGGCGGACGCTGCACCCTTCCCTTCTTGCGAAGGTGCGCAGCAGAGAGGGTCTTACGCAAGGAATTAAAGGCTGTAAGATTCCTAGGATAGCACTTCAACCCGTTTTCACCCCACGAGCCGCTACTGACGAGGACAACGAAAGGATTAAGAAATACTAGGTGGATGAGGACACAGAACGGAGGAGGATCAGGTTGCGAACACACGCTGCACTGTACTATATTGCTATTTGTACACTATGTATTTCCATGAATCTATCTACACTATCTATCTATATTGTTTATGGGATTTGGTCCATAAATTAAACCATTATTTCAGTTTTCCGACGTTTCGGAGTTTTATTTCTCCATCTTCAGGACTGTATTACATCAACAACACGATTCGAGCTACATATCACGTAGATATTACCAAACACAATGAAACAAACAAAAACACAAAATGAACATATCTAACTATCGTGAAGAATATTAAACATACATTATTACCCACTTGACCACACATGCAACATGAGTTCGCATGATAACCCATTCACACAGACATCATGATCCCAACTGAAATGGTGTTACAAGTGTACGAGCAACAATACCCCACTCAAGGAAAGTACTTCCGGTACAACATACATCAAATGATTTCAAGTTGCTTACAAATATAAAGTACGTTTTGTTTTGTTCTTAAGATATATGATCCATAGATATTAAATTTAATACCAGAAAAACATGTGAATTCAATGAGTAAAACATGATATACCGTGTGGCCCACCTAAAATGTTCCCTTCAATTTTCTCCTGAACCGTTGCAGATACTGAGATGCAGTTTCCAATAAAACTACTATATGCAAGGGGCACATATGGCCATGCATAATATTATTCTATTGCATTTTTTATTGCAGAGATATTGACCCAATTTCGATTTTTAAATGGAACCCTATAGTTGTTTTAGCTCATCATAACAAGCGTGAAGAGACGAGTACATAAATATGCATATCGCCATATGTTACATAATAAAACTTTCGAAAAATTATGAGTTTTAAAGACGCACGCCGACTACTGGTTTCCGTAATCTGAACGAGAAATTCCGGGTGAAATGCGGCGAGGTCATTCCCTTCCGTTGCGTCGGTCGAGTAACGTGGGAAAACTGGAGATGCCTCGAAGTGGCATAAGAAGGGTAGGTAGAATAAAAGGGCGGTGGAGAAAGGAAATGCAGATGTGTATATCCGTTGATGGTGCACATATTGAGTACATGTTATAAATCAAGCTATTTCTAGAATTGTTAACATACCTTTTTCTGTATTTTAAATTATTTTTATTTCTTTTATTTACACGATATTTTTGTACCGGCTGAGGTTTTCAGTCTTTCAAAGAGTAAACGTTTTGTTTCTGACAGCACACGCATTTATTAATTCAGAACATGTTCACTCTCCAATCTTCCTTTGCTTTCTCTACGGTTAATAATTCAAATATTTTCTCAAATCTTGTAGTATTTCATTAATTAAAAAATAGTACCTTGTGGCGTACATATTTGTTCAGTACATGGCTGCGGGTGAATACATTGTCTCCAGGACTGAGAGGGTGTAGTCTTAAAGAGCAAATCGCGGGTTTTCGTGAGCTCCTTTGCACATTGCACCACTACATTTACCGCAAGGTCGACACAACGCAAGGGAATGGCCTCGCCGCATTTCACCCGGAATTTCTCGTTCAGATTACGGAAACCAGCAGTCGGCGTGCGTCTTTAAAACTCTTAATTTTTCGAAAATTTTAGTATGTAACATATGTCGATATGCATATTTATTAACTCGTCTCTTCACGCTTGTTATGATGAGCTAAAAAAACTATAGGGTTCCATTTAAACATCGAAGTTGAGTCAATATCTCTGCAATAAAAAATGCAATAGCATTTTTATTAGCATGCAATAGCATATTAAGCATGGCCATATGTACCCCTTGCATATAGTAGTTTTAGTGAAAACTGCATCTCAGTATCTGCAACGGTTCAGGAGAAAATTGAAGGGAACATCTTAGGTGGACCACACTGTATAATAACTAGTAATACTAAAAAATTAACATGAGATAGTTAATTGTAATGGTTTTCGCATAAGGGGTAAGAGAGATATGGGCGCGAACATGACGTATTCACTTCACCCTAACTAGCATTTTCGCCGCTAAAGTAAATATTAACGACGTAGGCACAAGTAAAAAAAAATTTTTTTTGAAGGAAAAAAAAACAAGATAATAGAGCAATATGACATTTGTCACCTTATAGGGCACATTTATCACTTTCCCTACGAAAAGGTTTAAAAAATGCAGCAGTTTTCGAGAAAATCTTGTTCTTGTTGTTTTTAATATTGCATATATTGCACGCAATTTTGCGCGAAAACTACTAGAAATTTCAAAAAATGTGCTTGACCTTAATGAAAGAACTACGAGGGGCGTTCGATAAGTAACTTGTTTCGATATGCAAAACAATGATCTGAGTTTTGTAACTTACCTTATTTTTCGACATACTCCCCTCGAAGTTCAGCACACTTGACCCAACGTTTCTCCAAACCAGGATCCCTTCTCTGAAGTGATTTTCTTCAAGACCCTCGAAATAGTCATTGACTATCTGGATGGCTTCTTCATTGCTTGTCAGAATGAATTTTTGTTCAGCCAGGAAAGTTTTTAATTTTGGGAACAAATGAAAGTCCGAGAGGGCCAAATCAGGTGAATAGGGCGAATGTGGAAGTAGTTGGAAACGAAGTTCAGTCAATTTTGCTGGGCGATATGGCTTGAATGTGCTGGGGCGTTATCGTGATGGAACAACGCTTTTTTCTTGCCATTCCAGGACGCTTATCCGGGATAGCTGCCTTGAGTTTCTCCAGAAGTGATGCATAGTATTTTCCAGTGATGGTTTTTCCCTTTTCTAGGTAGTCTATAAGAAGAATACCTTTAGCATATCAAAAGGTTGACGCCATCACCTTCCCTGCTGATGGATTGCATTTCGCCTTCTTCGGAGCCGGTTCTCCTCTTGCAATCCATTGTTTTGACTGCTGCTTTTCTTCTGGATTGTAATGGTGAATCCAAGTTTCGTCCATGGTAACAAAACGACGCAAAAATCCGCTGGATTTTGCTTAAATAGCTCAAACACTCGACAGATGTTCTCATGCAATTGCGTTTCATCTCTGCAGTCAGCAATCGCGGCACCCATCTTGCGCAAAGCTTATTCATTCTCAATTCATGATGCAAAATAAAATGCACTCAGTCATTTGAGATACCTGTGGTCTCTGCTAACTCGCGCACTTTCACTTGTCTGTCTGCTAAAACAATATCATGGATTTTGTCAATGTTTTCTGGCGTCAGAGCTGTTTTGGGAGCCCCAGGTCTTGAGGCATCTTCGATGCTTGTCCAGCCTCGCTTAAATTCGTCAACCCAAAGTCTCACCGTCTCATACGAAGGGCATGAATCACCCAATGTAGGCGCTATTTTTCATTGATTTCTTTCGCGTTTTTACCTTCCATAAAAAAGAATTGGATAACACCACGAATTCCAGTTCTATCCATCTTTCACACTGACTCGCAAACGCTTTTGTTCAAGTCGCTGTCCAACAATGAGCAAGAGTGATAATGACTTGCAACAATGCAATTTTACCGTATATTGTTGTAGCTTTAAATTAAAGTTCACAGAAGTTGCTTTCGTCATCCATACTATATCATACTAAGAAGTATGCGAACAAAGTTACTTATCGAACGACCTCCGTAATTACATATTTACATATGGAGAACAAAATATACTGGAAGAAACAGATCTATCTTTAGTTTTGTAATCATTGGAAGGACACGAAAAAATTAAAACATTTCAAATTTTAGAAAATTCAGGGTTAACAGAGAAAAACTGACCTTTGCTATCTTTGCAAGTGAATTTTACTCTATTCTTTCAAACAATTCAAAGAAGAAATTTGGAGTAATTTTTGAGAAAATATTGAAAATGTCCCAGGAACTTCATGTAAAGCACCCCCAAATTTTGAAGTAAGTTTTTCAAAATCGAAGCGACTCGATTAGAGCCAGACCCACCGGGGAATTTTCTAAAAAAATCGGAAACTAATCATTTTGGAAAAAATCTTGCGTTTGGTTTAGACGCTAGTAGTGTTCACAGACGGACGGACGCTTAAAAACACACTTTTTGGTATCAGAGGACCCCAAAACGTGTATTCCGATATCGATTTTCCGCAGCAGTACATAACTTTCTGTATAATACGTATATTACTCCCCATAACGTATAAGGGAAAGTAAAAACATGTGAATTTGATCTCATGTCACCATTAAGAATTTCACAATGAAATAATAGGAAAACTTGAGCCTCTAATGTTGAAAAGAAACAGGAAATATCAGTCATGGTACACAATCCCAGACTTTCACTTAATACCTTCACTTACCCCTTTAGTGAAAAGTTAATTATTCACGATGAATAATCTGAAAGGGCGCTTAAATATCTCATATTTATGGAACCTTTGTCAAATTACCATAAGAACATACTATACGCATTATAACAGAGTTCAGCTAAAATAATTATGATTATGACTAGTGGTGCGAAAAACGCACGTACTTTCTCGTAAATCGTAGAACATTTGTGCAAAAACTAAATATTTTCAAGCTAATATCAACACAAATTTGACAATTATAACTGCTTATCATAGGGATATATCATGTTCCAACAATAAGACGTAATTCACATGAAATTAGCTCGCGAGTCATTGCTGCCGAGCCATTGTTGCATTTCAATCTGATATTCTCCTGATTCCTAATGAAGACTAGGAACTTTTATTTCATTTATTTCAAACAGGTTTTACACAATTTCTAAAAGATCAATTTGAAAATGTATAACAAAAGGTTGAATATAAGAAACGAACAAAAAATATGAAATAATATACAAACTCTAACTTACGAAGCATCCAACTGCCTGGAATTACGTCCATGAAGCGCAGTAAATTCGGACCGCGCGACTATGTCGCCAAAACACACAAAACATTATTCATATTTTCAAAACATTCAACATAACCTTATTTGAAGATCTATTTTTGACCAACACATTTCATTTTAAAAAAAAACGCAGTTTCACAAGTGTTGTAAGAGGACGCAGAATTTTTTTTAAATTTTCGATAAAAAAAGGCATTTTAACGAACATGAGACATGCACCACTCTCTTCAGCATCCTTAGCACTATGTAAGGCCTAAATTTAATCAAAAAATGTTGTGCTCTCGGGCATACCAATTTTAAATAAATATTGACTTTTTTTCTCTAATACTAAGTAATTTTCTGTTTTGTTTAATGTTTTTGGTTAATTAAATTAATTTTTTTTTCATTCAAACATCATCCATAGTTTACTTATATTGTAAACATTCATTCAACCCATTCGGTCGTACTGTACTATACTCTTCAAATTTTGCCTTCGCTCGCCACAGCACTGACTTCACCCAAAGGGTCCGCGGCGCTCAGGTCCATCGGGAAGTGTACAGAAGTCGCATTCTCGGTGCTCACCTCGGCCGGCGCCGGTCTTCCCCTCGGCGTTCGTCTGCGCCTGCTTGCTCACAGTAAATGGCGTATCGTGGCGCACTACGGAGAAGCTAAAGGTGACGTGTTTCTTTTGAATCTCACTCGCGATAGTAGTATGGTGATATAAATTCCGTGAACCAATGGTTGCTCAGCAATATCCGTTGCTTTGCGACCACTATATTTTGTATTTATGTATTACTTGTCCAGTGAATTTTGTTGAAGTATGAGTTTATCAGATGAATATATATTCATTCATTGAAACTTGTACACTTATTTTGCGACACCGATTCGCACTCCGACCGGTGCGACGCAGGTGTGTGTGTGTGTGTGTGGAGGGGGGAGTGGGACGGAGGGGCCGCCACAAAAACCTCGCAAGCGTATGTCTAAACACAGTAAATGGCTAACGCCTCTCCACCTGCCTTCGCCGGAAAAATCTCAGAACGGACTATTTTCTAATGCATTGTACTGTGTGTAAGTCGGAAACCTACCTAACGCGGAAACAGAAAATTGTTTATCCGTCAGTATAAAAAATTCTGGACAAGACAAAAATTATTGCTTTAAAATTACACAATGACATCGAAGTGTGGCGACATCGTACACTAGACACTCAAGAGCTGTGCCCACTTCTCAGATATCCTTGTCCGAACGAAGCTATTTCCCACGCTACTCATGCCAAAGACACTATTTTTTTTAATTTAAAAAATTTACAATTTAATTTTAAGAAAATACACTATTTATTTGTAATATCGCCCTTCACAAGCCCTTGTGAAGCCTTGATAGGATGATGAGGTCAATTAGCTCGTCGAACTGGGCGAGAGGACAAAAAACGTACGAGGAAGTGCGAGAAAGTCTCTCTAGATAACTAGAAGCAGTCCCACTCTACATGAAAATTGTGGTGCTTGACCAAAAAAACGGGGGCACAAGATTGCAGTTTTCGAAATAGACGAGAAGGAAGAGCACTTATTCCTCCAAATATCAGAGTGGGGTGGGTGGACTGCGGAGTGAGAAGGCGCACAGTCGTGTCTACATGCTACAGGTGCCTAGGATACGGGCACTTCTTACGAGACTGCAGAGGCTCGGAACACGTGTCACAGAGGAACGAGAGAACACGTGTCACAGATGCAGTGAGGAAGGGCACAAGGCCCAAACATGCGATGCAATTTCCCCGAAATGCGTTTATGCGCCGAAATCCCGCCAGAGAGACTGGAACACGTTCCGGATTCCGTTAAGTTCCAAGTCTACAGACGAGCTCTAAAGAACTGCCATGTTTCGAGAGGATAAAGAGAATGTAAACAGTATCGAAAGGATGGATTCTGGGACCAGACCTATGGAACGTCTATGACGACATACTTCAAATGGAAATGCCTGAAGACACTGCCCTGGTAGGGTACGCCGACGACATTGCAGCCGACATCCACGTACGCACGATGACAATTCTAGGGGAAGCTTAACCAGGTGATGAGACAAGTTACATGATGGATGGAGGATCCCGGGCTTGGCCTTGATACGGAAAAGACCGAAATTGTCCTTTTGACAAGAAAGGACATCCCGACGCCCATGATTATCGATACTCAGGTAATCCGAACGAAACCGTCCGTGAAATACCTTAGCATGTTTGACACCAAACTCAACTTCGGCGAACATATAAGACGGGCAGTGTATAAGGTTTCGCAAGTGACTGGAGCACAGAGCAAGCTGACGGCCAACGTCCGAGGACGCAGATCGAGTAAGCGGTGTCTACTCATCTCCGTAGCGCACCCCATTATGCTGTATGGATTGGAGAGATATGGACAGACGCACTCCCAACGGAACACTACAGGCAACGACAGGATGACGCTGACTACATATTCTTTATGTGTGAGTGTTGGGCGGCAACCGACAGGTCACTAGAAGAACGGGTTGGAACTATAACTTCCATGATAACATCATTTAGATGATGCTTACCAGTGAAGATAGTTAAAGCGAGATATCTACCTACGCGGAAAAGATATTCTGCACGAAGGAACTAAAAGAAATCCCCGGCCAATAACAACTTAAATGGGTAAAGGAAGGCAATTTCACGAGATAAACCCCGAAGGGCAAACGACAAGACGCCATTCCGAAATAATACGAAAGCGGACTTGGAATGGTTCCCTCGTCTAAGGAGAAAAAGGGTTCCTGGTTTTCGTGGGTGAAAAACTCCCACTAATCAGGAGCAGAAAAGAGTCAGAAGAAAATTTTAAAAACTCCAACTAAAAGCCAAATAATTGGCACTATCCCCTTCTCTCAGGTAAGGCTGAAGATACTAGTCTTTCGTGAAAATCAAAAGCCTTGCACAAAAAAAAATCGACATTTCCAAGTATCTCTTCTAGAGAGCTAACAAGGTGATGCCTTCGGCAGCTCTCTTACTTTATAAAAGTGCAGGAGGGCATGCTCCACGGTGAGATGTCTCGCGATTATCGAAAGTAGGGATAATTCGCTGCGGAGAAGGGGAGAGAAATAGCTGTGACCGATCCGAAGAAGTTAAGGTCCCAGCCAAAGTCGAGAGGGTACACTGTCGACAGAGATTCTCTTTCTCTTCGAGAGGCAACGACAGACACCGATCACGCGATTCTCGTATCTCGTAGACAGAGAATTCTCTTAAGCAGTCCAAGCCAGGCGCGGATCGGAAGACTCGTGGATTGATTGATTGATTTTTTCGTGTTTCCGGGCGCGTCGACTTCTTTGGTCTTTAGTCCAGTTAGTGTAGTGCATGTTTTTTTCGGGAGATAACGGTGATCTTCCCTCGCTGGATGGCGAGATCCGGCGCCGACCTACCGTCGGCTGGTGGAGTTTCCCCCTAACCAGGACTCTCCCACCAGCAGGGCACCGCCCCAGCCGGGACAAGCTCTAAGCTCTCGACCGGTCTCCCGGAATGTGATAGTGTAGTGCACGTTAGTGTGTGTGTGTAAGAGGATAGGACAAGGAAGAGGAAAGGCAGATCGCAGAAACCACGGAAAACTACCGATCAGAGCAGCCGGACGCTAGAATTCTCCTCCAGACAGCGACTGAATTCGAAAATACTGCAGCCGTCAGGACTCGAACCTAAGACCTCCCGGTCAGAGGCGCTGCAGTGACATCAGTTGATGCACTAAGCTACCGCTCCCAGTAGACTCATGGATGTTTGGCAGAAAATCGCTTAGTCTTATAGAAAGTTTGGATTTTTTCAAGCATTTATACTGAAAAAATGTCTATAAGAAAGGATATTGTCATTAATAAATTAATAGGAGTATATGTTCTTCGGGAAAGACCAGACCTCAGTCGAGGTAGCAGCAGTTGGGAGAATTTCAAGGTAAACGTAATAATGTTTTAGTTCTTGCTTGATAGCACAAGTGTTATCATAGCAATTACTAAGAGTCCTAAGTTTTATGTAGATGTAACAAATCGATTTTTGTCTTTGTACCAGCATATGGAGTTCAAAAAATAGCTACAAATATCGAATAATCATCTTCTTACGATAAATAAATTTCATTAACATAATTAAACAATTACTGACACTCCCAGCGCAATACTCAAACAATTCCTAGTATACTCTTAACATTTACAAATTTGTCGATACACAAGAAAAGTGAAGGAAAAACTGCCGAGATAGCTCAGGGTAATAACTACTGATATGGCACCGAATTTGAAGACCAACATCGATGATTTAGGCATTAATTTGTTCTGTGCTTGATGTTTGTGTTCGAACGAAACGATACTTTCCGCAAGCGTATCTCTCGCCGAAGTGGTGACCCTGATGCCCTGTTCACTGCTTACGGTTTGCCTCGGTTTCGCTCGGTGAGAGGTGGTGAACATACGCGCCAGAGCGTTCTTTTCCCCATGACATTCTTTGGCGAAATGAGGAAGCTCTGACCCCTTGAGATGATTCTGAGTGCTCAGGCTTTTGGGATCAGATTTGTTAATTGTTAAAATAGTTTTTTTTTTTTTTTACTTTTTCTCAGTTAAATCTTAATTAAATGTAATAAACGCAGACACTGCCGCAATAACTTCTCCTCCGCGCTTATATTGCAATGAGGCCATTGCTGGTCGCCGGACCCAAAACTTCCCCCTCGGTCACGCCAATTAGGACAGTCCCTGATTTGACACGGCTCAGCGCAAGACGCGCGAACACGTGCCTGTCGTTCTATTCAAAGATTTACGACTAGGGTGAGATTGTCTCCCGGGGACAGCCCTTCAGGCAAAGAGCGGGCGATTGCCCGCCCACGTTTACACTAGGCACCGGAACAAGTGAATTATAGAGATCCCGGCTACTGTTTAAGTAATCCCATAGGACTCATATAAGCATCACGGAGACAGCAGAAAGGACTGCTCTGTTCATCTCTGGTGTACTGGCCAAAACACACGCACAACAAAGACCACCCATCAGGTGCCCAGAAAATGACGTTAGTTCGAAAATGCCCTATCGGCTTCCGACTCGCGTCGAATATTCTAGAAACTGAGATTTCGACCAATAACATTTAAAATTCCGATCACGTGAAGGAGCGATGTGCGAAATTAAAAAGGAGAGTGGGGATGCGACGCAGGAAGATCGAGAGAGGAGGATTTTTGGCAGAAGACAGATAGAAGGCGAGAGAACGGGATAGAAAAGAGACTGTGTTGAGGAGAGGTAGTTGGGAGCCAGCGATTAGTGTTGGCCGACCAACGGAGTGCAGGCCGCCCCGTTTGAAAGCACAAACTGGAATTTATTCCATTTCAACGGGCCGGCGTTGATCCGTAAGGATCGATTGTGCAGCCGAGTTATCGAGTCTGACCAGGTAAGGAGTGGGGTGGCGTCAGACGGCCTCCTCCGATCGGAGCTCATTTCATCCATTTACTGACTACGGGCGGTGGATCTGCGAGGGATCGGAACGGGAAGGAACGCTAGCACCGCACGTATTGCTGCTTCCGGCTGGCTGCGCCTTGCTGCAACGCGGTTCGCGACAGCGTCTGTTTTGAGGACGACCACAGATGTGCAATCATCGAAAGAGGTAGAACCAACGGCTATCATTTTGTACTAATTCTCAAGACATTTAAAAAAAGAGTCATCTAATGTAAGAAAATAATATAGAATTTAATTTAAGAGACTTCCCGACCAAATTGTATTAAAAAAAGCAATAAATGTGTTCTCGCCACTCAGGTGATTGACACTTAAAATGGAACATAACTTTGTAATTATGGTAACGTAGTAATAGTAGCAAACCCAGTGCATGCCCTCATTCAAGAGTGCTCACCCCTGAGGTTCTCATATGCCGGTGCCAGGTGACAGGTAAGTGCCCGTTTGGCGCCCTTCATTTATAAATTTAACGCGCACACCTGTCAGCTGATTACCGACACACTTCGGTGTGACGGTGTTTTCCCCCCTTTTGTGAGGTATCCAGACCGCGAGCTACGCGCATTGCTCACATGCGTGGGTTGCCGTATGCGGCAGGTCGGGTTCATCACAATATTAATGTTAGAAGATAATATACTACTTTTAAAAACACTTTCATAAACATTCATGTTAAAAACATCGATTGTTTTTAAACGGTACATTATTCAAATCAATGTTTTAGTATAAAATATTGTCGTTTTGTTGTCATTGTCATATCATTACCCTGTCAGGAAAATTCGAGCGGCCAGTGGCCGTGATCGGTAGTTTTTCGGTTTTTTCTCCCACCAATAACAGGCGAATGCTTGTCCAGAACCTCAATGGGCATCGGACGGCGAACTTTTCTACCTCATCCTTGTCGTCTACTCCATCCTTGCACGCATACGTACATGCACTACGCAACCACACATGTCTGGGGACCGGTTGGAAGCTTAGAGCTTGCCCCAGATATCTCGAGATCCCAATCACCTCTCGAGATATACAAGTATAGTGCACCACACATACGGGACTCATAGCTTTAGAAGTTGTCTCTCTCCCGAAAGCATTAATGAATTATATAAAAAAAAGTGAAAAATCGCATTTTGCAAAATAATGGTTTTAATCTGAACGGACTCAATTAGCAACAATCATGAATTAATTTCTCTTGCGTCTTGCAACTCCTGAAAATATTACTTTAATAATGCCTTTCTCTTTCTCGCGCTCTCTCCCTCTCCGTCCATCTGCCGTACTATTGCACGAATTTGAAACATAATAAAACAAAACAAATTGTTAATTAAAAATTAAGGAGAATTAAAAAAATAAGTGATACGAAAATAAACGAAATAAATATCTTGAAAGTAAAAGCTATCCAGTCCCCACGAATATTTATAAATAATATGCATTAATATAATCTGTAATATATTAATTACCATAATGGCTATTTCCAGATTGTAACTGAAAAGGAGACAAATGCTCCTGTTGGCTATGCCCAATGTCAAAGAGAGGGTTGCCAAGCCCTACTAGGGTAGCACCACGGGCTTGAAAAAGCACAAGAGCATAGAAATAAATCGACCATCATCAAGCACGTCAGTTTCAAGTGTAGATCAAGCTGCGATTAGAGGCAAATGTGACAGAACAATGACTCCTCTGACTCGTGTGACTCCTTACGACGATGTTCCCAGAAGTTACAGAAACTGGTTAACACATTCTTAGTGCAATTCAGGAACAAATGTCAGAACTCCATATCACTCCTTCTGAGCTTAAGGAAGTTACGTTTGTGACTGATCAAGGACCACACATAAAGCATCCTCTAGAAAAACAACAAAAGATTCCCATGTGTATTATTCCACTGTATCAATACAGCATTCATGCACACACTGAATGAAACATTTCTGAGTGAAAAGGTCCCAAACATATTTTACTCCATCCAGATCGCCCGAAAAATGTGGAATTTATGAAGAGGTCTGGATTAGTCACAAGACTTGAGAAAACACTACTTACGGTCATTGAAACTATATGGAATAGTTTATACAATATGCTACCTTCATTCCATTTATAGAAAGATAACATAAGAAGATATTGAAGGAAGCAAACAAGCAGGAAAAAATGAAATTTTATGCCAGTGAACTCATGGAACGTGTGATTATTTTTTGAAAATTTTCAAAGAAGCTACGGATAATTTAGAAGGTGAAATAGAGCCAACCCTGCGACTTGTGGTGCCATGGGTCTTCAAACTTTCAGATGCGTGCCAAACTGACGATGCCAATGTAGTACTAAGAAAGTTGAAGGTGCGAAGCAGTTTGTAAATGAAAAAGTTTTAAATGAACTTAGATTGATTGAGTTTAAGGGCGCTTCAACGGCTAAGGTCATTTGCGCCCGTGTCGAATTATTTTAAGACCAGTGCAAAATATTGCAGTGCCAAGCTAACAAAACATTAAAATCTTTAAATAGAAAGCAACGTAAAACTGAAAAGGAACGTATCCTAATAAAAGGGTTTGACAGAAAATGCGTTTTTATTATCTCGGGCTAAAAGCCAATAATTGGCATCATCATCTTCTCCCAGATAAAGCTGTACAAGCCAGTCTCTCGCAAAAAGCCAAAAAGCTTGCAGAGAGAAGATTCGTCATATCTAAGAATCTTCGCTAGGGAGCTAGCAAGGTCATGCCTTCGACGGCTATCTCTTATCTTAAAAAAGTGTAAGAGAACATGCTCCACGGTAAGATCTATTTCGCAGTATTCGCACATAGGGGGTGGGTCCCCGTGGTGGAGAAAACCGTGGGAGAAATGGCAGTGACCGACCCGGAGGCGTGTTAAAATGATCTCCTCTCGCCGGGCCATGTCAAGCTGGCACAACCACCATAGCACAATCACATCAAACCAAGTGGAATATTTAGTACTCATTTATTACTAATTTATTACCCAAAAATTAATGTCATTACTCATGCGGTTTACGAAAAAAAAATTGTCAAACACAAGTAGTTATGCAACCCGCACAACATTCGCGTATATTACTAAAGAGTACCTACTACCTCAAAACACTACAACCAATTACAAAAATACATATACAATCAATAGTACACAGTCAGTTTTAATATATATCACGAAGAAAAAAATTTTGAATGTGAAAACGAATTTAAGAAATATTGTAAAAAACAAAATCCTAATGGACAAAACATGCGAGAGATTCAAATTTAAAAATTGAGAGAACAAGCACAATCGCATTAAACAAACACATCATTTAACAGATGTACCACACTATTACTTAACACTAAACAGAAATTTATTACTCCTATTATTTACGAAATAAATAATTTTAAAACACGACATACTTAAGCAATAACGAACGGTATTGATGAAGTACTTTTAGAGCATAGTAAGCCAGGAGCAAATGAATCCTATCCTGTACAAAAGAAGACATTATGCTCCGTTATCTACCACCATGTAGCAAATTATGAACGTGGAAACGCATAAAAGAAATATTGTGTATACTCAAACGATATGGTCAAAATATGCTAGAGATTCAATTTAAAAATTTTACAGAACCAACAAGCACAATCGCATTAAACCAAACAAAAATTCAAAATTTATTGCTTATTTCCTTTTTTTTTTCCTCCCTTTCAAAATTCAAAATTTAACTAGTATATAACTTAGTGTAGGGATCACAGAATTTTGAAAATGTGCACACAATTCACTTTTCCCCATAGCACGTCATACGCAGTTTTTTAACTGTTTTTTTGACGTAAAATAAATAAATAAATAAACACAGCATTTAAGAGACGTATTACACTGTTATTTAAAACTAACTAGAAATTTATTACTCCGCAATTTTACGGAATAATTAATTTTGAAAAAACCACATACATACGCAAAACGCACGGAGTTCATGAAATAATTTTAGAGTATAGGAAGCCACAAGTAAATGAAACCAATCCTGTGCAAAAGTAGACATTAGCGTCTGTTATTTAACACCCAGTAGAAAATTATTAACGCGGAAACGCATTTAAGAAATATTGTGTAAACGCAAACGCAATGGTCAAAATATGCATGAGATTCAAGTTAAAAAATAGACAGAACCAACGAGCACAATCGCATTAAACCAAACACATCATTTAGGAGACGTATTACACTGTTATTTAGAACTAACTAGAAATTTATAACTCCGGTTGTTTACGACATACATACGACATACAATTAAACAATTTTAAAAATCGATATACATACGCAATAACGAACGGTTTTCAAGAAGTAATTTTAGAGTATAGTAAGCCACACGTAAATGAAACCTATCCTGTAAAAAAGTAGAAATTATGTTATGTTATCTAACAAATAGTAGAAAATTATAAACGTGGAAACGCATTTAAGAAATAATGTGTAAACTCAAACGCAAAGGTCAAAATATGCAAGAGATTCAAATTAGAAAATAGACAAAACCAACAAGCACAATCGCATTAAACCAGACACATCATTTAAGAGACGTATCACACTACTATTTAAATTTAACTTGAAATTTATTACTCCTATTGTTAAAGAAATAAATATTTTAAAAAATGGCATACATACGCAAAAACGCACTGTATTCATAAAGTAATTTTAGAGTATAGTAATCCACAAGTAAATAAAACTAATCCTGTACAAACGTAGACATTATCTTATCTAATTTAACACCCAGTAGAAAATATGAACGTGGAAACGGATTTAAGAAATATTGTGTAAACTCAAACGCAATTGTCAAAATATGCAAGAGATTCAAATTAAAATATAGACAGAACCAACAAGCACAATCGCATTAAACGAGACACATCATTTAAGAGACGTATCACACTATTATTTAAATCAAACTAGAAATGTATTACACCTATTTTTAAAGAAATAAATAATTTTTAAAAACGACATACATACGCAAAAACGCACTGTATTCATAAAGTAATTTTAGAGTATAGTAATCCACAAGTAAACGAAACCAATCCTGTACAAAAGTAGACATTATCTTCTGTTATTTGACAGCCAGTAAAAAATTATTACCGCGGAAAAGCATTTAAGAAATATTGCGTAAACTCAAACGCAATGGTCAAAATATGAAAGAGATTCAAATTAAAAAATAGACAGAACCAACGAGCACAATCGCAATAAACTAAACAGATCAGTTAGAAGACGTATTACACTGTTATTTAAAACTAATTACGAATTTATTACTCCGGTTAACGAAATAAATAATTTTAAAAATCGATATACATACGCAATAACGCACGGAATTTATGAAATATTTTTAGATAATAGTAAGCCACAAGTAAATGAAACCAATCCTGTACAAAAGTAGACATTATCTTGTTATTTAACACCCAGTAGAAAATTATTACCGCGGAAACGCATTTTAAAAAATATTGTGTCAACTCAAAGGCAATGGTCAAAATACTCAAAAGATTCAAATTAAAAAATACACACAACCAACGAGCATAATCGCATTAAACCAGACACATAATTTAAAAGATGTATCACACTATTATTTAAAAATAACTAGAAATTTATTACTCCTATTGTTAAAGAAAAAAATAATTTTTAAAAACGACATACATACGCAAAAACGAACTGTTTTCATGAAGTAATTTTAGAGTATAGAAATCCACAAGTAAATGAAACCAATCATGTACAAAAGTAGACATTATCTTATGTTATTTAACACCCAGTAGAAAATTTTGAACGTGGAAACGCATTTAAGAAATATTGTGTAAACTCAAACGCAATTGTCAAAATATGCAAGAGATTCAAATTAAAATATAGACAGAACCAACGAGCACAATCGCATTAAACCAGACACACATTTAAGAGACGTATCACACTATTATTTAAAAATAACTAGAAATTTATTACTCCTATTGTTAAAGAAATAAATAATTTTTAAAAACGACATACATACGCAAAAACGAACTGTATTCATGAAGTAATTTTAGAGTATAGTAATCCTCAAGTAAATGAAACCAATTCTGTACAAAAGTAGACATTATCTTATGTTATTTAACACACAGTAGAAAATTATGAACGTGGAAACGCATTTAAGAAATACTGTGTCAACTCAAACGCAATTGTCAAAATATGCAAGAGATTCAAATTAAAATATAGACAGAACCAACTAGCACAATCGCTCTAAACCAAACAGATCATTTAAATGACGCATTACACTGTTATTTAAAACTAATTAGAAATGTATTACTCCGGTTGTTAACGAAATAAATAATATTAAAAATCGATATACACACGCACTAACGCACGGAATTTATGAAATAATTTTAGAGTATAGTAAGCCACAAGTAAATGAAACCAATCCTGTACAAAAGTAGACATTATCTTCTGTTATTTAACGCCCAGTAGAAAATTATTACAACTCCGCCTGTGCTCGTTGGAGCGTGCCTAGGCCGCTGAGTAATGCCTGTCGCGTAATTGCGAACAGGGATGATGAGCGGAACGGCGGACAGCGGGTACTGCCGGTCCCAAGCCGGAGAAAGGAGGAGGGTCTCTAGTGTGGCATTGTGGCACTTACTTATGCCACACTTCTTTCTATATTTCCTATTTGATCTCTCTTGATCCCTTATGTTTTTTCGTCCCTGAAGCTATTAGGTTTCGAGGGCTAGGGAGTCATTCTCTTTCTTTTCTTCACCTTTTCATTTGCTTTTACTCTTATCCTCTCTCCTCTTCTATCCTCTTTATCTCGTCTTCTTTTTCCAGGAGGGTAGGCAGAACTCTTAGCCCAGGTAAGGCAATCTGCCTAGGGACGCAACCGAAATATTACCCGGCCCTCCAGAGTGGGGGTTGAATCGTTGGGCCAGCTCCCTAGCATTCGTAAAAACAAACTCTTGCTAAAAGAAACCCCGATCAGAGGCCTCGGAACGGATCTAGAAGACGAATATTGCTACGGAAAAGGACTATGATAATGGCTACCTGGAATGTACAGGGTATAGGTACAAAGGTAAAGGAAGTATTTCAAGAACTTAAAACCTAAAGGTTGATATGTGCGTATTAAGTGAAACAAAAAGGAAAGGAAGGGGAAATGAGATAATTGCGGATTATATTCACTTTTATAGTGGAGTAAAAAAAGAAGAAAGGGCCAAGAGATGTGTATCGATTGCCGTCCACAAAAAGCATAGAAACAGCATTAGAAGTTGGGAAGCGATAGATGAGAGAATTATGACAGTTGAAATTTGTAAGTATGGACAGGAAATTGTTATTGTCGGAACCTATGCACCTACTGAAGACGCTGACAGAAAAGTCAAAGAAGATTTTTATGAAAACTTGACAAGAGTGCTTGAAAATATAAGTTCGCGTAAGGAGATAATCTTAATGGGAGATTTTAATGACAATGGTGAAAGATTGATCAACATGTGCGAAGCATTGTCATTGAAAATTCTAAATGGTTTCTTTCCTCACAAATGGATTCATAAATATACATGGGAAAGAGCTTTAAGGAAAATTAGAACAATAATAGACTACATAATACAGAACAGAAATTCCAGCGTAAGAATAAATGACGTAAGAGTATATAGAGAGGCTCTATAGAGCCCAAAAGAAATTCCAGCGTATGAATAAATGACGTAAGAGTATATAGAGGCCCGGAATGTGGCTCGGACCACTTTTTGTTGGGTGCAAAGGCCATAATCCAACCAAGGAGGCAAACTACAATGCCGGAGCATGAAGCATCTACAATTACGCTGAATACAACAAAATATAATTTAAATAGCTTAGAACAGGAAGCAGTACAGTTCCTATACAAATTGAGATTCGCAAATAAACTACAATTTGTGGAGGAAGGGAATTCAGAATGCGTCTATCAAGCTATAAAATATTGCATTCAACAAGCAGCTTATGAGGCTCTAGGCCAACAAGATAAGAGACAAGAGATGGCCCCACAATGGTGGACGCAAAGCATTGCAGATAAGATCCAACTCAAGAAAATTCTGTATAATAATTGGTTAAGGACGAGAGACCAAGAAGACAGAAAATTGTATGCTAAAATGAATAGAGAAGTTAAGAGAGATATCTACAAAAGGAAAAATGAAATGTGGGAGAGGAAATGTGAAAAGATAGATGTTTTGGTGGCACAAAAATCACCGAAAACCATAAAAAACTTGAGGAAGGAAGCTAAAGAAGGAGCCAACCTCCTATTATCAATTTTAATGAATGGGAAAGACACTTTAAATCTCTCCTAATGGAAGACAGAATCGAATATCAAGGAACAGATTATGAGTTTGAAGGAGAGGTCGATATAGGACATACCAACCCAATAACCGTCGAAGAAGTACGAAGAGCCGAAGATATGAAAAATGGATAATCTCCAGGACCTGGAAACATACCGATAGAATTGGTGAAATATGGGCCAACTGTTCTGTGGGAGTGGCTGAGCAAACTGTTCAATAAATGTATGCTCGGCGGTGAAGAAGTTCCATATGAATGGAACATAGCATATCTCAGTCCTATTCATAAGAAAGGGAGGAAGAAACTATGTGGCAACTATCGTGGAATAAGTGTTATATGCTCTATTGGTAGGTTGTATGGTCGAATTCTGAAATCAAGAATTAGAGGAGACTATAATTGATATGGAAGAACAAAGCGGCTTCTGTAAAGGGAGGTCATGCAATGACAACATTTTTCTTTAAGACAGATGGTTGGAAAGATTGGAAAAAATATGAATAGCCACTTAGTGTTTATTGATCTAGAAAAAGCATACGACACGGTCCCACATAAGAAATTATTTGAAGTATTGTACCAAAGCACAATTAACAAAATATACGTGAGAAGTATATTTAATATATATAAATCATCGGAATGTTTCATTAAAGTGGCGAAAGAGATCACAATGGAACCTTTCAGAATTACGAAAGGTTTGAGACAATGTTGCTGCCTTTCTCCAACATTATTTAAGATTTATATTCAGAAAGCACTGAAGTTGTGGTGCAGGAAATGTGCAGGTATGGGTATTGAAATAGAAAAAAAATGTATATATGTATATACATTTATATACACTTTATTGATTTATACATTTATACACACTACATTTATACACACTTATATACACACATTGTATATACATTTATATACAATGTATATACACTTTTGTTTGCTGATGATCAAGTGCTCATAGCTAGAGATGAAGATATTTCCTTTATGACTAGGAAATTATTCGAAGAATATACAAAATAGGGTTTAAAAATAAATTTTGAAAAATCAGAATACTTGAGCTGTGGAGAAGATGCCGGAAATATTGAGGGCCATCAGATCAAGGTTTGTAAAGAGTTTAAGTAACTGGGCAGCATCTTAACACAGGATGGAAAATGTGATCGAGAAATCCAGCATCGAGCAACTAAAGGAAGAACGGCAATCTCAAAATTAAACGCGATACTTTGGTCCCCCAAAATAGGATGGAAAGTTAAATTGATGATGTACAAGTCCATTATAGAACTTATAACAACATATGGAAGTGAAAGTTGGGAATTAACTCAAAAGAACAAAGAAAAATTGAAAGCAATAGAAATGGACCATCTCATCAGATCTTTGAGAATCTCACGCCGAGAACATGTAAGCAATGAACAAAAAAGAGAAAGGGCGCAGTCTCAGTATAACATCGTTGACAGAATCCAAGAAAGGCAGCTTCTCTGGCTCGGGCATGTATTAAGAAGGGAAAGATAGATGGGAAAAAATTAAACCTACAGGAAGGAAAAAAGAGGGGGGAAAAGGCGAGACCGAGACCTGTGGCGTCGGAGGTGCGGGAAGCGGCGACAGCTGTAGGACCCCCGCAGAAGAGAGAAGTAAATTATTACCGCGGAAACGCATTTAAGAAATATTGTGTAAACTCAAACGCAATGGTCAAAATATGCAAAGAGATACAAATTAAAAAAAGACAGAACTAACGGGCACAATCGCATTAAACCAAACACATAATTTAAGAGACGTATCACACTGTATTTAAAACTAACTAGAAATGTATTACTCCTATTGTTAAAAAAAAAAATTTTACCACATACATACGCAAAAACGAACTGTATTCGTGACGTAATTTTAGAGTATAGTAAGCCACATGTACATAAAACCAATCCTGTACAAACGTAGACATTATCTTATGTTATTTAACAGTCAGTAGAAAATTATGAACGTGGAAAAGCATTTAGACATATTGTGTAAACTCAAACGCAATGGTCAAAATATGCAAGAGATTCAAATTAAAAAATAGACAGAACCAACGAACACAATCGCTTTAAACCAAACATCATTTAAGAGTCGTATCACACTAGTATGTGTCGTATCACACTATTATATGTGTGAAATAACAGTGTAATACGTCTGTTAAATGATGTTTTAGTTTAATGCTATTGTGCTCCTCAGTACTCTCTATTTTTGAATTTGAATCTCTTGCATATTTTGACCATTGCGTTTGAGTTTACACAATATTTCTTAAATGCGTTTCCGCGTTAATAATTTTCTAGTGGGTGTTAAATAACAGAAGATAATGTCTACTTGGTACAGGATTGGTTTCATGTACTTGTGGTATACTATACATAAAAATTACTTCACGAATACAGTGCGTTTTTGCCTATGTACGTCATTTTTGAAAATTATTTATTTCTTAAACAATAGGAGTAATAAATTTCTAGTAAGTTTTAAATAATAGTGTGATACGTCTCTTAAATCATGTGTTTGGTTTCAAGCGATTGTGCTCGTTGGTTCTGCTATTTTTTAATTTGAATCTCATGCATATTTTGACCATTGCGTTTGAGTTTACACAATATTTCTTAAATGCGTTTCCGCGTTAATAATTTTCTACTGGGTGTTAAATAACAGACGCTAATGTCTACTTTTGTACAGGATTGGTTTCATTTACTTGTGGCTTCCTATACTTTAAAAGTACTTCATGAATACCGTGCGTTTTGCGTATGTATGTGTTTTTTTTTTAAATTAATTATTCCGTAAAATTACGGAGTAATAAATTTGTAGTTAGTTTTAAATAACAGTGTAATACGTCTCCTAAATGATGTGTTTGGTTTAATGCGATTGTGCTCGTTGCTCTGTCTATTTTTTAGTTTGAATCTCATGCATATTTTGACCATTGCGTTTGCGTTTACACAATATTCTTAAATGCGTTTCCGCGTTAATAATTTTTTAGTGGGTGTTAAATAACAGAAGATAATGTCTACTTGGTACAGAATTGGTTTCATGTACTTGTGGTTTACTATACTCTAAAATTACTTCATGAATACCGTGCGTTTTGCGTATGTATGTGTTTTTTTTAAATTAATTATTCCGTAAAATTGCGGAGTAATAAATTTCTAGTTTGTTTTTAATAACAGTGTAGTACGTCTCTTAAATGCTGTATTTGTTTAATGCGATTGTGCTCGTTAGTTTTTTCAATTTTTGAATTTGAATCTCTCGCATATTTTGACCATTAGGATTTAGTTTTTTACAATATTTCTTAAATTCGTTTTCTCATTCAAAATTTTTTCTTGGTGTTAAATATTAGAACTGACTGTGTGCTATTGATTGTATATGTATTTTTGTAATTGGTTGCAGTGTTGAGGTAGTAGGTACTCTTTAGTAATATACAGAAGGTCGTGCAGGTTGCATTACTACTTGTGTTTGACTTTTTTTTCGTAAACAGCATGAGTAATGAATTTCATTTTAGAGTAATAAATAAGTAATAAATATGCTCTAAACACTCGTATTAGTTTGGATCGTTTGTGGTCATTTTTTGCAATAGGTTGTGCTAGCGACAGTCACGCTGGCACAACCACCTTTATTTCAGAAACGGGAGTAGTAATAAATTTAATTTTTGGGTAATAAATTAGTAATAAATGAGTACTAAATATTCCACTTGGTTTGATGTGATTGTGCTATGGTGGTTGTGCCAGCTTGACATTGCCCTCTCTGCCGAGCATCACAAGATGAGAAGACCAGGATTTATGAAATCCTTGATTCTCGTGAGTTTAAAATGTGAGTTATGCCACTCTGTTTGCCATTCACTGCGGATAGAGCGTTTTATAGCTTAGTGTCTTCCGTGGGGACTGTGAAGATGTCTAATTCTCTTTTCTTCGAAGCAGACTTTGCCGCCAGATCAGCTATTTCATTTCCTCTTATTCCCACGTGTCCAAGGACCCAACAAAAGTCTAAATTATACTGGCGGACCAATAGATGATAGAGTTGGTGTTGGATGATCATTGTCAGTGGGTCACAACACGAGTAGGAGATGGATTAACCAGAGCTTTTGGAATCGCTGCAGATCACTACTTTCTTTAGTGACATCGATTTAGCAAATTTTAGTACCTCCAAGAGCACATACTTCTCTGCGGTATAGATGCTGCACAAAGAGTCTAATCGAAAACCTCGCGTGGCTCTACTGCAGTAGAAGGCATATCCGACTTTGCCGTTTTGAGAGAAGCCATCGGTGTAAATGAAGTAATGGCCAGGATACGCAGATTTCATCGCCTTAAATTCCGATAAGAATGTAGTGAGGGGAGTAAAGGATTTAGGAAGGTTAGACAGTCTAAGCTCTATTATCGGCTGGTGTAGTTTCCAAGAGGAAACAAGGTTTCGCGGGGGTTTCAAAGGGTTGGGTATTTCTATAATAAGCTTCGGTAATAGCATACGGAGACGGACTCCCAGGGGATGGGGTAACGATGGTCTAAGTACATATGAAGTCATGTGGGTTGGATGGAGGACTCCTTGGCGAGAGGGAGTATCAACGTTGGATAATTTCGCGCCATTTGCGGCAATCAGAATATCCCGCCTTCGACTCAGAGATGGTTCTACAGCCTCGGCCATTCGATGCGACTCATGCAGTAGGCGCCTGTAGATTACAGATAAGTTTTCTTCATGTTAGGTTCTTGTCAAATATGAGCCCAAAGTAGGTTGCGGATTCAAAGAATGGAAGCTGCTGTCCTCCAGAAAAAAGGTCGGGTTATCATGGAGGTGATGGATTCTGCAAAAGTGCATGCAAGTGGTTTTTGAGGTAGAGAACTTAAATCCTGTATCAACGCTCCATCCCTGCAGTTTGTTGAGCACAAGTTGTAGCTGCCTCTCAATAACTTGCACGCTCTTGGAGGAGCAAAAAATTGCAAAGTCGTCAATGAACAGTGATGCCTTCACAGGCTCCCGGATAACTGATGAAATACTATTGATAGCAATGGAAAACTGCGTGACGCTCAAAATCCATCCCAGGGGGACACCGTTTTCTAACTGGTGACTAGAGGATAACACGTCGCCAACGCAGACGCGGAAAGATCTTGAAGAAAGAAAACCTACTAGAAACAAAGGGATCCGTCTCCTATGGCCCCAAGTATGCAAGGTGCAATGAACACCGTACCTCCAGGTGGTGTCATACGCTTTCTCTATATCGAAGAAAATTGCCACCAGGTGCTGACGTAGCACGAAAGAAGTGGAAAACTGCGTAGCAAGGGCGACTAGGAGGTCCATGGTTGACCTGTGCTTCCTGAAGCCACATTGGAGTGGTGTAAATAGGTTCTTTTGTTCCAGGAGCCAAACCAGACGTGTATTTACAATTCGCTCTAAAAGCTTGCACACACAGCTCGTGAGCGAAATTGGGCGGTAACTGGAGGGGGCTATTCTGTCCTTTCCTTCTTTAGGAATTGGAAGAAAAATGGCCTCACGCCAAATTCTTGGTGTTGCGTGTTCAGCCCAAATCTTGCTGAAAATGCCGAGGAAAATGGAACGAGCGTTTTCAGGTAGGTGTTTCAACATTTGGTTATGTATCTGGTCTGCTCCTTTGCACACGCGAGAGCACAAAAAGGTTCGTCCACGGAGAAAAAGACAATATAATTTTCCTCCACGCGACTCGAGAAGTCTAATTAAAGGTTTTCCATATATCTTTTCGTTTTTTGAAAGCCAGAAGGATAGTGTACGGAGCTGGAGATGTGTTCGGAATGAGAGGCCATTTCTTCAGCAATTTCTTGTGCAGAGGTCAGAAGAGTGCCATTTACCATAAGCCCTGAAATAGACGGCGAAGTGAGTCTTCCACCGATCTGTCGGACCTTTCTTCACACAAGTTTAGGGGATGAACGGCAAGAGAGTATGAGATGGAAGCTCTCCAGGACGCAGCCACACAAGTTTAGGGGATGAACTGCAAGAGAGTATGAGATGGAGGCTCTCCAGGACGCAGCCTTACTCCCGTATCGGTAATATAGCTCTGGCTCGGGATCTTTTATAATTTATTAGGTTTTCCATGGTTGGGAACCTACTAAATTTTGCCAATGCCCTCTTCCGATTACGGACCGCGGTGGCACAATCAGCTTTCCACCATGGCACAGGGAGGTGTCGTGCATGACCCGACTTCGGGATGGCAAATGAGGCCACATGAAGGACGGCGTTATTAAAATGGGCAATCATTGCATCGATGTTGTTTGAGCAGTTTTCCGATATTCGTAATTCTTTCTTGAATGTTTTCCAATTACCTCGGTGGATTTGCCGGCGAGGAGGGCGGGCAACGTTCAGATCGGGAATATCCAGGTTGACCCGAATGGGAAAATGGTCACTGCCATGCAGGTCGCCAAGGACAGTCCACTCGAAGATTGTAGAAACAGAGGGACTACAGAGAGCTAGGTCCACGGACGAGAAAGTGTTAGAAGCTACGGAAAAGTGTGTTCTCTCGCCAGAATTTAGGAGAATTAACTTTGGGCTATCTATGATATTTTCAAGTAACCTGCCTCTCGTGCACGACCTTGTGCCACCCCAGGCAGGGTTGTGGGTGTTGAAGTCCCCCACAATAGGAAAAGGTGCAGGCACCTGAGAGAGCACATCTTCCAGTTCTTTCTGTGACACGACTTGTCCAGGCGGGAATAAATGTTTCAAATGGTAACAGAAATAGTTCGGAAATTGACACGAACGCAAGATATCTGGAGAGCGGTTCGTATGTCTATTTCTATAGATACCAGAGAGTCTGTGATAAAGTGGCGACTCCGCCATGGGCGCGGAGGCCATCGTCTACGTCTTGCCTGAAGCTACAACAGCCGCGTAAGAGGAGGGAGTGCTCAGAACGGAGATGTTTCCTGCAGACAGATAACCACGGGTCTATGCATAGACATTAACTTTAATTCGTCCAAACGTGTACGAAAGCCATTTAAGTTCCTTGAAAGGAGAGCCATATTTTCTAGTTCTTAGGTTTTTTGGTTCTAGGGTGGGTTATGTATCGAGTTTCTCTTTCTTCTTTTTCCTTCTCTCTAGGAGAGTAATGGCTTGGTTCAAGCGGAGTTCCTCATTCCCTGCACAGTCATCTTGACTACTGCTAGAGAGGGTCGCATGTATTGGGACACCACGGTCCCTTGAGACAGGCGATCTAGATCTAGCAATAAAGCCTGTCGGTTTCGGCTTCTCTGGATGAGTTTGAGTGTTTGTAGAAATATTTATACTTTTGGTTTCCGTTTCTGTTTCAGACTGGTCAACCGATTTGGGATAAGCATCTCCGCCGATATCATCAATGGACACCTGGTAGGCAACACCGCGCAAAGTGGAGGCTTTAGGCGTTTGGGTTTCAGAATTGACTTTCTTATGTCGACCCACGGTTTCAACGAAACTTCGGGCCATGTCCACGGGGTTTCGCGTCTGGCAACGGCGTCGTGCCTTCGGAAAGGAAAATTTCTCAGAGACCCTGATCTTCTGGATCTCTCTTAAGAAAATGGAGCACTGGTTGGAATTTGATGGATGTTTTCCGCAACAGTTTACGCACTTAGCCTCGGCGGAGCAGTTAGAGTCGTTACAGGCCTCTCTTCCACAGTGCACGCAGACAGCGGCGCTCATGCAGCGAGGTTGCGTAAGGCCAAACCTCTGGCATTTAAAACAGCGCAGAGGGTTTGGGACATACTGCCTGAGATTATAGAAGCTACAAGATATCTTTTCTGGTAGAGATGGAAGGTCGAAGGTCAGTATCACAGTTGAAGTAGGAGTGAGTACCCATTTACTCTCCGCTGAATCCTGTCTGACACAACATGTGGCTCGAAGAAAGCTTTCAAGTTTCCTTCCGATTCGGTAGAAGACTTCGTGATTTACCACACCCTTGCAGAGGTTTAAGGTCGGGTGGGCGGACACATGCACCTGGAGGCCGGCTATTTCTTTGATTTTAGTGATTTTCCTGATCTGTTCGTCAGAGCGACATTCAAAAAGAATAGTGCCGTTTCTTTGACGGACCACCGATTGAAATTTACCAAACTTTTCATAGTTTCATTATATCTTTTACATGACATGACGAGAAAGGCGGCCCATTACTCTTCTATCAGTTTTTTAAATATTAGAGTTTTTTTTACGTACGAATGGAAACTTTTCTCAGTAAACACGACGCGCTTTCAGATTGCCAACATGGATTTAGAAAATCAAAATCAACGGAAACAGATATATTTTTTTCTTCTTAAAGATGTCGCCTCATCATTGGATCAAAACGAGGCACCTATTGGATTATTTTGAGATCTCTCAAAAGCTTTTGACGTCATTGATCATGACATTTTACTTTCAAAATTACCTTCATATGGAATCCGTGGTATTGCTCTAGATTGGTTATATTCGTACCTTTAACAACGATATCAGAGAGTGAAAATACCTTACTGGAATGATGGAACATTACGTACGCACCTTTCCGACTCTTTTCCCATTGCACGTGGGGTTCCTCAAGGATCGATTTTAGGCCCTATTTTGTTCCTACTTTACGTAAACGATATGCCTTCGATGATTCGAAACGGAAGAACGGTTCTCTTTGCAGATGATTCGAACACCATTTGCAATAAAGAAACCGTAAATAGTACAATATCAGATGTTTCAAATATGTTAAAAAAAGTTTTCTATTTCAAATAAACAATTCTGTGCTCCATTGAAAATGAACGGTGTACCATTGACTGATATTAAGGCAACAAAATTTTTAGGTCTCTCAATTCAGTCAAACCTTAAATGGAACGTCCATTTAAATGAATTGAACACACAAATAAGTTCATTATGCTACGCGTTCAGAATTCTTGCAAATTCAGTCAGCCTTCATACTGCTCGTTGTGTACATTTCGCGAATGTTCATTCCTACCTGAGATATGGCATAATATTCTGGGGAAATATATCTTATAGCTCCCAGAGTTTTAGATTACAAAAACGAATTGCACGAATAATAACCAAATCCCACCTACGTGATTCATGTAAGCCTCTCTTCATTAATCTAGGAATTTTACCATTACTTCAAACATTACATTACAAGAAAAGTAACATTAATTTTAACAATTATATAGAAAGCATTATTTACCATTTGAACTGTATAATGTGTATAAACAACCTGTAACAAGTATTGTATTGCAGCCTCCGGGTCAATGACCCCCATCTCGATTAGGTTTTTCGTCCAGTTTTCCTGATCCATTGAGGAAATGCTGAGATGGCCCCTTGTTTGCTTCTGGACATAAATGTAACTTCATTTTCTGTGCACGTCTTCTAGAATTCAGTGGGAAATACAATTATTCAAATTATCGTTTCCATGTTGGCGCGGCAGGAAGTATTATTCCGAAGGAGAACATGGATAAGAGCCAAAATTTATTGTCTTTTATCCTTGAAAATAGATTTTATTACATCGGAGCTTTTTCTTCAATTTTAAGTAGTGTATGACGTAGTGTAGGGATCACAGAATTTTGAAAATGTGCACACAATTCACTTTTCCCCATAGCACGTCATACGCAGTTTTTAACTGCTTTTTTGACATAAAATAAATAAATAAAAATAAATAAATAGAAAGAAAGAAATAGCGGACGTTAGCGATAAGGCATAATTTAAGCAATAAGATTTCATTTTGTGATAAAAAACAAACCATGAGAAGCAGTAGACTTAGGAAGGCTCTTTTGTCGTTTCCCTACCACTATTAGTAAGAGGCAACATCTGTTTAGAGAGATTCGCTGAATCTGCAACGCTGTATCTCATGTCACCAAACTCCGCGCCCGGACGTTAGGTCTAAGAAGAGACCTTGAACGACCTCGTGTCGATGTCTGCGAAGTCCGTTGGGACGCTCCTCCGTTTGCCGGCTTGGGCTACGAGATTATCGAGTCGCGTCGTTCTCGAGAATGAGTTCTCGTTGCACGAGATTCTTGTTCCCACCATTCTCCATCAGCCTTTCACGCTTACGAGAACGAGAGAGAATATTCGGCAAACGACCGCCTCTACTGGGCAGTAACTTGAGGGGATTGTTCAGTCCTTCCCTTCTTTACGGATTGGAATAACAATGGCTTCACGCCAAATCCTTGGTACAGAATGTTCAACCATAATCGGGTTGAAAATGCGGAGGAGAAAAGAACAAGTGTTTTCAGGTAGGTGTTTCAACAGTTGATTATGCATGTGTTCTGGTCCTGGAGCAGAATTTTTCGCATACGCGAGGGCACAGAAAAATTCATCCTTGGAGAAAAAGATTTTCTACGATAATAGTTGTATAATAACTACGATAATAATACGAAGTTGATAATAGTGGGAGGGTGGACGCCGTAATAATAGATTTCGCGAAGGCATTTGATGTTGTTCCACACGATAAACTGGTTCATAAATTAATGCAATCTGGTATTGACCACAGAGTTGTGGCGTGGATTGATGAGATTCTTCGAGATACGAAACAGAAAGTCCGAGTTGGACAACAATTTTCGACTCAAGCAAAAGTAACTTCAGGGATCCCTGAAGGAAGCGTTATTGGACCTCTCCTGGTTCTCGCATTTGTGAATGACCTACCAGACAATTTATATTCAAAGGTGCGGCTATTTGCAGATGACTGTATAATATATCGAGTTATTCAATCAAATGTAGACGAGGATATTTTGCAGGGTGATCTAGACAGATTACATTTTTGGGCGAAAGAAAATGACATAACAATAAATAGTTCGAAAAACAAAACCATCACGTTTGGTAGGGGCCGCAAATATAAAACTCAATACCGTTTAGGTAACGAAAACATTCCAAGAGTCATGTCTTGTAAGTACCTGGGGATAATTTTTGATAGCAAATTGAGTTGGGAAAATTGTGTCGTAGGGAAAGCCTGGAGGTCCTTGCATTTTACTATGCGAATACTAACAAAGAGTACTGTGAAAGCGAGAGAATTAGCTTATTTATCTCTAGTTCGTCCATTAATGGAATACGGGGCTGTTTGTTGGGACCCTTATAGAAATTCCCAAAAGGAATATTTGAATAGAGTACAGAGAAGAGCGTATACATTTACTTTCCGAGGGAATAGGAAGAATGTAGAATGGGAGTGTCTGGAAATTAGGAGAGTTAAGGCAAGACTCTGTGCCCTGTACAAAGCGTATGCCGGTTATCCAGCTTGGAAAGATATCTACATCCGATTGGGTCGACCTTCGTACTTTAGTAGGGGGGATCACAAACACAAAATTCAGTTTAGGCCACAGAGAACAGATGTTGGAAAATTTTCATTTACAAATAGAACAATAACGGAGTGGAATAAGTTACCTGCGACAGCCTTGGAACCCTTTCCTCTAGGTATTCAAAGATTTAAAAATAAATTAACTAATGGTATTTGTAAACTTAATTAATTTAGTAAGTTGGATTATTATATCAGTTATTATTTGATTATTATTGATAGTTTTATTGCTATTATTATTGTGTTAATTACTATTAATGCGTTCCTGTTCTAAATATATAATTATATTCAAAGTAGTATTGTATTGAAGTGTGGTGACGTGTTGTGCAGTGTAGTGCAATATAGAAGTAGAAAGAGAAGTGAATTTCAAATGTTGTGAAGTGAAGTGAAGTGAAAGTGGAATTTAGTGAAGTGTAATTAAAAAGTCGTCTAATCTTGTATTTAATAGTTTAAAATAACTGTGCAGGTCAACCATAAAATGTAGTTAATGCTATTATTGTTAGCATATTATTATTATTATTATTATTATTATTATTATTATTATTATTATTATTATTATTATTATGTCTTTAAAGAATTTAATGTTACGTTGTTAAGTAATTTAAAGTTAATATTAGTAATATGTTAATTGTAGAGTTCTGTCACCAGGTTGTATATACCTATCTGCAGAATAATAAATATCTATCTATCCTAAGGGGCCACAGGGACCGGGTCCCACCAATATTTAATACACAAAAATGTTTATTTATCTTTATAGTAATCCCTTTGTGATAATTGCAGTACTTTATTGGAATTGTTTATTCGTGAAGATCGACAATTCGTCCCCAGAACTCATTCCAAGTCCCAATAACAAGAATTGGGAGGTCAAAGTTACTTGCCGCACTCAAAGATAGCGTTAGTAGGGCTCACGGGGCCCGACCTGCGTGGGCTCCAAAGCTGTATCCCCACTCCCTTTACAAGGTCAGCGCCCTTTCGTACTGGGCGCGACCACTGCTTGTTATTTTAGAAGTCCTAGGTGCCCGCACCAGCGGCCCCTTCTCAGAGAACGGCAGTCTGGCTGCGCCGTTTCCGAAGGTAATGTACGGAGCTGGAGATATGCTCGCAGTGGGAAACCAATTCTTCACCAATTTTTTTCTGGTGGGATGAGAAGATTTCCATTTACTGGAAGCCCTGAGGCAGTCGGCGAAGGGGGACTTCCACCGATCGGTCAAACCATTCGTCACACTAATTTAGGGGCGGATGGCAAAAGAGTGATGAAATAGAAGCTCCCCAGGACGCGGCCTTACGTTCCCGTATGGCCAATCTAGCTCTGGCTCGGGATGTTTTATAAATTTATCAGATTATCCATGGTTGGAAACCCAGATTGAGGCGATACCAGCACAAAAGGCTAATCGTAGCTCGACCTAAACGGTGAAATGATTAATTTTTTATTAAGTGCGAATTGCCACAGTTTCGAATTAAATGCCACATATTTTCGTTCAGAAGACGGGTGTGGGGTGACAAGAAGCTAGCACACACGTTTAATTGCAATCGTGGCTGGAAGGAAACGGTCAAATGATTTATTGCTAATTGCCACAATATGGAAGTAATTGCCGCGTTTATTCGTGGTGTAAGCTGGCTTGACGAGACGCCATCATACAGAGTTTCTCGCCCAGTGACAGGTGGTGTAAATGATTTTTTTTCCGCAATCGAACCATGGATAAGAACAGGAGTCAGATTAGTGTGTATGAACTGTTCGTCTCTCCTTTGATGTATTAATACCCGGTTTTAGAATATAGCATATTGAATACAATTAATTTCTCTATCCATTGCTTATGTTTGTGTTATGATAAAACACATTTTACTGATAAATACGTACGGTAACGAGGGGTAAGTGTCCGCACTTTTCATAAAAATGTGCGTTTTCACTCGTGTAATTGGTATATTGATTCCTTTTTTACACAGACCTATGCTTAATGTATGAAGAATAAACTGTCCGTATAGCGTATCTTTAAATTTGATGTTAAAAACATTAAAGAAGGAAGTGCAATGTTCGGACTTTTGCCCCAGGTGCGGGGTAAAAGTCCCAAACAAAAGGGGCCAAAGTCCGAACATACAAAACATCCAGATACCCTTAGAAATAAATTAACAATGTTTACCAGACTCATACACATTAAATTAATGTAACATCAGCTTCGTTAGTAAATGATTAGATGTGATACACATATTTTAAAAGGCCATAATAACCCCTTGGATCACATAACATCATACTGGATCTTCGCATTCCATTCGAATTCCATTTCGAAGGCCTTTTCGAAGGTTACTTCTCTTTCGAAACCTTCAAATTCCATTTCGTAAGCAGGGTTGGAAGCCCTATTGGAGTATGTTGAACGACAACTGATTTATTATTCTTGCTCTTTCCTCTCTTATTTGTGGCGTTGTAAAGCGATTTGTTATTGGCATTTCCGACTTGCTTATTCATCAGTGCAATCTTGTAAGGTGACGATGTCATTATGGGGACTTCTTTGTTCCCCCCGAATTCGTGTTGTATTCAATCCAGTCTTTCGGATGAGCATAATGTCCGATGAAGAGCAATGTTGTTTACCGCGATTTTCTAAAGTTTCACAATTTCGAGAATCGCGTTCCTTAGCGGGTGCCGTGACCTTGTTCAATATAGATGACGATGGCTTCGGTGAGTGATTTATGGTATGACCATATGACTATGTACTTCAGAATCTTCTTCATTTCCAACTCAGGTGTCAGTGTAGCGGGAGAAATGAGTCTCTGGCCTGTGACCTGGAACACTCTCTCCCCAAATTTGAATTAGTCAATGAATACAATATCACAGAATTCAAAAGCTTTCGCAGCCTTTTCAGTTGTACAATTCTTCATGTACGATTTACCAAACAGTTCTGCAACTTGGAATTGGGTGATACCCTTCCTGCCAAAATTTCAACATGCGCTATAAGTAGTGGAGCACCCGGACTCTTGCCCCGATATGAATGCGGACCGTTGCCCCAACCCTCAATATATCATTCAATTTGTGCTATCTTCAGTCAGGCATCTACGAAACAATTTACTAGTGCGTTGTGTAAGTCACATTTCACATATCCATACCCTTAATTGTAAATTTTAATTAATGTGCTAATAAGAAAGTAAACATACTTCCAGTATCTTGCAAAATGACATCAAATTCAAATTATATCTCGTCTCACTGTCGCAGCAGTATTTGCACTGGATCTACTAAACACTCCTCATATCATCAGCAATGACACCTTCCAATTTATATTGCAGAAGTGCTAACTTCATTACTGGAAAACGTTAAGTATGATAATCGGAACCATGAGGACTTTTGCCCTATTCTACTCTACAAGCTTAGAAGTTTAGAATTTCATGTATCTATATATTTAAAAAAAAATAAGGTATTCTGCCATGGCTTGGTTTAGAGCTTCTACTGAACCGATTGTAGTATTTTTTCCTTTAAATGAAAGAATGTGATCCCTAGATGTGTTATATATTGTTTGTGTTGATTCACCAACATTTACGGTATAAATTAATTAATTAAATCATTCTTTAATAGAACGCTTATCAATAGTCAATTGTTTTCTTCCAAAGCTGCTTCATGGTGGCGCTGCTAGATGTTTTGTTTTGATTGTTGAGATTTGTTTACAATTCGTCAAGGTTTTGTTTCAGTGTAATAATTGCATTGTGGCGTTGATAGCTGGCATGTATTTGCTTTTGTGGTGTATTTTGTAGAGAACATTCGGACAGTGGGTTTTGCTCGGTTGTACTTAAAAAATGAAGTTGTACATAGGTTATGTCGATCGTTGCCCACGCGCCCCAAAATACGCAAACGTACATTAAGCGGACGCAGGGAAAGAGAAAGTCAGCGTAGAAGTCGTGTTAGTGAGGTCATTTCGTTCTCTGTTGGGTCGTTGTCTATGAAATGTCAGTTTTGTTCTGCTTTGCAATTCCCATCTTAGAGAAATTCTGCAAACGAGTTTACTCTGTGTTGCTTAAATGGGAAAATAAGTTTACCTTCGAGCAATATGCCAGAGCAAATCAAAGTTGTTTATAGATGATGACACATCTAAAAACTTTAGAAATAATATAATAGTGCTCTTTCTTTTGTGTCATTCGGTGCCGATATTACATTGCCACTTGGTTATGGGCCATACATGTTCAAAATTGTGGAAACTCCACCTCACAAAATATCTCCGTTATACCCTCAAGATCCAAACAACGCAACATATAGTGAACATTATTGTGGGCACAATATTTTACATTTATCTCAGATCTCACCGTCATATTTTGACGGGTTCTCACTAGTTTATTATAAAGAATATGAATTCATTTTGTTATTAAGAATTACCATATATTTTAAATTCTCCAATTGCAAAAGAATTATAAAGGGCTCCATCATTCCTGCTTCATCTGAAAGCGTCCCTTCCCTTTTTTACCTAGCCATTGACCCATTTTCCTGCATTTGACCAGTGCTTCATTTTAGGATTATAGAAATATGTGCAGGCACCTAAGAATTTAATGAAGTGTCATTGTTCAGCACTTTCCGAAAGCTTCAAGAACAAAATAATAGCTTATAAAACTTATATAGGAATGTGTTTGGTATGTTTTTATCATAGTACAAACACAATATTTTAATCTTCTGATAAAAATTTCACAGAAAAGCGAATTTTTAATCATTTGCATTTGGAACATATTGAAGTAAATTTGTTTTCTCAAACATAACTTAAAAAACGTAATAATCCTTAATACCAGAAAAGCTGATTTTATTTTCTGGTCTAAATTGATTTTCTGGGCGAAGAAAAGTTTCTCAATTTAATTAATTCCTTCAATTTAGACATTACAATTAATGTACTTACACGGATCACACAACATTCGATGAAGTCCATTGATCAAATTATAATAAACAAAACTACTACTCCATATGAAGTTGAAACAAAAGATCTAGGATACAGTGACCACGATGCACAAATTCTTACCATTATAAGAAATGCGATCACTCACACAATAAATAATACACGTATGACTAAGACTGTTTACAAAAAGTAAAATAAAATTATTCATTGATTACTTGATGCAGGAGTCATGGGAAGCGGTTTATAATACTGTTGATACAAACAAAAAATATAATTCTTTTTTTTTCCAACCCTTTCATTAGATTTTAACACTTGCTTTCCTCTTCAAAATAAATAAATAAATATTTCACGGAAAAGCAATTCTTGGATAACACAAGGGATTACGACATCTTGTAAAAGGAATATTCTTTCTTTCATTTCCAAACGTCAGAACGTATCCCAAGATTTTCTTATCTACTTTAAAAATATACAAGTCATCGATAAGAAAAGTCATAAAGAAGGCTTAAATAATTAAACACGATCAGGATATTTTGAACTCAAATAACAAAACCAAAGCAATGTGGAATATAATAAAAAATACAAGGTGTGTGAATTAATTTTGAGGGGTTTTCTGTAATTTTAAGGCTTTATTATGAACACCTGAATACATCATCATGTTTCAAACTATTGTCCATTGCTAGCCACTACTTTCTCCCATTTTCTGTAGCATAGGTTTCATCTTTTGATGCAATTCACGAATCAATCCAATCTTTCGTATCTTCGTAAGATTGGAACCGCTGCGTAGCCAGGCTGTGTTCCATGGATCTGAACAGGTAGTAATCAGATGGAGCAATATCTGTGAATATGGCGGGTGGGGTAAAACATCCCATTTCAACGTTTCCAAATATTTTTTCACTCCACAAGCAACATGTGGTCGAGCGTTGTCATGTTGAAGAATCACTTTATCATGTCTTTGCTCGAATTTCGGACGTTTTTCTTTTAATGCACGGCTCCAACGCATCAGTTGTGTTCGGTAGCGTTCACCGGTGATTGTTTCATTCGGTTGAAGCAGTTCGTAATACACAACACCGAGCTGGTCCCACCAAATACAGAGCATAAGTTTTGCACCATGAACATTCGGTTTTGCCGTCGATGTCGATGCATGACCAGGCAAACCCCATGATTTTCTCCGCTTAGGATTATCGTACCGAATCCATTTCTCATCGCCAGTGACGATCCGATGCAAAAATCCCTTCCTGGTTTGGCGTTGAAGCAATTGTTCTAAGGTGAGTAATGGGCGTTCAATGTCTCTCGGCTTCAGTTCGTATGGCACCCAATTTCCTTGCTTTTGAATCATACGTTTAGAAAACGGTTGTCCGATCAACATTAGCAAGTTCATCTTGCGTTTGACATGAATCTTGGTCGAGTAATTCTTCCAATTCCGCATCTTCGAACTTTTTCGGTTGACCTGGGCGTTCTCTGTCAACTGTATCGAAAACACCACTTTTAAAACGTCGAAACCAATACTCACACGTTTTTATCGACGGAGAATGTTTGCCATAAGTTTCCAATAGCACTCGTTGACTTTCAGAAGCACTTTTCTTCGAATTAAACAGAAAACGTGGCGGCGATGGTGTAGCGGTTAGCGTATCGGACTGCTATACCCAAGTTTGCGGGTTCAAACCCGATCGAAGCCGTGGATTTTTAAGGGCGAAATAATCCTTCGTACGCCTTTCTTCGGAGGGGAAGTAAAGCCGGCTGTCCCATGTTAGTACATTTACTGCATGTAAAAGATCCTCAAGCCTAAATAACGCCTCTAAGCTAAATTCAAATCGCCTGTTTCGTCGCCCAAGACTTACACGACCCAAATTTCCTCATGGAAAAGTAACACTTCCGCAAATGGTGTTTTGTTGGCTCGTACTTCGACATTTTCAGACTTGCAAACAAGTGTGTTTTTACACATCAGCCCAAAGTCACATACTAAACAGTAAAGCCTATTCATAGAGCTTACACGAGAATATAGTTAGAGAAGAGTCTGATGCGATATAGCACAAGTTACGCCATCTATTGTAAATCCCTCAAAACTAATTCACTCACATTGTACAACCAAATCAACTAGAAACCCTGTAGAGAATGTTGTTTTAAAATATAACGATATAAATGTGAACGATCCGGCAACAGTGGCTAATCTCTTTAACCAATACTTTTCGAAAATTGCTGCCGATTTCACTAGGAGTCTTCGGCCACTAAATTCAAAAACAGTTTACCCAAAATTTTTGACACGATGTTCGTTTCCGAAACTTCTTCCTATGAAATTCTCAAAATAATTGGTAAACTAAAAAATAAATATTCATCCGGTTTAGATGAACTTCCGGATTCTTTGTTAAACACCTGTGCGTATGCCATTTGCGTTATACCCGTTAACTCACATATTTAATTCATCGTTATGCACCGGAACGTTTCCAGATATTTTCAAAACAGCTAAAATTAAGCCGCTCTTCAAAAAAGGCAACAAAAATGAAATTCAAAATGATGGGCGAATGTTCATTCCCGCCTGAGATATGGCATAATATTCTGGGGAAATACATCTTATAGCTCCCAGACTTTTAGATTACAAAAACGATTGTACGAATAATAACCAAATCCCACCCACGTGATTCGTTTTGTAAAAATGACTTGCTTAAGGGCGGGAATATCTTTTTAGAAAATGCTGAAGTCTATTACTATAACACTCGACGTAGAAATCATTTTCATCAGGTGACAGTATCAACAGCTCATTACAAAACATTCACATACAATACATGTACATTATTTTACAACACTTTGCCAGATGACATTAAACGACTAAATTCAATAGAAAAGTTTAAATCCCAAGTGAAATCGTTTCTGCTGCATAACTGTTTCTATACAATTAGAGACTATACTGAGCATCAAAGAAAAGTAACATTAATTTTAACAATGATACATAATGCATTATTTACCATTTGAACTGTATAAATGTGTATAAACAACCTGTAACAAGTATTGTATTGCAGCCTCCGGGTCAATGACCCCCATCTCGATCAGGTTTTTCGTCCAGTTTCCCTGATCTATTGAGCAAGTGCTGAGATGGCCCCCTTGTTTTGCTTCTGGATATAAATGTAACTTCATTTTCTGTGCACGTCTTCTAGAAGTTTGACGTATGCCAGTTCAGTAAGTTTGCTGTTCCTATTACGCAAGCTACAATACCACAAGAGAAAGTTTCAAGAATTGCATTGGTAGAAAGAGTAAATTTATGGAGAAGATTCACGGCGGACTGGAAATGTATCTTTTGCCAGTGTTGTGAAAAGGTGGTAAACTGTGCAAAAAATATCTTACAACATATAAACACTGCAACTCGTACAAAAAATGCGAAGAAAGCGGGAAAAAACTATCGAAACCTTCTGCAGCAAGTGCAGTCCAAGATGAAGACAAGAAAGAATTTCAACACTGACTTGTACCATGCCCTTAACATTCTCTTTTCAAAACTTAAAAATCCAACATTAAACCAGTTTAACCAACAAAATATAAAATTTTACACGTGTCATTAAACTATTATCTAACTCCACAATATGTACTGATATTCCAAGAAATTCGATTTGTTTTTAGAGATTTGTGTTTATTCTTTATGTAGTACGTATTAAGTATAAATGTTAATATTATTCTACCATAATGCCCATTTCCCTGCCTATTTTTAATATTTTACTTCCTAAGTGCCTGCTTATTGTCAACTATAATGCTTATCTGCCTGCAGATTTTCGACCTTTTTAGTGCCTACATATCCGAGCAGTACTTGTTACACTAGCTTACATTTATCTGCGCCAGTTGAATGACTGTTTTCCATCGCGGCTTTTATACATTCACCAAAAAGGGATTTACTGTCTGATGATTTGTTTGGTATACTGGTCGCTTTAAAAGGAAATTACGCTTACTTGAGTTGGACTTATACGTTATTGTTCAGAATTTTATGACTGTCAATTAGTAATATATCGTAATTGACAATTACAGTAAGTGTAAGCCACGCGATGCTTTCTTTACAGGATAATACTTGGCAGTTTCGCCGTTTACGCGGAGAAACTAGGAAATACCCAACGCAGAAGGAGACGCCGTCTGGTGTCTGGTGTCGTAGCGGCTGGTTTGAATTTCGCACATGGAAGTAATTTTAAACTTAATTTTCTCAAAGACTTTTTTTTTCTTCCAAAAACTGGTCCTGCCATTCTTCATGAACGACAACACAAGAGTTTATGGTTTTGTGTGTGTTTGTGAGAGTTGTTTTGTAACGGGAGCTTCTGGACACATCATTTGATTCATCATAGAATAAAAATATATGCATAGTTTCATTTGAAAAAAGAAAGTTACCTCAGTATCTCGTAAAATAGAAGGGATAAAATGGAAATGAATACATGTGTAATCTAGCTCCATTCCCTCATGCGCTTCTCTGAAAACTGCTTTGCAAACCTGCAAGAACTTCAACCGTTGAAAAATTGCAGGATGTTGTAAAGTAAGGTGACGTGCGCGTGCGCGTGCGCGTGCGCGTGCGGTGCGTGTGTGTGTGTGTGTGTGTGTGTGTGTGTGTGTGTGTGTGGGCACGCGCGAGTGTGTTGCGACGAGACGCAGCGCGCGCCAACACCCTTCGGTCACGAGCATTTGCTCTCCAGCGAAGGCGCCCCCTCCCGAGCTTTTCGTCAGGCGCATGTGTTCGCGCGGGCAGCTCCTCGCCACCCGCCGTCCCTCACAAAGGGCTTCGCATGCGTACCAAGACAGAGACTCCCCCGGGCCTCGTCCGCGAGCCGCTTCTTCAAGACCGGAGGTGCCCTTCCACCACCCCGCCTCATTCTTCGTCCCCGGCGATCGTCGGATTGACTACCGGAACAGTCACATTACGGAAGACGGTGGCACTTCGTCTGTTAATCCCTGAGAAGGCCATAAAATAATAAGCGGACAGCAGACAGCGGGCGCTGCTTCGCCTACTCCGACATCGCCACGTGCCCATGATCGCACAAAGGCGACCATTAAAAACATAGCAAAGTATGTCGCTAAGGAAAGGGATTGCCTAGAGCCAATCGACAGAAAAGATTAGTGGAAGGTTCCAGACGCCTGATAAACGAACCAATCAGAGGAAAAGCATCACGCACGTGACAGCACAGAAATTTCCACATGGGGTGGGGAGAAGGAAGCGAGAGAGCAACAGAGGATGTAATTTTTTTATTTAAATTATTTAATTATACACGTGAGTTGAGAACTTGATACAGAACACTTGAGATGACTTGATAGGCACTTGATCTGAGAGCTTGGTAGGAGGAACTAGTGAGAAATACACTGGATACGAGTTGGAGAAAGACTTCACAAGACGAGACAGGTAACTTATCGCGGAGTCAACTCTCTACTGGCCTGTGACTGACCAGTACCTGCCGGCCTAAGCAATCTGACTATACATCATTCACTCAATCCGAACTAATTGTCTGGTGGATCAGTCAGACCAACACCTTAAAAGTAATTAAAAGGCTGGACAACACAGAAAGGCGACGTTTAACGGCCTTGTCTTGCGCACCAACATCGTGATTCGTCGTTTCGAACATGGTCGCGGACGGCGCTGATTTCCCGGGCATGCGACGGGAGCACGAAATCCTTCCTGCTGTGTACGAGACTATTTCAGCCGTGCTTCGTCGAGACTCAACCGGAATTGGCCGGTGAAGGCCCGCGGGCGTGCAATCCCACCGAAGTGAGTAACACGATCTTCGCCACCATTATTTTTGTGTACTTGTCCATCTCCATTTACATTAAACAAGAGTTCTGGACTGGAGATTTTTAAGTTAAAATACTAATTTTAAGTTGTACTAACCTTTTTATTTGTCAATAAACGTGTTCCCATCACTTAGACGGGTGACACTTTATAAAACCCCATTTCTGTGTATTATTCAAATAGCTATTAAGAATAGTTTAGAATACTCCTGGAACATTTGTAAACCTATTAAACGTTAGGCACGATCACGATAATAGGGACATCAACGAGGACATTCTATTGACGATTTTAAGTCAGAAGATTGGATGACGTCTGAGAAGTTATCATAGCGCGAAGATTCCAGTAAGCCTATGCACTTTAACCGGAACCGGTACTGAACTTTAATTATTGTACATAAGAAATTTTAATTGCGTCAGTAATGAGCGTAATAGGAATTGTAATATTATCGTAATAATTGTTAAATTATTGTTTTGAAAAAAAAAAGGCTGGTAATTTGTAGTTAGTTGCCATCAATACAGTAATTGGTTTTAATCAAAAGAACTTCCTGGAATCGTAACTATGTACAGAATTGCACGTCCACATACAACAGATAAGGGGTAATAAAATTGCATGTCGAAACACATACTCAAATTTAAAAGTAGAATCAAAACAATAACGTTTTAACATTCAATTTATGAGCAAAGCAGGGAAAACAAAATAAATAATAACATTGATAAAAGCAGAGAGATTAACCCTTTCATAATAGTTATAAAATTGTTTGGAACTATTATTAAGATTTAATAATATTAATATCAAACAGTGGGGGATATCGTAATTTTGGCTATTGTTATTGAATAAATAATCGTTCATTTGTTGGCGTACTCAGTACGCAGCGCGAGTAATTACGTGTCAGAGCGGAGCGCGAAAAAAAGAAAGGTTAAGCGATCCTGACACTATGCGAGGACGAAGTTAAATCCAAAATTTTGAAAATGTTCAAGCTTCATGTAAAGTACTCTTAAAAGTCATAATATCCCTTTCAAACTCAGAGGGCCTCAATTTCATCTAAATCGATCGAGTAATATAAATTTTAGGAAAAATCGCTCAAACAGTTTAGGTACAGTTGACGACAGACACGTTTTACCGTCAATTGATTTTTCGGTAGCAAGGACCCACAAAATATGGAATCCGAGTACACAGTGTGTTAAAAGAAGCAATTTACTATATATTGGAACAAGACTTATCCACTTTTTCATTACCAGAGCCCAGTAATAAGATTGTCAAAAATCGCCGTTTTGAGGGGCACGATTACAATACGGTGCACGTACAATCTCGTCTTATGAAGTAAGCGCGAGAGAGTAAAAATTAATATTGAGATAAGGAATATCGCGAAAGTCTTAACTGATAAACCCCACTCGTGCCACAAGACGACCCGCCTACTTACCTGGCTCGCTTCTCCTGCCGCCATGCGTGCATGAGCTGGCGGCGTGGCATTGAGAGGGGGACATTATATTTTACCAAATTTCACTTTAACGCACCTGTTCATCCTATTTGGGCGATTGAAACGGCATTGGATTTATGAGGCATGTCACAATCGCGCTATAAGCCCACGTTTTTAATTTCTTCCCGAAACTAAGAAAAGGAATTTGAAAACTGAGTTTTGAAAATTGTCTCTGAAGAAGAGCTTCACAGCGTAAATTCTATATTAAACACAGGTCAAATGCAGTTTACAGATCGAGGTGGGCGTTGAGCGCTTTGCAATGGGGAGTAATCCTCCATTAATGTGCTTTATACTATATTTGTCAAGTCTCGTCACGTCCCAGTCAGTGCCTTTTATCCCTTCGTCCAGGGGCTCGACGCCGTTAGATCCAGGAGTTCCTGGCCGGTCACCCAACCACGAACCCGCGAGTCTCGAATTCGCTTAACCTTCGTGACTTCACGGAGCGTAGTGAACGAATTCGGCTAGCGCCGCCGGCTTTCCAGAACTTTCCAGAAGAACAGAAGATGGGCCTTCTGCGACAAGACTAATGAAGAAAATGAAATGTAATGTGTCAAAAAATCAATAAATCTCTACATGGAGAACACAATGGTGTTATGTCCTTCTTGTTTTTGTGATTCTGAGTCAGATGAGATAGAAAGTCCAGTTTCCCTGATCCATTGAGCAAATGCTGAGATGGCCCCTTGCTTTGCTTCTGGACGTAAATGTAGCTTCACTATGCGCACGTTTTGTTGTACTTTCCTTTTGCTTGTGATGGTAGTAGAGCTTAGGGTGAGTTTCTATTTTGTTAACACTACAGAAAAATCAAATCTGTTCGTTCCTTTACCGTTGAAAATAAGTTTTCTACAATTTGGCAACGAAAATATCTAGTTTTTGAAATGTTAATCTCTCGCTTTTTTAAATTTATTATTATTACTATTATTTTTTCATCTTTCAACTATTAATAGTTTAATTGTTGGGAAGGGATTCTGAAACTCAAGAAAGCGTGCGCAGATGATTTTCTCCCCCATACAGTTTTTGACTAAATAAATAAATAAATAAATAAATAAATAAAAGAAATGTACATTTTATTTTAGTGATTCTTTGTTGTGACCACATAACCTTTTTTGTCTTTTTCAAGTGTGTGATCATGATATGACTTTTTGTGTAATTGTATTGTTTAATATAGTGAATGTAATTTGAAATACAAATTATTATCCTTTCATTCACTTTTCCCATTTGAAAATAGTCAAACACAACCTCGGCGCGGATCCGACCCTACCTTACCATTTGGGGTGTAAAACCCTACCTGGCCATGAGGGTTAACAATGATACAGTATAATTTTAAAAGGGAGAAATATACCTGAAATAAAAAATGTACTGCAGCGTCTGGGCCAATGATTCCCATCTCTATCAGAAATTTTCGTCGTTTCCCTGACCCATTGAGCAAATGCAGAGTTGTTTGACTTCTGGAAATAAATGTAGTAGCTGCACTATGCGCACTTTTTGTTGAGCTCTCCTTTTATTCGCTGTGGTAGGAGTTGAGCCAAGGGGGGGGGGTGCTTGAATTTTGTTACGGGTAATAGAAAATCCAATCTGTAGTAAGTTTACCGATGGAAGAATTTTTTTTATAACTCGGGCGTGAAAATTTGTTTTTTCTCAAATATTAAGAACCTCGATTTGTAGGTACTTTCATTCATCATCAATGTAAAGAGATTATGAAGCATTTACTATAGTAAAGAGATTATGAAGCTCAAGAAAAGGCGCGCAAATTATATTTCCTCCATACGTCACATAGTTTTAATTTTTTCTTCCTTTGACGAAAATAAATCAAATCGACCGACAATGCTATCACACAGGGTATGCATTCTTGTTCTTATCACACTTATGAAAAAACTAACAAAAGGAAAAGAAAGACTTTTGAATGAAAATTCGTGAAGTGAAGAAAACTGTTAATACTGGCTTTAGGAAATGGGATATTAGGATAAAACACTGTTCTAAGTAACTTTCCTTAAGAACTGAACTAAATGCACCTCACCTGGCCTTCGCCTCTTTACCATCAGGCAGAAACAACCGAAGGGTGGCAACAATGCATCCATGAGTTACTGAAACACAGTCATTAAATATATAAATAAAGAGTCACTTCTGAAAAATAACAACTACTGTATTAAATATATGTGCACATGCAGTTTACAACTGTTCTGTTCGCTTCCGCGGTATTTTTACACCTAAATCGTTTCCCATGGGAGATCTCACTAATACTTCCGAGTCACTAATGAACTTCGTAGTGATCACTACAAATTGAAGGTAACCATAACGTCAGAATGCGGTTCAGGCAGCAATCAGAAGTACAACGAAGTTGTGTACAAATTAGGCTCAGAGGAAGTCATTCTTGTAATACAGTTGCACATCTGCGACATAGTATGATAACACTATTAAATAAAAAAATACACTCAATTCACACAAATGTGAAATATGCATACTTTTCATATTTGCCGTTCAAATATGTACGACTCACTACCGAAAAACACGAATAAAAAGGAAAAAAATCAGTGCGACCACTGTCGTTCTAACACGCATTCAGCCCGTTCCTTCTGTGATTCCGTCGGTAGAAAACATTGCTAGCCTCCGCTCCCTACTTCCGAAAAATGATGGGAAGCAATCGTCTCTCCTACAACCGAATAAATTAGCACAGCAAAATTCTCCAAATTAATCTCAAAATGTTTTGCCTATTTGTGGCGAAAAAAGAAAGTTTTATCTCCAAAACTAATACCTGAAACGCAAATTTGATATTAAGTTAGCCCCATAATTTGCAACTGCCGGCAACAAAGAACGTACTTTCTCGCACTAGTGGAAATAGTGACGGAATACTGAAAAAATGCTGGGTCTGTCCTGGTAGCACCTCAGCTATAACTTGAAAAGTCCAATTCAACAAATTTAAACTCGTCCAATTCAACAAATTCATTCTCGTGCGAATCCGCATTTAATTCGAGTGTCAGGAACCGTAGTTATTTTTCTTATAAATGAAACAAACATGAATAAATTTAACTGTTATCGTATTTACAGCACATAATACAGAAAAGCAAGAATAATTTCACACCAAACTGCTTTCAGTACATTGGAGTGAGCTTTCCATTTTCGAATACCATAATCAGCGATCAATACTTCTTAAAGTGGAGAAGTGTGTTTGTTAGTTCTAAGTTACATTTATTACTTCCGTTCAATCTATTTCCATTCATAAGAATATTATCTACATCATACAATCATCACGACCAACAACAATGGGACGAATTCGATGAGTTTTAAAACCACACTGTTGACATTATTTGTTGACACACGCGTTGTTGAGTTGTACTCCAACTCACGTGGGGAACGTTGGCGACTCGGTCCTCGTATAGCTCATTCCTCACAGTTAACGTACCTATCTAACTATTCGAAACTTCGATTGTATGATTTTGGGCCACGAAATCGAGATTTGGCATGAACGTGCGGCGGCAGGATTTCGAACACTAGCTTTTCAGCTAGGTCGAATTCAGTCGCTGTCTGGAGGAGAATACTAGTGGCCGGCTGCTCTGATCGGTACTTTCCGATGGTTTCTCCGATCAACACCAGGCGAATGCCGGAGCAGTACCCTAACAAACGGACCACGGACCGCGCGCGATCTTTCCTTCCTCTTCCTGGTCCTATCCTCCCTTAGATACACACACACTAACATGCACTACACAACCACACATTCCGAGAGACTGGCCGGGAGCTTAGAGCTTGTCCCGGCTGGGGTGGTGCCCCGTTGGTGGAGAGTCCTGGTTAGGCGGAAACTCCGGTAGCCGATGGTAGGTCGGCGCCGGATCTCGCCATCCAGCGGGGGAAGATCACAGCAATCTTTAGAGGAAAAACATGCACTATACTTACGGGACTAGTAACCTAAGTTGTTGACGTGCTCGGAATCACTAACCAGCCAACCAAAATCTTTGCTACATACGAGGAAAAATTTAAAGACAAATTTGGAGCCTATCTTTGAAAATAAGTGTTAAAAATATCAAAACTGCCTACGATGGACGCAAAATTCCCAAGAAATGCTCATATTTTCGAAAAATTGAATGTGACCTTATTTGAAAATGTTTCTGATGAACGCTTTTCCTTTAGAAAAAATCTTCATAGAGTTAGGACGGCGCTTAAAAAGTTTGAATTTTTGCAATTTTCGAAAAATTAGGGATTTCAACGAAAATAAGATCTGCTCCATTCTCTTAAACGTTCTTTGCGTTTGCCGACAACAAAATTTAATCAAAGCATTTAGTGTCATATTTTTAAAATGTCCCCGGGGTTTCATGAAAACTACCCCTCAAAATTACAATCACTAAATTTTTAACTTTTTCACATCTTAAAAATCACAACAGCGAACATAACTTTAATTTCATTATAGCGTGTCATATGAGTCTTATCCTGTTTCTGTTCAAACTTACATTTTAAAAGAGACTTTCGAATTAATGACAGTAATTAAAACGCAAGTTCATAATATTAACAAAAAAATCGATTTAAAACAAATATTTCGATTTAAATTTTAAGACTTATCTAATTTGAAGCATGGATATGATTTTTAACAAGAATCTAAATATCAGGTTCGAATTTACTAAAAAACAGCCTTAACTCATCACGTTCCGTACCACGTAAATGATTCCTCTTTTTAGTTAGCAACGTTACCGTCACACCAAATCCACTTTCACATAAATATGACGAAGGAAATGCTATTTAAAATCGTTGAACAATCAATCACAATACAGGGTAGAAATGCTTGATTGGCTTTTACAGTCAAAATTCATGGTAGACATTTTTGAATTTAATTATTTTCAATTTTCTCAACCAATGTTCTACGATTTGTAATGTGTTTTACAGTAACTGATGACTGAGTTGATTGATTGAGGCAGACATTGCAGTCAAAATAGTATTTTGTAACCCTTATTAAATGCGAGAACGTACTTGCTGTTTTTGAACCACTAGTTATATAAAAAAACTGTAACATTTGCTGAACGACAGTATGTATGTTTTATGTGTGTAACATATAGGATTTTTTTTTATAAAGTAATTGTAAAAATGTCGAGTCAAGTGGACAGCCTCCTTTTAAATGTCATTTTTTTTCCATTTTACTTTCTCGCTAAGGCTCCCGCGGTAGAGAGGAAGTTATGTAATGCTGCGCGAAGAAACAGCGAATTTTTGGCAGAAATACTCTTATTACAAGACCCTGGGAACGAAAAAAATGGATAAATCCAGATGCTACATTTAGAAAAAAAATCCTGTAACACGTGGTATAGCCAGAATCCATATTTTGTGGGCCCCTGATACCGAAAAATCGACTGACGGCAAAACGTCTGTCCGTTGTTCTCTCCATGTCTGTGAACAACGCAAGTGCGTAAACCGTTCAACCTATTTTCACCAAAATTGATATTCCCATATCGATCTCGCTGATGTCGCGGCCCCTTGAATTTGAAACCGATATTTTAATTTTGTGGGATACCTTACATGAAGCCCCTGGGACATTTTCAAAATTAAAAAAAAAGGCTCCAACGTTTCTGATTAAACATTGCTATTGAATAGTGTGAAGGACGTTTAAGAGAATGACACTAGACCCATGTTCGTTGAAAAACTTGATTTTTCGAAGAAAAAAAAGAAAGAAAAAAAAAAGGAGGTCGTCTACCTACAACTACATGTAATGATATAATTTTTTTCTTAATAAAATATGTTAATAAAATACAGATCTTCGAATAAGATCATGTTGAACTTTTTGAAAATACGAGTACTTTTTGTGTAATTTGGCTACAAAAATAATAGACCGCTCCGCATTTCCTGTGCTTCGTGAACATAAGTTGAGATGTGTTTGGAAGCTATTGCTATTCTTATAGGATTGAAGGAAGGAAATTTAACTTAGAACTAACAAATTACTTCTTTACTTCAAAAAATTCTGATTGCTAATTATGGTATATTTCATTTCTGAAAGTAAGTTCTACCGTTCCTGGTTATCGAAATAAACGCAGGTATCTCCCATGGGCGCTTCCTTTGAATTGGTTGGGTTTGGATTATTTCATCATTATTCCTAATACTTCACATGATAGAAAAATTGAGTACCATTAATTTTTACGAACATTTTAATTTTATATTACTACCTACGCTGCGTTGGGAGACAATGCAACGATATTTGAGAGGTTCAATGTTGATCGGCAACAATATAAGATAATGAAAATTGAAATTCTTTTCACAAGCCCTTAAAAGGGTAAATGTATATTTACCGTTATTTGAAATCACTGAGGAGGTTCTCCAAATGTAGATAGTAAACAAGCATGTCGTCGTTGATGAAGCTGATGATAAATTAGGGAAAATTGTGAAACTCATGTCTGCCGATATTTTTTCCTGTGTAAGAGCAGTTTGGCTACGAAAGCACCAACAATATTTTTTGTTTTAATGAAGATCACGCCGTCACCTTGAAGGTGGAGACTGATATCATTAAACAATTTATACAGGTCTGCCAAGTATGAAATATCATTCTTTGATGTGATGAGGTTGTTGAGCAATTGGGTGTCTTTTTTTAAGAACTCTATCACAGAGTCAAACAGTTGCGGCAGGAAGTATTATTCCTTGACGAAGGACATCATGGATAAGAGCCCAAAATTTATTGCTTATTTATCCTTGAAAATAGATTTTATTACATGAGAGCTTTTTTTTTAATTTTCAAAATTTATGTAGTATATGACTCAGTGTAGGGATCACAGAATTTTGAAAATGTGCACAGAATCACTTCTCCCATAGCACGTCATACGCAGTTTCAACTGTTTTTTGACGTAAAACAAAAAAAAATGAACAGATAATACCGAGTCAGAAAAGAATCACCTGATAGCCAACGTACTACTCGGCTTACGATTTTATTGACTGCTTTGATGACATGAAATGATTGAAACAGCAGTTCATGTAACATTTAAATTGTATTGTTAAGAGAGAAAACCTAATTGGACTAATTTCAATTATTGTTATTATACACATCGGGCTGACCTTATTTTATAGACACCGACACAAACGAAGAGGGGGAAATTTGAATTTACCATTTCACTATATTTTTTCAATTTTCGAAAATACAGAGTACGCCAAAAATAGAACCAGCACCGCTTTCTTTATCGTTCTTAGCTACATACGTGAAAGAATGAAAAAACTAGAGGTGTTTCTGAATGGCACAGACATTCTAGTCGATTTTTTTTCTCATTTCCTTAGTGTGGAAGGCCTTGCTCCATTCTCTGGTCAGCTATCTACCGAAAGTACATTTTTTTTACATTTTCTCAACTTTTCGGTATCTTAATAGTAGACTTTCGAAATATGACTCCAAGAATATTAAAGAAGAGCAAAACCTCCACCAAACGATAAATTTTCATCGAAAATGCTGGAGCTGCTTTTAAGAAAATGGCGAATGCGAAATTCGAAGCTCATTTTCCACAGGAATCTATAGAGTTTTCGAAAAACTTTATTTGAAGTCATTTGAAGCACTTCCACTCACAAATGTAATAATGTATACAAATCGATGGAAATGGGCATATAAAGGCGTGAGAAATATTTCAAAAAAATTACATTTGTGTAATTTTTGAAAAAAAAAAAACAACAACAAAGAATGCACCAAAATGAACTTGTCATATTAAAAAGTGCAAATAGCACTATACATAGGAAAAATTTGAAGAAAAAATTTGGGGCCATTTTTAAGAAAATGACGTTCGAGTGTTCCTGAAAATGCGGAATTTTTAGCTAATTTGTACAGAAAACTGTCGAGTTTTCGAGAAACTTTTTTTGACATTATTTAAAGCACATGTACCCATATATATTATAATGTGAAGAAATGGCATATAACGTAAATATTAAGATTAACAGAAAAAAAATATTTAACAAAAAATTGGCCTTTTTAAAATTTTTAATTTTTTAAATTGCAAATATTCAGCACTATTGCACAAAACCATAAAATTTTGAAAAAATACATGCCTTAATGAAAGAACTACTTATGTACGACAAACTTCATTGGAAAGAAAAATTTCCATCTTCAATTTTGTAGTTGCAGGAAAACGAAAACAATCGAACTTCTAAAATTTTCGAAAATTCGAAGTTAACCGTGAATATCGGACCTATGCCAGCTTTGTAAGTGTACTTCAGTCTATTCTTACAAGAAATTTAAAGAAAACATTTGTAGTCGTTTTTGAGAAAATGTTGTAACTGTGGGGCTTCATGTAAAGAACCCTGAAGCTTTAAAGAATGTTTTTCAAAATTCCAAAGCTTCAACTAGAGCCAGACAGAAGAGCGGTTTCTTCAATTTGGATAAGAACGTACATTTGGTTTAGGCGCTAGTACTGTTCACAAACGGACGGACGGAGACACAGACACGGACGGATGGGATGACGAACGGAATGTCGGACGGGGGCCATGTCAAGCTAGCACAACCACCATAGCACAATCACATCAAACCAGGTGGAATATTTAGTACTCATTTATTACTAATTTATTACCCAAAATTAAATTTATTACTCCTGTTTCTGAAATAAAGGTGGTTGTGCTAGCGTGACTGTCACGCTAGCACAACCCAATTCAAAACATGAGCACAAACGATCCAAACTAATACGAATGTTTAGAGCACATTTATTTTAATTTATTACTCTAAAATGAAAGTCATTACTCATGCGGTTTACGAAAAAAGTGCCAAACACATTTAGTTATGCAACCCGCACGACATTTACGTATATTACTAAATAGCACCAACGACCTCAAAACACTACAACCAATTACAAAAATACATATACAATCAATAGTACACACTCCGTTCTAAATTTTCACACCAAGAAACAAATTTTGAATGTGAAAACGAATTAAGAAATATTGTAAAAACTAAATCGTAATGGTCAAAACACGCAAGATATTCAAATTCAAAAATACAGAGAACTAACCAGCACAATCGCATAAAACAAACTCAACATTCAACAGACGTATCACACTATCACTTAACACTAAACAAATGTATTACTCCTTTCTTTACGAAATAAAAAATTTAAAAAATCGACATACATACGCAAAAACGCACGGTATTCATGAAGTAATTTTAGAGTATAGTAAGCCACAAGTAAATGAAACCTATCCTGTACAAAAGTAAACATGTTGTTATCTAACACCTAGTAGAAAATTATAAACGTGGAAACGCATTTAAAAAATATTGTGTAAACTCAAACGAAATGGTCCAAATATGCAAGAGATTCAAATTAAAAATATTGAGTGCCAACGAGCACAATCGCATTAAATTAAAAACATCATTGAACAGACTTATTACACTGTTATTTAAGACTATCTAGAAATTTATTACTCCTATTGTTAAAAAAATAAGAATTTTACGAAACGACATACATATGCAATAACGCACGGTATTCATGAAGTAATTTTAGAGTATAGAAAGCCACAAGTAAATGAAACCTTTCCTGTACAAAAGTAGAAATGATGTTCTGTTATCTAACACATAGTAGAAAATTATGAACGTGGAAACGCATTTAGGAAAAATTGTGTATACTCAAACGTAATGGTCAAAATATGCAAGAGATTCAAATTCAACAATAGAGAGAACCTACGAGCACAATCGCATTAAACCAAACACATTTAAGAGACGTATCACACTGTTATTTAAAACTACCTAGAAATTTATTACTCCGCTTTTACGGAATAAATAATTTTGAAAAACCACATACGCAATACCGCACGGTATTCATGAATTTATTACTCCGCTGTTTTACGGAATAAATAATTTTGAAAAAACACATACGCAATACCGCACGGTATTCATGAAGTAATATTAGAGTATAGTAAGCTAGAAGTAAATGAAACCAATCCTGTATCAAATTAATCATTATGTTCTGTAATCTAACACAAAGTAGCATATTATTAACGTGAAAACGCATGTAAGAAATATCGGGTAAAATCAATCGTAATGGTCAAAACATGCAGGAGATTCAAATTAAAAAATAGAGGGAACGAACGAGAACAATCACATTAAACAAAACACATCATTTAAGAGACATGAAACTATTATTTAAAACTATCTAGAAATTTATTACTCCTATAGTTAAAGAAATAAATAATCTTAAAAAACGACATACATACGCAATAACGCACTGTATTCGTGAAGTAATTTTAGAGTATAGTAAGCCACATGTAAATGAAACCAATTCTGTACAAAAGTAAACATTATCATCTGTTATTTAACACCCAGTAGAAAATTATGAACGTGGAAACGCATGTAAGAAATATCGGGTATGTATGTCGTGTTTTAAAATTATTTATTTCGTAAACAACCACAGTAATAAATTTGTAATTAGTTTCAAATAACAGTGTGAGTACATGATATCAGTATGATCTGATAACAGTATGTTAAATGATGTGTTTTGTTTGATGCGATTGTGCTCGTTGGTTCTATTTTTGAATTTGAATCTCTTGCATATTTTGACCATTTTGTTCGAGTTAATACAATATTTCTTAAATGCGTTTCCACGTTCATAATTTTCTCCTAGGTGTTAGCAAACAGAACATAATGTCTACTTTAATACAGGATTGGTTTCATTTACATGTGGCTTACTATACTCCAATATTACTTCATGAATTCCATGCGGTATTGCGTATGTATGTGGTTTTTCAAAATTATTTATTCCGTAAAAAAGCGGAGTAATAAATTTCTAGTTAGTTTTAAATAACAGTGTGATACGTCTCTAAAATGATGTGATTGGTTTAATGCGATTGTGCTAGTTGGTTCTGTCTATTTTTGAATTTGAATCTCTTGCATATTTTGACCATTACGTTTGAGTATACACAATTTTTCCTAAATGCGTTTCCACGTTCATAATTTTCTACTAGGTGTTAGATAACAGAACATAATTTCTACTTTTGTACAGGATAGGCTTCATTTACTTGTGGCTTTCTATACTCTAAAATTACTCCATGAATACTGTGCGTTATTGCGTATTGAGTAATGACTTTCATTTTAGAGTAATAAATTAAAATAAATGTGCTCTAAACATTTGTATTAGTTTGGATCGTTTGTGCTCATTTTTTGAATTGGGTTGTGCTAGCGTGACTGTCACGCTAGCACAACCACCTTTATTTCAGAAACGGGAGGAGTAATAAATTTAATTTTGGGTAATAAATTAGTAATAAATGAGTACTAAATATTCCACTTGGTTTGATGTGATTGTGCTATGGTGGTTGTGCTAGCTTGACATGGCCCCGGATGACGGACGGACGGACGTTTTGAAAAGAATCACTTTTTCGGTAACAGTTCCAAAACGTAAATTTCCGTTGAAAGCTTGAAATCGATTTTCCGCAGCATTAGATAATTTCTCTATACTACGTATATTACTCCCGTATATCCGTGTGTATACGACAAAGTAAAAATTGGAGGCGTTTCTGAAAAAATGATTATTTAAAAATTCTCAACGTTTGACGCAAAAAACTCATAATTTCGAAATTTGAACAGGAACTTATTTGAAGATGTTTCTGTTGAACACATTTCATGAAGAAATAATATCTTCATAATTGTAGTTGTAATACGACGACGAAAAGAAATTGAATTTTTGCAATTTTCGAGGAATCAGGGATTTCATCACAAATGAGACCTGCACCATTCTATTAAGCGTGGTATATGCTATCAGAGGTCAAACGCTAATAAAAAAACAATCAACAACAACGAGGTGTATGAAGTTGACAATGAAGAGATACTTTTCTAAATGCCATCGTCAACTATTGCAGGAAAATCATAACGTCAAAAGAATATTCTGGCATTTCCTGTTAACTCCAGTGTCTACGACATGCCTATGGATTAAGGCTGTTTACTGTGTGCAACTGATGAAATAACATATTTTTCTATAATTTGTATAATTACTTAATAGTTTAGAAAAGAAAACCAGCTAATATATTCTTTAAGTTCTAAACTATAATAATCTGCCAGTAAAGTTGATATGACAAGACCCCTGAACGTCATGCACTAAAAATGTTAAAAGCATGCAACCATGCCCTTGAAATTCGCAATATATGAACTTAAAATAGCCATTATATGCGCTTTAAACTAAGAATATGCGTTAAACAAAAATGTATTTAGCAACATTTATTTACAGGTATGCTTCACTGTAGTACAAAATACGCACAATAAAATTATATTTTCAAACATTTTAATTAAAAAAAAGTTAAGCGAGAGAACCAATAGCATCGTTACAAGATGCCGTAACATTCATTCCAGTTCACTAAGTACTAAGTTGAAGCAGAGTTCAGGAAAAAACTGCAACAGTTTTGTGAATATTTGCAATATTTATCGCATCTTCAAATACAGCTTCAAAAATCAGCTTCCCTTCCTATATCCTAACGGATACATGAGACGCAAATCACTAAAAAAATGCTAATCTAACATATGACAATATGTATATCATTGAATTCCTCGTTTTACGCTCGTCATGGTAGACTAAAAATATATGTATTGTTCCATTTGAAAAAACAAAGTTACCTCAAATATCTCGTAAAATACAAGTTATAAAATATAAATAAATACACATCAATTAGCCCCAATTTCCCTCGCGCTTTCGTGAAAACTGCATTGCAATAACTTGAACCGTTCAAAAGGTACTGGAGGTGCTGAAGGTACGTGACTCACCCTGTATATTCCCCTAATGGCTTTTATTTTATGCCAAAATACAGGGTTCGGCGTTTGACTGGTAATGGAGTTAGTGAAGTGATGCCAGGATTGTATCATTGTATTCTTCAGTGATAGTCGTGCTACAGCTTCAGTGAGAGTCGTGCTTTTTTTATATGCGATAAATATTTTCTATAATTTTATTCTTGTACATTTATTTGTATTCATTTATTTGTATTTCTATTCATGCACCGGCATCGACACCGGCGGCGGCGGCGGCGGCGGCGGCGGCGGCGGCGGCAGCAGCAGCAGCAGCAGCAGCAGCAGCAGCAGCAGCAAAGGGCTACCGTTACTGACTATCAAAGGTAATTCCACGAGTAGTTTGGAAATTGTCAATAAATCCCCGACTCGCTTCGCGAGTCCGGGATTTATCGACAATTTTGAATCCACGAGTGAAACTTACTAAGACTATTGCACGAATGAAATTTCATAAACATAATGTACTATTAATAATAAACATTGTTTTATTCAAATATTTTTCATCGAACAGAAATATATACATAAGAGCAATTATAAACAAAATAAACATAAGACAAACTAAGAGCGAAATTACTTGAAAACAGTCATTGATACACAATCTTTAAAGTTTAAATTCGAAGGAAACGTGTTTTGTTCGCTTATTTTTAAGGAAGATGTTGAATTTGAAGCGCTACTATGTCTTAATTTATTAATAATTGAAGAATGGTGTTCCTCATTCATTTGGAGATGTCTTGAGTGACGATGTGTTGGAGTGTTCTGTAATTTTTATTATTTCTTGCTCTTTTATGCCAATTTGGAGCATTTCAGAAACTGCAGTTGAACGACAAGAAAGATTTGTTATTTTCTGTTGTTTTTTTTTGTGTCAAATACAACTTTAGCTGCGTACGTTTTCGACCACGTAGACAACTGATTTTCCCCCAACAGGGCAGTTCTTGTACCAAATACCTGACTTTTGGTAGGAAGGGTTAGGTTCTCTTGCATCATTTTCGCAGTCACGTTCCATATCGTTTTCACGGAATATTCTTTATATTCACCATTCACTTTTCTCATATTCATGCTCCAACTTTTAAGATATTGGATATTTCCTGATTTGTATTACTCGCGGTTAATTTATATTTCCTTTCCTCACAACATTTTTTCAAACTGATTCCAAGCATATTTCCTGTTGTTGAGTGTGTTATTTGGTTTGGATTTACAAATAATTTCGTCTATTTCGTCATTCGACGACGAACCAAACCTTTGCTGCAACATTTTGCGCTCAATTTCAAACAAAAGATACACACCCGACCATGGAATAAAAATAAAAGCAAAATTACATAACCTCTATCTGTAGACAAAACAAGGAGCAAAGTTTATCACCTCCTAGGAGGTGATAATCAATAACTGATAAATATGCATGGTAAAGTCGTCTCTAATTGACTGGTAGGGTCACAGTTCTTGCACTCTGTTGGCAGAAATTCATGAGTGGAATAGTCAAAATAAATCTAAATGTGCACTGCAGGCACGTTGAATTTGTTAGGACTTTTTCAAGGGAAGTCTGAAGTAAGAGCAAAAATTGAGTAACCGTTACCAATAATGCGAGAGTATGTGCTATCACCTCTACTTTACTACCGTTATTTACTTGTTACTAGTAACCTCTAGTTTAGTACTGTTATTTAATTATGTAAAACGTTTTCGAATTTGTGAGAAAACAATAAACCAATATTATAAACGAGATGCATACGCAATTTTTTAGAATAACCGCATTATATATTTTTAAAAGAATTTAAATTGATTTTGAAAACTAATTTCAAAAGCAGTTTTGCATTTGGTAATATAGACATTATATATGAATTATATATGTCTTTTATATATGTCTTGTATATATGTCTTTTATATATTATGATGTAACGTGTATTTGATAGCTGAAGATCAGTTCTCGCGGAAATACCAATGAATGATGGATTCGTTATCAGAAGAAAGTTTAGAAGATGCGAATGTCCAATGGATTGTATGAGAAAGAATTGCGAAAATTTTAAAATTGGATTGAAACAAAGAATGTTAATATAATCTGCGACGCAGCTCTTCATATATTTATTTATCGCCAAAAGAAGTTAAACTGTGTAACGTTCAACGGGGGAGAAGGGTATTCTGTGCTTGTTTTCTTAAATTCTCTGATCCGTACCCTATCCCGTAAACAAATAGAACCTGAATAGCAAATGTTCTTTGCAAGAACAATAAGAAATGAACGTTTTGGCAAGAATTGATAAGAAAACATTCGCTTCACTGCAATAATAAGTTATTTGCAAAGGCAAATCAGGTACATGTTCAGGTATTATTTCTCGTGAAGGCCTTTCATAAAGGAATCGACTTCATGTCGCGAGAAAAGGGAGAATGATAATCTGAGTAACTATATTTCACACTGAACTCTAGAAAACGTGTACACTTGCAATGTGTTCTAGCAACAGACAGGTTAAGTTTACCTTACGTTTTGACAGAGTCGAGTTGTAGGAATTTTATAAAATCTAAATAATTTAGTAATTAAATTAGTTGTATAATTTAATTATTTTTTATTTTTTTGGCAATGGATTAATTTATGAGGTTATGTTTATACCGGCGATGAGATAAATGGCAGTATTATGATAATAACAATTTAATTAAGGGTTGATTTTAATCTCACAACATGTGTATGTTTGCACACATTTTTGAGAATTGAAAAAATAGCGTTTTTTGAAAATAGGCTTGGTAATTGATTTCGAAAAAAATCTTTTATACAAAAGTTGTAGGAATTTTTTTCTCTTTAAAATGCATTTGATCATGTTTCTACACGACTACACGATGTCGTTGCAGGAAGTATTATTCTTTGACGAAAGACATGATAAGGGATAAGAGCCCAAATTCATTGCTTATTTACCCTTGAAAATAGATTTTATTACATTCGAGCGAATATTTTTGTTAACAATCCTTGCAAAAAACGCTCATTTTCTTTCTGTATTCAGAATTCAAGCACTATATGGCTTATGGTAGGGATCACAGAATTTTTTAAAACGTGCACGGAATTCATTTCTCCCCATAGCACGTCACACACAGTTTTTAACTGTTTTTAACGTAAAATAAATAAATAAATAGACAAAGTGAAAGATCTATTGAGAAAAAACCGAAACAAGTCAGAAAAAATAGCGATTTTTCGGGCCTCTCAGAGACTTAACAAGCACTTTTAACTAGTGCCTGGGTACATACAACATACTCAAAGAAGAAAGATTTTATAGCCATTTTCCAGGTAAAATATACATACCGACTGGACTAACAGGTCTGTATGACGAGTTTGGGTGTATTAAACAATACACAACACCGGAAATATTGAAAAAATGGAAGGTGGAAAGAACACCACCTAGCAACTGCTGGGTAGAAAGTAATTCACATTTAAGTGCGGAATAATGTGCCGTATTCCAATTTTCTGATAATACTGGAATTTCTTGTGTTTACCTGAAACTAACGCTGCCATGAACGTCTTTTCTTACACGAATGGTTTGTGGACAAATGATAAGAACGCTCTTTCCGTAAAAACTTTGAAAGCTATGTAAGGATGGCCACTAATTTCCCGGAACAAATTTTTCTGACTTTTCCAGTGCATTTGTTTCACCGATGAGAGTACAGTATTTCACACTATTTTTTTTAATCATTAAAACTAGCCCTATACTAATTTGTCAGCTACCTTATTCCATTGTTATAAAGTAGAAGATGAAGAAAAATATCTAGAAAAATGAAAATTGAGTCGCTTGTTTTTGCTGGACTATTTTTTTAAAGCAATAATATTCAGTTACATAAAAAAATCTACGTTTTCCCTAACTTCTAATGATTCTTCTACAAATTCCAAATTCAAAATGTATTGCTTATTTATCCTTGAAAATAGATTTTATTACATGGGAGTTTTTTTGGTTTTTTTCTCCCTTTCAAAATTCAAAATTTATTGCTTGTTTATCCTCGAAAATAGATCTTACTACATGGGAGTTTTTGTTTTTTTTCTCCCTTTCAAAATTCAAAATTTATTGCTTGTCTCGGCCATCAGGTCCGGCATACTTTATTATTAATAACATAAAAAGTTGCCTAATCTAATTTGAATATTACTGTACTTTACTTTACTTTAAAAATAAACATCTTCACATCTAACGTTTGTAATTGGAAATATGTTAATTTTGATGCTAACAGATGAACCGGATAATACAAAAATAGTTTATAATAGATAATAAATAAATTCAGCGTTTATTTTTTCGTTTAAATTTGCCATTCTGCTTATTATTTCTGAACGTTTCTTCAGAAATATGGACCGTTGCACAGTACTCCTTAGATTCGAAGATCGCGAAAGAATTTTAGAATAACGTATATGATATATATATATATATATATATATATATATATATATATATAACTTATATATATATATTTATATCTTTAAGTAATTAATTGAAACCAAAAGAAAGGTATATTATTGTTAGCTATCATTGAATTGATTTTCCAATTAAGGAAATAAGATGTCGTATGACTCACTGGATACGCCATACATTTAAAACGGTCTGCCTTAGGCGGCGGCGGAGGTCAATTCGGTATATTAATATTGGCGAATATTAACTTTGCTGCGATGCTCCTCGTTGTTTCCCGGATGATGTAACGTTGCACTAACAACCGCAATTTCCCGGATGATTTAACTGTTTGCACTTCGTAAGAAGTGAAAGTATTTTAATCGTGCACCGGAAAACGGCGAATTTTCGGCGAAAAAAACTCTTATTGCCGGGCCCTGGTAACGAAAAATTGGATAAATCCTGTTGCTATATGTAGTAAATTACTTTCTCTCTAACGTGGTGTTGCCAGAATCCACGTTTGTGAATTATAAAATAGAATAAACTGATTGATGACTCGACGTCTGAAGAAGCCGATCCGATCCGGTGGCCGAGATCGCTAAGGCAGTAGTGTCGTAGCGATCTCGGACCGATGCATGGTTGTATTGTAGCACCTTGGGCATGGTTGTATTTGTGTTCGTCTTCCACACTTATCATCGCATATCATTTCATCTTCGCGGTTACCATAACGTGCTCAATGGCGGTCGCTAATGACCTGAATGTTGATGCGACCTTAAATAACAAAAAAAATAAAACTTAAAAATTCCAGCAGAGGCTCCTCTGATTAGTATTTTCCGTTTCAGTTCAAAAATAGGAGATTGCAAGCAGACCCTAACAAACGGACTGGACTACACTGCCTCTCCTTCCATTCCCGTCAATAGTCTCTACTTTCACACCCACTCGCACGCACTTTGCCGGTATACTGCAACCACACTTGTCGGAAGACCAGTCTGGAGCTTGAAGCATGCCTGCTTGGAGCAGTGATCTCCTCCTCATCCTCCACCAAGAAAGGTACTAATTTCGTCTCTGATATGACCTTCTTGCTTATATTTTTTAATCACTTATCTGAATACATTTTCAACTTCAGCGTTCGAGCGGGTTAAAGTACGAGTTGGTGTGAACCACACTGGCAATTCAGGGAATCGCGTGTATGGTCAGTTCACGCCAGAATATTTTACGACAGTTTGTAATGCGGTTGAGTATCGTCGAAAGTGTATCCACTCTACCATGTCCGCAATGCGTGCAGTTACAGATGGATTTCGAAGTCAGATTAAAACATTAGAAAAAATCGAAATCTACATGTCCCTCATACTGAAAGTGCACACTTTCAGAATAGTGCCTTTATAGAAGGCATTGTGCTATATAACAAACACTCTAATAAATTGAAAACCATGCGTACACTATTTCTACCACAAACGTTGGAGACTAGTCCAGGCTTAGAGCTTGTCATTTGATTGGACTGGTAGACACATCCGAGCATAGATGATATTAACTCTCATTTGATGTAGTTACTTTTACTTTCTCGCATTTGTATCGTAAGAGAAAGGTATTGTAATCGTGCGGCAATTCTCGTAACACGTGGTGTAGCCAGAATCCGTTGTGGGTTCTTGATACTGAAAAATTGATTGACGGAAAAACGTCCTTCCGGCCGTCTGTGGTCAACACTAGCGCAGAAACCGTTCAGTCGATTTTCTCCAAATTGATATTCCCGATCGATCTGAATGAACTTGAGGCTTTGGGAGTTTCAAATGGACATTTTGATTTTTGAGGATACTTTACATGAAGCCTACCGTAGAAGTTGCCCAAAGAGTGATGTAAATCCCATGTTTATTGAAATCCCTGATTTTCCAAATATTGCAGAAATTCATAATTTTTCAGTATCTTGCTGTAGCAATACTAAGATAGAGATGTTTCTTTTAAAAAATCTTATTCTTTAAATACAGGTCTTGAAATAAGATTGATTTCAATTTCTAAACAATTTTTTCTCCATACTCAATCTTTTTCATTAAAGTTTCTGCTCGTATGTGAAAACAGACCAATGCAAAATAATGGTACTGCTCCCTTTATCAGGGAACTCTCCGTGTTTTGGAAAATTGCAAGAAACTTGCGTATTGAAATATTAGGTTGAGATAATAACATTACAAGCGTCAGCATTTTTAAGCATTATCGATTTCCGCAGCATTACACCTTCTTTCTCTATACCGTATATTACTCCGTATATACATTACATATACGAAAAATAACTAGAGGTGCTACAGAATGGCACAGACTTTTTGTTTATAATTTCCTTCGTGTGGACTGGCTTTAGGGTCTTGCTCCATTCTCTGGCCAGCTGCCATCTATCGTCGTATAAAGTACATTTTTTTGACATTTTCGCAGAGTTTGGCTTTCCTAATAGTACAACCGAAATCTTACATCAAGAATATTAGCGCAAAGAAAAACTTCGTCATAAGTAGAAACGTTCGTTTGAAATTTTGAGGCTATTCGTAAGAAAATAGCGATTACGCATTTCTGTAAATGCGAAATTTCAAGCGCTTTTTCACAGGAATCTCTAGAGGTTTCAAAAAAATCCATTGCAAGAAATTTGAAGTACTTCTACTTACAAATATAATAATGCATATAAATCGATTGAAAATGTACATATTAACGACGTGCGATAAATTAATTTTTTTTTGTAAATTTCTGAAAAAACAAGAAAATAGAGCAATATGACGTTTATGTCATCGGATACAGCTGGTTCGGCACTAACTGTAAAAATTTAAGGAATTTGAATTTGAAGCCGCTTTTGAGAAAATCATGTTTCTGTATTTTTAAAATTACAAATATTGCACTATTATGAAGACTAAAACTTTCACAAAAATGTACATGACCTTATTAAAAGAACTGATTATGAGCATCATTTGAAGCACAAATCTGTAGCTTTAATTTTGTAGTTGTAGAAAGACACCTAAAATTCAAACTTCTGCAATTCTCGAAAATTTAGAGTTAACCGCGAAAATCGAACATGTATTATTATACGTGTATTTTACTCTATTCTTACAAGAAATTTAAAGAAAAAAATTGGAGCCGTTTTTTAGGAAAATTTGAAAACGTCAGGGAGCCTTCATATAAAGTTAAAGAACGTTCTTCAAAATTTCAAAGCTTCAAATAGAGCCAGATGGACAGGGGTTTTTTGAATTAGGAAAAGATCGTACGCATGGTTTATGCGCTAGCAGTGTTCGCAGTCGAGCGGACGGGCAGACTGACGGGCAGACAAACAGGCAGACGGACGGGCAGACGGACGGGCAGACGGACGGGCAGACAGACGGGCAGACGGACCCATGAGCAGACAGGCAGGCAGACGGACGGGGCGGTGGGGCAGGCAGACAGACAGGCGAACGGACGAGCAGACGTACGGAGGGGCGGACGGACGGGCGGACGGACGAGGGGGCGGACGGACGGGCGGACGGACAGGCAGACGGACGGGCGGACGAGCGGACGGACGGACGGACGGGCGGACGAACCCAGACAGGCAGACAGACAGACAGACAGACGAGCAGACAGACAGGCAGACAGACAGACGGAGCAGACAGACCAGGCAGACGAACAGGCGAACGAACAGGCAGACAGACGGCGGGCGAACCCAGAGCAAGACAGACAAGAGCAGACGAACAGAGAGCAGACGAACGAGCAGACAGACAGGCGAACAGACAGACAGGCAGGCGAACAGACAGGCGAACAGACAGGCGAACAGACAGGCGAACAGACAGGCGAACAGACAGGCGAACAGACAGGCGAACAGACAGGCGAACAGACAGGCGAACAGACAGGCGAACAGACAGGCGAACAGACAGGCGAACAGACAGGCAGACGGGCAGACGGGCGGACGGACGTACGGACGGACGGACGGACGGACGGACGGACGGACGGACGGACGGACGGACGGACAGACGGACGCGGTTAACAGAACGGACGGACGGACAGAGTTGTAATGAAGTTCTGATACACTTTTAACGTCCGATATCAAACCATAAATTATTTAAAAATAGGTCCATGTCCTCAAAAATGAACCTTTTTTAAAATAAATTTGCCATTTATTTGTCGGACGTTAAAAATATATTAGAAGACTTTTATTGAAACTCTTCGTTTACTACCAGAACTCTGGTCTAGACATCAGAAAGTAATTTTGAAAATTTGTTTCCTGAATACCAATGTTAAAAAATGGAGCAATTTTTTAATTAATTTCGTGTCTGACGAGAAAGTGTATTAGAGCTTTCATTAGAACTCTTTGTTCGCTACTGAGAACTCTTGTCAGAAGTAATGAATGATGATTTCGAATTTTTTTTCTCTGGAGTTTAAAAAATAAGAACAAGAAAATATTTTTATTTAGTTACTTAGTTATTTATTTTTCGTCAAAAAAAAACAGTTAAAAACTGCGTATGACGTGAAGGTTGCATATTTCCCTTTGTCGACGACGTAGGAGAAAATTATAATGAAACTTTCTTTAGAACTTATTCTTCCTTTCTTCAGAAATGTGGTCAGATTTTTTATTTTGCGGTAGATCTGCTCAATAAGTTTTGCATTTTTTCAGAGAGTTAATAGATATTTTTTTGAATATCTTTATTATTTTGACTTTTTAGTGTGGGATTTTTGAGAACTGTAGAACTCTTTGACCTCTATCTTTACTTGTTAGAAAATTGTTTCTATTTGACTTTTGCCCACTGCCCTTTTTGGATTTTACAATTTCTCTGTTTGTAATAGTGCAGATTTTGCTGGAACGTTTTGAAACTTGTCAAAGACTCTAGAACTCTTTGTTCCTTCCTCAGAACTTATAAAATATTTAGGATTTTAGAATTTTAGCCCGCCAACTTCACATGAGTCTTAGTCGGGCGCAGGCTTGTACGACGTGATGCAGTGTTGGTTACCTCAATTTCTCCAGTATACATTTGTCCTTTCTAGTAGCGATGAAGAATGGGCTGTCTTCTTACTTATAAATGAGTCGTCCACGCATCCCAAACTTCCTTCTTGCACGACTGTGTTATCACAAAAATACGATTCTTTGCTTAAGTTGGCCGCATCACTAACATTCAGGGCATAAGCTGTATTTTGCACCATCATTATAACTAAAACTGCTTATTAAAATTGACTCTGAACTAGTAGACATATTAACTATTCTTAGGCAGGAAATGAAGCGTAATGTTTCATTTCAAAATTAATGACTGAAACATATTTAATTCACCATGTAGTATTTAAATTTCATTGAAAACTTATTAATATTAATATATAATATTAATGAATATTAATAAATATTTAAAATATTAATACTAATTAAATTTTAAATGTTTGCTTAAATTTGTATAGTGTTACTTTATTATTTTGTTTTTAATTATATATTTATTTAAATTAAATGTATTTAACTAAAAAGTAAAAGTAACTTTAATATTAATATGAACTCTTTATTAATTAATATTATTTAGTAGCATTTCTTAGTATTAATGAAGAGACACTCTTCTACTATAAGTGGCTCCTCTAGATGCTTTTTACAATGCAAACTACACGCCTAACGAGGACGCCCCAAATGCGATGTTAATGGCTAATAATAATAATAATAATAATAATATGTGACAATAATAATAACAACAACAACAACATAATAATTTCTTTTCATATGAAATTTTTCAATGTTTATTCAATATTCAATTCAATTTTTTCAATATTGCTATTATTACTGAAGGTTAAATACATCCTGGTAATAACATATGGCAATGTTATACATGGTATATATCAGATTTGACTTTATTATACATTAAATGTCATTAAAATTAAATATATGTACATCAATATCTCATATCAAATATCAATCGGTTTACTGTTTTTGATAACGTTATAAACTGTTAATCAACTTCCCTTTGCTTTGAATCGTGTCATCACAGAAACAATATTAAGATCAATGTCTCGATGTCTTCAAGACAACTAACGCAGGACCAAGTAAACTAATAGTAACACGGAATGATGATCTCATTTAAGGCCCTAAACTGGGTTTTTAAACGTCGGACAGTCCGAAAAAGAGGAGTTCATATCAGACGAAGAAAAAGAAGACAATTGCAGTATATCTGATCTATTATGCTGTAACAAGTGTACGCGTGATAATATAGGTAACCAAGGTCACTGTTCCTGTTTCTACGTGACGGGATTGTTGGATAATCATCGTATGAATTTGCAGTACCTCTGAAATAACGTACGCAAAAGTGCTGCCGAGCACAAGCAACCTCATGAAGGCAGGCTATCTACTCGGCGTAAGCGAGCAGCACTGGTTGGAGAAGCCAGCCTAAATCGTAATATTAGGTTGCAATTTTATTGAAATGTCATTTTCTTTCACTTTAGAACAATGCCAAGTTTTAATGACAGAAGTAATTTCATATGCATAAAAAATTACCCATTTTATAGGGTCATTATTAGCATTTCTGTCGATTTCGATTAATGTCATTTTACCTTTTTCCGTCATTTTTGGTGTAATTTCTTGTGGTGTTGTTACTGATTGTTGACGTGTATGTGTGTGCGTGCGTGTGTGTGTGTGTGCGTGTGCGTTCGTGCGTGTGTGCGCGTTTTCGTGCGTGCGTGCATGTTTATTATTATAATGAATATTCTATAAAAAAATAAAACAGCATGTACCTAGAAATAAAATAATAAATTGAACATAAATGTTGTTAGTGATAAAATGTAAATTATAACATAATTCACAATAGAAATTGATGACACAAACTAATTGCAAAATAAATTATATGTAACATTGATGTTCACACTTAATAATTAATAACAATCCGAATTGGATTATAACACACAAGAGGACTAAGCACATATTTAGGGACATCAGTAATTGTTTCAAAAAACTACTTCTTACTTAATATTCATAATTGCGTTAATTATTAATTTTGGTTACAAAAGGTTGAATTCTATTAATTGCCTTCCATTATGTGAGGTTCTTGCATTCCACCAGCACAAAATTAATCTATATAAAAGTAGCACTTGGTTTTCAATTACAATGAATTCATGAATGGTTTACATACTATTAAAATCAAAAAAATGTGTGGAAGAAATCACTAACATAAATCATATTTATATTTCTTATTTATGTTATTTCAATTTCTGTAATCTAAATGTAGAAACACACAATAAATATCAGATCAAATTAGTTAAATTACTTTAAAAACTGAAATTAAACTGTATAATTCTGCCCAGCGTTGATTTACCTGCTGGGTCTGCAATTTGGAAACAATCCTAGTATTTACAAATCTCTTTACCCATTTGACAATGTACCAGCTCATTACTGTTGCATTTTACACACTCCTACACTCCCAACATGTTGTGTTCTGACTGAACTCTTATTATTAACACCTGAAGGCAACAACAAAAAAATTGCAGATAAGAATGGGTACTCCTAAACTAGCGCATAAATGTAGTGGGTGGTTGGAACGTATAGTTTTATTAAACTTATTTTCTTTTTCTTATTCAATGAATGTCCATAGATTATATTAACACAACTAATTCCACTTTCAGCATGGTGTTTTTCCTTAAGTGAAACTGGTTGTGTTAACATAGTTTTGTACTGTGTAAGGTAGAGAAGTTGCATAACTTTGTGTGGGACAATATTAGTATTTATTTTGTAGGATGAGTCAATAATACATTTTCTTACTATATTAATAACCAGTTCTGAAGTGACTTTTAAATTAGGACTTTCCCAGTCAGCAGATTATTTTTAAATACAGACTATTCTGGATTGCTCCAAAATTAGGATTATATTCTTGAATACTATGAATTTATTTCTCACATACAAAAGAAAAATCCTGATTACCTCTAGTTATATTACAAAATATACTATATAATTTAAAATATACTGAAACATGCCTGGAAACTAAAGTTGCATTACAAATTATTACAATTCAATATTCACAGATTTATTTGTAAGAAAAACAATGAAACATGTTAAACTATACACAATACAATACACAGCAAAGAGTGAACACAAGAGGGCTTCATTACAAACACAGAGTATAATGTGATAAGATGGATGTGTGTGAGTGGTAGTTGTATTATTAGTAGTGATAGTGGTAGTAGTGGCAGTGGTAGTAGCAGTAGTGGTAGTGGCAGTAGTGGTAGTGGTGGTGGTGGTGGTGGTGGTGGTGGTGGTAGCAGTGGTGGTGGTGTTGTTGTTGGTGGTGGTGGTAGTGAGAGTGGTGGTGGGGATGGTGGTGGTGGTGGTGGTGGTGGTGGTGGTGGTGGTGGTGGTGGTGGTAGTGGTGGAGGTGGTGGTGTTGGTGGTGGTAATGGTGAATGGTGGTGGTAATGGTAATATGGACCCCGATGTGGCGTCCAGGGCTTTTAGTAGAATAGCACCAAGGGTAATCCCTTCTGTCGTAAGAGCCATTCGCCGGAGCAATGGCCTGTTCTTTTACCTAAATAATTCCCATCGCACCTTATCTGCCCCTTCGCCCCCGGACCTCGGCTGGTGGATCGAGTAGCTTTTCGTCCTCCGTTTCATCATTCCCTAACAACCCCATTTTCCTACCCGCGCTTATTCCTACCTAGTTTCCCCCTGTAGCTGGCGGGGACTATAAAATGCATTGCCCATTTGATATGGAGCAGTTCGTGCAGATGAGCCTCGGATGTGCCAGGGGTGGGGCTGTACCTGGCGGACCCCAACCCGATGGTGACAGCGTAAAGCGATCAAAATGGCAATGCCTCCAACTCCAGTGAGAGAATGCATCAGCTTCATCTGGACTGCGTATCCAAAGGAATGCCTCAGAAGAAATGAAACATCCCGTAGAATTAAATGGAGCAGAGAAATGAATAAAAAGTTATTCGCCTTGCGTATCTGCTCATAAATGAATGTGAGACGATCCCTTACCGGGTTGCCCGTCCAGGGGTGGGTTGGTCCACGTCCTGACCGGGGATGCAGAGGCTCTCAAGTATTCTTTTCTTTCACAGACCATTTTCTTCTCCCATATATCATTCTCGTTCCTTTGTACATCCTTTCTCTTTCTTACTCCTCTTCTATTTCACTGGCCCCCTCTGTATGCTGAACGCCCACCCATGTGTTTGCCGTGCATGGCGACCCGTGTCGGAGGGAATGTATGTCCTGGCGGTTGAGGGTCCTGTCTGTTTCCCAATTACTCTCCTCGTGCTACTTCTTTCTTGGTATCTAGGGATACGTGCTCTTACATTGTTTAGGGAACATTCCCTGTGGAATCTCCAATACACTTGCTTTGGCTACGGACTCTAGACCCAAGGAGGTCAGGGAGCTAACCCACTCCCGATCAGCCAGCTTGGACTAGGTCTTGTACTGAACTCCAGGGTAGGCAGGGGATCCGGCGAAGGGGAAGCGCTGTGACATCTCCCTACTATATCTCTGTGCCAACCCTGGCACCCCAATTAAGTGTCCCCTTGTTGAGACTCCATGGTGGAGTGGGGAGCACGGAGATGAACCGCCTTCTACTCTATGGAGCAGAAAATAAACCCCCGCCCTCCTCCGCAGGAGAGAGGAGATATTTTGATAGAACTATCGATTTGAATAGTTTTTCGCAAAGTGATGATCAACCGAAGAGCCCCATTTTCCTCCTCATGGCATGCGCCGAGGAAGGGAAAACTTTTAAAAGCATAAGTGCTGTCCGTCTGGCGCGAGCCATTGAAGACGAGTTTGGTAAGCTCCAAGCGGTCGTGCGACAAAGAAATGGTACCATTCTATTTGAAGCACGCACCGACGAACAAGTGGAAGGTCGAAACCAAACGGGTGCCGGCATCAGGTGGTAGTCACGAATGCCCGACTTTGAACTTGTGCAAGGCGTAGTATTCACGAGGACTTTGCTTCTAGAAAGTGATGAAGATCTGTCGAACTTCTTTAGAGGAGTTTGGAGTCACTGAAGTGTATAGGATCAGACGGAAGGAGCAGGGAAATTAATCCCCACTTCAGCCCTGAGATCTTACATTTGACCATCCGTCCCTTCCGGAAAAAATAAGTTTAAACTAAGCCCCGGTGGTAACCAACAGGCTACCGACCCAATGCCTCAAGCCCCAGCAGCGCATTTCTCCTGCCAGGTTGCTCTAAGACTTCCTAGAAGGAATGCGGCCTGTATCCAAGGGAAAAGTTAATGCTCTGGCAAAATACAAAATAAACAGCAAAAACTTCAGCCACCGAAAACTTCTACTGGGCTCCTATAGAAACTAGTTCCAATCAGAAATCGACACCAACTCAAAATCCGTCGCCGAAGTCTCGTCCTCCTCCCACTGCTGAGACTCACACTGGAAGATCTTCCAACCCTTCTAGATCTCGGTCACCTGTGTCAAAACACCGGGACACCCCCCTGACACAGGCGACCTTATCCAGCAGCAGTCAGGACGACTCTGCTGTGGATGAGGAGCACCTCAGAGCTCTTCTTTTCCGAAGGTGAAGAGAAAGAAAAAGAAGGCGCAAAGGAAATAATTTCAGCAGATGGCTCTCTCATGGAACTTGAACGGTTTTCGCATACGTTAGAAGGGTGAAGCTCATACTCTCCGCCACAGACCATTTATAGTATGTCTCCAGGAAACTCATCTTCTTCCTAACCACCCCTCTGCCTGCGCGGATTCCAAACCTATCGGTTTTGACCAAGATGCCAGACTTCGTGCTCACAGGTGTCGCGGTTCTTATCCGAGACCATCTGTTTTCTGAGAACTATCGTTCGAACCGACCTTCAAACTGTATGCGTCCGTATATATCTGCCGTCCTTTTCATTGACGGTTGTGCAATACCACATTCCTCCTGGCCAAGCCGTGTCACAAGAGGAACTTGAAAGAGAGTTGTTTCTCCAGCTGCCCTTGCTTACTGTATTGTGGGTGGCTTTGTGCCCACAATCCCGCCTGTAGGTAGCACGGAGCATGCAAGAGGTACTATTATCGAAAATGTGTGACCATGAACCTAATTCTTCTGAACTCCTGGGAAAATACATTTTCCACAGCGTCAAAACACTTTCTCGTCAATGATCTGGCCTCCTGCAGTCCATCTCTATCTACCATCTTAAGTGGACTGTTCTGGATGACTTACATGGGGTATTATACCTACCATGGTACGCTTTAATATTCCTAGTTTAGACGCTGCCCGTTCACCTCGCTGGGTAATCCATCGAGCTGGCTGGAGCTCATTCAGCGAGGAAATAAACATTCAGAGGAACCGTTCAAATAACGTTGATGCCGTCGCCCAATTCCTGACGCCGTTCTTCGCACGCCACCAGTACAATCCCGAAGTCTGCGTGCTGTCCGACACATCCCTGTGCCTTGGTGGAATAAGGACTGCTCTAGAGCGGTCAGCGCCCGAAAAGGCACATGCGTCTCTTAGACGTTATCCAACTGTGGACAGCATCGAATACAAGATGTGGGGCGAGGGCAAGGAGAATAATTGTAAGAGAGAGAAAAAGGAATCGTGGAGCATACGTCTCCTCCTAGTTGCCACACCACCACGCCTGGTATGGAAGAATCCGCCAGATAAAGGACACTCTTCTCAAACACGGTGCCATGTCTTCTCAAAAATGGTGGAATGATCACTTCTCAGATGAGTTGCCAGAGGAACTTGCCACGTACTATGAACGGATGTCAAGCGCTCGGCGAACTACGCTCTGATTTTCTCTTGATCAAGAGAGGATGGAGTGTCATCCGCTGGAATTCTCACTCCAGAGAGACTGCCGATTACAACATCCCTTTTTCCATGTCGGAATTGCGCTGCGCTCCGTGGTGAAAAATTTGCCCCAGGTCCTGATGGGATACATAATCTAATGCTACAACATCTTCCTGATGAGACTAATGCAATTCCTTCTCCTCTTGTTTAATCGTATCTGGGAAGAGCACACCATTCCTGTTCAATGGCGAAGCCATAGTCATTCCAGCTTTGAAAAGGACGGAAAAGATCGGTCGTTGCCATCCAGGCTACAAACCTCGCTCTCACCAGCTGCCTGTGCAAAGTATTGGAACGGATGGTAAGCCAGCGCTTGGTCTGGACCCTGGGCGCAGAAACCTGCCACACCAATCAGTGGCTTCAGGAAACACCAGTCAACGCTTGGACCATCTTGTCACTTTGGCAACCCGAAATATCAACCTCTTTCGTCCTGAGACAACACCTTGTGGCCGTACTATTTGACATAGAAGGACCTGGGTATGGCATTTGCGAACCCCTGCACTCGTGGGGATTGAGGCTCATATTCCTCAAAATTTTTGTCAGACAGATCATTCCGAGTTCGCGTTGGTGACCAACTGTCTAGCAACCACCCTCTCGAAAACAGCATTCCCAAAAGGGTCAGTGCCTAAGTATCCTCTGTTTGCCATTGCCATAAACAGTATAGCGTCAGTCATTAAAGAGAACCAGTAAAATCATCGCTGTTTGTGGACGATTTTGCATCTATTATTCGTCCAGTAGCATCAGTGTTATCCAGAGGCGCTCCAACAGTGCTCAACAAGCTCCATTCATGGTTTTAAATTCAGGTTTTAAATTCTTGCCTAGTAAATCTGCTGAAAGGTATACACTTCTGCCAGATATCACTTGTGATCCAGCTCTCTACCTGGGAGGGAATCCTTTCATTCGCCGACTCTGTCAGGTTCTTGGGACTTACATTTTGACAAGTCCCTAACGTGGCGATAACTCCATCCGCACACTAAAGATCAAGTGCGTCTCCCCTCAATCTATTCGATTGCTGGTGGTACGTCTTGGGGGAGCCGACCGCACTCTCCCTATTGCGGTTATATAAATCACTCATCCGCTCAGTTTTGGATTACGGTAGTAGAGTGTATGGTTCAGCAGCCCTTCCACTCTTCGGCCCATTAACACCATTCACCACGCTGGTATCCGCCTTGCAACAGGTGCATACACCGGCGGAGTGGTGCATTCCGCTGACTGAGGCCATCCCTGGAAAGAAGGCGAGCTATTCTATTATCGTCCCTATGGAGCTAAAGTGTCAGGTCTCCATGGCCATCCGTGTCGCCAGTCATTATCCACCCAAAATATGAATCATCATACATACTTTGAACATCACTACCTGGCAGCCCCAGGCATACGATTAAGAAATCTTTTGCAGAGACTGTGTCGAACTTCCCACTCCTGCCAAAGCCCCAAACCTGATCCTCTGGAAGCTTCTATCTGTGTTGACCTCAGACTCTCAATCTTTCCAAACATATCGCTAGTCCTCTGGTTTTACCAGATGCAGTTTCAGGCTATGAGGAAGCCTATCCCGACCATCTATTCTTATACTTTAGATGGTTCATCGTGCAACTTGATGCAGTGGCATGTAGTTTTATTGTATCAAGACCGCAAATCCTGTCGACTACATTTCCCAGTGCAGTGTATTTACTGCTGAGATGTATGTGCAGTTCTGGAGGCCCTGAAATACATCGAGTCAGCGAGGAGAAGGCTGCGGCGTGTTGTTCTCTGTTCTGACTCTCTCGGCTCCCGCTAAGCAGTCTCACGCCCGTCGTCAGACTACCTGATAAAATCCAGTTCAGAACCTCATTCATCGTCTTCGGTCTTGCCTGCGGCCTGGTCATAGTTGGGTTCCAGGCCGTATGAACATCACAGGGAACGAGCTGGCCGACCGAGCGGCGAAAATCAGCGACCCGTAGGATACACATTGACATCCCTGCTGTACCATTGTCGGATGTTAAGGCTTCGTGAAACGATCCATTATTACTTAGAGCGTGGCAAACAGAGTGGCACAATACTGCGCAAACTTAGCGCGATTAAATTCCGCAAATCCTTGGCGCTCTCATCCCGCTTCTGTAGGCGCGAGGAAATAATTTTAACCCGCCTTCATGTTGGACACTGCCACTTTTCCCATAGTTTCCTCCTTCGAGATCCTCCCATCCATGACACATGCCGGACGGTTCTTCCTGTGTAACGTCCTGCTGCATTGCACAAATTCGATGACAGCCGACGAAGGCATGGCCTGGGCAACTCGCTACAGGAGGTGCTTGGGGACGACTGATTCTACGCTCTCAAAACTCTTTTGTTTTTGAGAGAAGTGGAGAAATACGTAATTTTATTTGGTGGCATGGACAATATCTTATAGTTTGTTTTGTGGCCTTACAGCCAATTTCACATTTTATGATAAATTTTACGAGTCTATTATATTTTCCTTCTGCCTTATTTAGTCGTACACTATTGCAGGATTCATGCCCTTTTTAAGTAATGTTCATGCTTTTAATTAGCAGTAAGTTGCTTTTGCAAACACTCAATCTACCCCTTTTAAATGCTTTGACATGGGCATAATGACCTTGGCAGTTAGAAGCGCCTCTAAACACTAAATAATCAATCAATCAACCTTACCGGGTTGGAGACACAAACGTCACTCTGTATTTTCTAAAACCTACCCAGGAATTCAACGGCTGAACAAACCCTGGCCGATCATAAGAACGTAATTATGAAACGAAAGTATCTTACCCAGATCGAGTGATGAAATACATGAAGTGGGTAATAGTTTCAGGCAGTTGAAGACTATCAAACTGGTGATAATAACTTGAGAAGAATTATAGAGACAAATGATTTGAGTATAAATAAAACCGCTGAAAAGTTTGTGAGATATTTCTATCTGTTCGAGACACAGATCCTCTTAGTGAACCCTAAAATCCCAAACCAATCAAACTAATATTATTAAGCAAGTTGATCAGGTATTACACCTCCAGGTTTCAGACCAATTAAATGCCTTGACAGATATTCATACTGCCTTGTATGCAGCTGGAGTTTATGTAATTGATCTTAATGGACAGCGCATTCAGAATGATCCACCAACAACACAAAAGCGAGAAAAACCTGCATGGCAATTTAGACTGGAAGAAAGTATTGTTAAACTGAGAACAGAGATTAATATAATTCATGAATTTCTTTCAAACAACAAAAAGTAGAAAGTAAAAGCATAAAATTAATGAATCACCATAAAATGTAAATCAACATCAACGACTCGAGTGGAACCCAAAAAAATAGCCCTGTACCACGATGAAGGCTAGACAAAAGCTCAAAGCTAAGGGTGATAAATTGCGAAGATACAATGAATGCTCAAAGCGAAACAACAAAATATGTTATTTGAGAGGAACCAGAAAGTATTCCTATCGGAACTGGGAATACATAGCCCATTAGCCAGAAAGTTGATAATTATAAATTGAAGTCATACTGGAAGAAATCTGGACCAACCATACAGCTACAATCATGATGCATCGCGCTCTCTGAACTTGAGGAAAACATGGGCAACCTTCCAGAAATGTCTAAATCCACATTACCACCGAAGATATTGAAGGAAGTCTTAAATTCACCAAAATTGGAAATCAGCGGGATCTGGCAAATTCAGAACATTTGGTTGAAAAGTTTTACCTACACAACTTGATTTCAAATAGTTTTATTAGGATACTTCAAGCCTGATCGAAGTGACAAAAATGCCCAACACAAGGTGTACTTACTTACTACCTAAAAGTGTTCTAAATCAGATACCAAAATTACAGGCCAATGTATGTCTCTCAGTACTCTATAAGTTATTAACATCAGTTTTACACGAAAAGATATACATGCAATGTGATCAGAACAATATCAACAGCATGAAACAGAAAGGATACATCAGAGGTACCTTTGGATGCAAAGAACAGTTGACTGTGGACAGCGTAATCATAAAACAAGCTGAGGTAAAAGCCGAAAATTGAGCATAGTATACATCGACTATAGAAGACATTGGATTCGGTACACTCGGTAAGCTGATACACATTTGAAATAATTAATAAGATTGTAAACCTGTTCGCTGCTTTAATGGCAAACTGGTGCACGGAGATTAATTTGAAGAATTTAGGATTGATATTCGTCGAGGAATATTTCAAGGCAATTCATGGAGCCCTCTATGGTTTTGTTTAGCTATAAACCACCTATCACAGCTTCTAAACAAGTAATGTCTAGGGTACAGACTCCGACTGAGAGATCCTACCTCCCGAATCAGCCATTTATTATTTATGGATGATCTTAAACTGTTTGCTTAGAGCATAACCTCCTGAAAGCGCTGAAGTATGTGACGCGGGTATTTAGTGAAGACATTGCTATGTCCTTTGGATTTGATAAATGTGCCGAAATAGTCCTAAAAAATGGTAAATTGGTCGAAGTACCTCATGAAACTTGTGATATTCGACAGCTTTTGTACCACGGCACTTAAAAATACCTTGGTATTCAACAAAATAGACGAGTGAACCACACAAATATGAAGTCGATATTCAAGGAAAGGTACAAATCAAGAATCACAAAGTTGGTGAAAAAAAAAAATATATACTCAAGGAAACTAGCAAGTGCTATGCTTATGTCCAGTATTGACGTATTCGCTAGTATCACAAATATTCAGACACAGACCTTCAGAACTGGATTACGATTACTGGACCACCTACAAAATTCAATTACATCATCCAGGCGCTGTCGAAGGCATCTTCCCAGAAACAAAGGGGTAGAGGCCTGGCAATATCTTCAATCTGTGCAGGTCACAAGAAAGAACACAGATGTGCTTTCACGCCTCAGTTAGATGTCCGTATAGTTAGCACCCTTATCAGAAAATTAAAAAAGAGTATTCCATAATTTTGTACTAATTTTAAGCTAATTTAACTTAAATTTAAAAAATTTTGTACCAATACCAGAACATTAAAAAACAGGGTATAAGAGTGGGTGTGCTAACTTAACGTTAGTTAGCACACCCATAAACTATCGAAAAACTAAAAATACCACAATTTTGTACTAATTTTAAATAATTTAACCCAAATTCAAGAATTTGAACTGATGCACAACATCAAAATAAAATGTATACGTTTGCAGGGTTCACCTACCGTAAAATTATAACACCACCCATGAAAATCAATGATATCAACAAAAATTCCGTATTGCTTAATGCTAATAATAAACTAATTTTAACCCAAATTCAAAATTTACGAACTGATGCAACATCAAAATAAAAAATGTATAAACCTTTGCGGGGATTCACCTACCGTAAAGTTAGCAGCAAAACCCATGAAAATCAATGATATCGATAAATAAAACTACCATCATTGTGCACCCTAATATTAAACTAATTTAATCCAAATTCAAAGTGCATAACTGATGCACAACATCAAAATAAAAAATGTATACCTTTGCGAGCGTTCACCTACCGTAAAGTTAGCAACAGCACCCAAGAAATTTGATGATATCAAAAAACTAAAAATTCCACAATTTTTTACTAATTTTAAACTAATTTTAACCCAAATTCAAAAATTTTGAACTGATGCACAACATCAAAATAAAAAATGTAAACTTTTGCGGGGGTTCACCTACCGTAAAGTTAGTAACAAAATCCATGAAAATCGATGAAGTATGAAAAACTAAAATACTATCATTATTGTACTAACTACAAACTAATTTTAACCTCAATTCAAAAATTTCGAACTGATATACAATATCAAAATAAAAATGTATACATTTGCGGTCGTTCACCTACAGTAAGAGACAACAACACCACCATGAAAATTAATGATATCGAAAAACTAAAATACTATCATTGTGTACTAACTTTAAACTAATTTTAACCTCAATTCAAAAATTTCGAACTGATGTACATCAAAATAAAAAATGTATACATTTGCGGTCGTTCACCTACCGTAAAGTTAGCAACACCACCCATGAAAATCAATGATATCGAAAAACTAAAAATACCACAATTTTGTACTTATATTAAACTAATTTTAACCCAAATTCAAAAATTTTGAACTGATGCACAACATCAAAATAAAAAATGTAAACCTTTGCGAGGACACCTACCGTAAAGTTACTTAACACCACCACGCCCAATCGATGATATCGAAAATTAAAAATACCATCGTTTTGTACTAATATTAAACTAATTTTAATCCAAATTCAAAAATTTTTACTTTGATGCTGTATCAAAATAAAAATGTACACCTTTACGACGTTCACCTACCGTAAAGTTAGCAGCAGCACCCAAAAATTTGATGATATCAAAAAACTAAAAAATTCACAATTTTTACTAATTTTAAACTAATTTAACCAAATTCAAAAAATTTTGAACTGATACTGTATCAAAATAAAAAATGTAAACTTTGCGGGGGTTTACCTACCGTAAGTTAGCAACAAAATCCATAATCGATGATATCGAAAACTAAAAATATCATTGTGTACTAACTTTAAGCTAATTTTAACTCAATTCAAAAATTTCGAACTGATATACAATATCAAAATAAAAATGTAGCATTTGCGGTCGTTCACCTACAGTAAAGTTAGCAACACCACCCATGAAAATTAATGATATCGAAAAACTAAAAATACTATCATTGTACTAACAAGCTAATTTTAACCTCAATTCAAAATTTCGAACTGATGTACATCAAAATAAAAATGTATATACATTTGCGGTCGTTCACCTACCGTAAAGTTAACACCACCCGCGAAAATCAATGATATCGAAAACTAAAAAATACCACAATTTTGTACTTATATTAAACTAATTTTAATCCAAATTCAAAAATTTTGAACTGATGCACAACATCAAAATAAAAATGTATACGTTTGCAGGGTTCACCTACTGCGTAAGAGTTAGCAACACCACCCATGAAATCGATGATATGAAAGATTAAAAATACCATCGTTTTGTACTAATAAACTAATTTAATCAAATTCAAAATTTTATGATACACAACATCAAAATAAAAAATGTACACCTTTGCGAGCGTTCACCTACCGTAAAGTTAGCAGCACAAGAAATTTGATGATATCAAAAACTAAATTCACAATTTTTTCACTAATTTTAAACTAATTTTAACCCAAATTCAAAAATTTGAACTGATGCACAACATCAAAATAAAAATGTAAACTTTTGCTGAGGTTCACCTACCGTAAAGTTAGCAACAAAAATCCATAAAATCGATGATATCGAAAAACTAAAAATACTATCATTTATTATTACAACTTTTAAACTAATTTTAACCTCAATTCCAAAATTTCAGACTGATGTACAACATCAAAATAAAAAATGTATACATTTGCGGTCGTTTCACCTACCGTAAGGTTAACAACACCACCACGAAAATCAATGATATCGAAAAACTAAAAATACCACAATTTTGTACTAATATTAAACTAATTTTAACCCAAATTCAAAAATTTTGAACTGATGCACAACATCAAAATAAAAAATGTATACGTTTGCGGGGGTTCACCTACCGTAAAGTTAGCGACAGCACCCAAGAAATTTGATGATATCAAAAACTATAATATCCACAATTTTGTACTAATATTAAACTAATTTTAACCCAAATTCAAAAATTTTGTACCGATGCAGAACATCAAAATAAAAATATTATATGTTTGACGTTCACCTACCTAAAGTTAGCAACACCATCCATGAAAAGCAATGATATCAGAAAAATTAAAAATACCATCATTTTGTACTAATATTAAGCTAATTTTAAGTCAAGCCAAAATTTTGTATGATAAGAACATGAAAATAAAAAATGTATACGTTTACTGACGTTCGCACCGTAAGTTAGCACCACCATGTCCATCAATGACTATAGAAAACGGGTATTTTTCGTACTAATATTGTATAATTATTACTAATATTTGTATAATTTCGTACTTATTTTGTACTAATACCGTAATTTTAATCAATTCAAATTTCCTACCGATGAAGAACATCAAAATAAAAAATGTATACCTTCCGGCGTTCTTACTACCGTAATGTGCAATAACACCTATGGGGAAATCAATGATGGTGGTGTTCAAAATATATATATTGTCACTATATAACTCAAACTTTGCGAAAAACACTCATATTCTAGAAACGTACATGAGATGATTTGAAAGACTAATAATGAAGGCAGATTCATTAGAAGAAATATGTATAATTATCTTTCGTCTAGCACGAGTGTATTCTTCAGACAACGTTCACCGTACTTATTAGTCAATGTAATGTAAAGAAATTACATTGATATCCAGATAAAATAACTAATTTTAAGAACAATTACGTTCTTATAGATATTTAATTTCCAATATTCTTGTCCAAACACATAATTTATAGACTTTATCAAATGACCAGTTTACTACCAAGAATTTTGCGATAAGAAAAACGATTATAATTGCGTGTTTTCAATTGTTCATATGTATAGCCATTTGCAAAATGCAAAATACTGTCTTTCTCGAATCGTTAGGACTTCTAAGGAACCATTTCAATAAAAAGAAAGTAAAAATTCAAAGATCAGCTGTATATTTATCATTAAAGAGTTACAATTAAGCTAGATATTAAGTAATTAATTTGCATCTCATGTCAAAATTGTTATTTTGCTATCATCAAATCAGGGGCAATTTGGGGACACTCCCCGGCAGAATAGCACACATTTCGGAATTGTTTATAAAATTGTCAATTGTTGCAAACTTTTTAATTCGCAGTTTTTCGTTCTGGGACATCAGAAAACCCTTCCAACTTTAGAATTGCACAATTTGGAAATTGTTTATAAATTTTAAATTTTACAAAAAGGTATTGCTTTTTAAAATTGCGCTTTAAACGAGATGTAAAATTGCACCAATCCGATTAACGCTTTCTTTCGTTTTCGAGATACGTAATTGTTTTATAAGAAATTAGCATGTCATGACAACTATTTTTGGCAGTTCCCGTTAAAGCTTTTCTACAAAGCCGTTTTGCAAAGGCTCGCTTAGTTTCTGGCAAATACATTTGAAGTTTCTAATAACGGAGTGGAGGGACAAGCAGCCTGGCAGCACGTTAATTGCCCGACAATTGTTGCTGGTTAGATATTCCTGGTTTCCAGCTCCTTAATTTTTCATTTTATTCTAAATGCTTTAAGTTCCATTTGTTAACAGTGCAGCATAAATTTTAAAAATACAATAGTCGCTGCAGACAATCTTCAACTAGGGAGCAAGAAAGAGAGTCATCAATTGTCTTCCAAATACTGGTGAAAATTGCGTCCTTCCTCCACACGTTTCAAGGCGAAATAGCCTGAGCTTGTAGGCGTAAATCGTAACCTGGAGAGCATTTTCAAACTTTTCTTCAAAACGGCTCCAAAGTTTTTCGGCCTACATATGTACCCACAGTCTAGACATCCAACGTCGAACTCGAACTCTTAGGGCCTCGCGGTCATTAACGTTACAGGAAAACTGCTTAACGATGCCACTGAGCTATCGCAACATTTGCAACGTGTACTTAAAACATTTGTAAGTCTTTTCCATACAAAGTTTTAATTTTCAATATTACAAAATATGCAATTGTTTCATTATTCGTGCGCATAGTAAATTTAACTTAAGAAGCACTGCTTGAATCATTATTGTAACAAATGGGACAAATTGTATATTTGAAAACATTATTACAATACATTAATAGTGTACAATTAATACAATGAAGATCTATTGAGTGACAAATGATATTCTCTAAAACTAAAAAATGTACCGAAACAGATGTTTGCTAAGGTATTTTTATTTTGATGTTAATGCATCAGTTAAAAATTTTAGTTGGATTAAAATTAGTTTATTATTAGTAAAACGATGGTAGTTTTGGTTAGCATCGATATCATTGATTTCCTTGAGTTTTGTTGCTAACTTTACGGTAGTGAACGACCGCAAGCATTATACATTTTTATTTTGATGTTGTACATCAGTTCGAAATTTTAATTTGAGTTAAAATTAGTTTAATATTAGTACAAAATTTGTAGTATTTTAGTTTTTTGATATCATTGATTTTCATTAATTAGTGTTGCTAACTTTGATGAAATATTTCTAAACGTGTTGCTGTAGTTATATGATGCAAACTATTCAGCTCTAAATCTCCCAACCAACACTGAAATTGTTTAGATATATAACATGCAGAAAAATTGGGAAGAACAAGACCCTTCATGGAAAATATCCTAATCTCTTCAAATAACCCATCAGTTGATAAAGTCTCTTCTCTCCTGTAATTTGAAAATGGGATGTTATTTCCTGAGGCAGAAGGATTTATAGCAATTTCAAGATGGGATAATAAAAGCTCACCAAGTTGTGATGACACATGCTGAAAGGCAGTATAAAGATGTCTGTAGAATGTGTAATCAACCAAATAGGACCATCGACATGTGATTGCTGGTTGCCCAGACACATAGCAAAAAACTGCATATAGGAGGCTACAATCAAGTAATAAAATAACCCCATGAACCATTGGCAAATTATACTAATTGAGAACCCTCCACAATTTTACAAATATTCACCTTCACCGTTTATAGAAAATATATTGAAATAGTACTCTAGGTATAGGCCCATTGTCACTGATAAAACTAATAGTTATAATTGCCAGGACATAATAGGTATCAATAAGAGCTAAAAGTATTCAACAATCATATATGTAGGCTGTCCACTGACAAAAAATTTCAATAAGACAGAATCAGGAAGATATCAAAATGCAGAATTTGGCAGCGAAAATCACTGTGTTTGGCAGCTGAGTAAGCTTGGAAATGAGTGCCAATAATCATCTCAGCCACAGGGTGGTGACGGACCAGATTTATGGAGTCTTACAAAAATGGGATTATCAAAAGGAATCTACCTTTTAAAAAGCTTTAATCCTACAGACTTACCATATTATTGCGAACATTTTAAATTGAACTACGGACAAAGATGAATTTCTTCTCGTCTTTCCTCAGAATCTGTCATTACCAGTTGCATTTGCTAGAGGCCTAAGTCGTATGAATAGATGAGAGGGTTCATAATGTTTACTGCGAAAAGTACAGAAATAATAATAATAATAATAATAATAATAATAATAATAATATTAACCCAACTGGACCAGGTACACCTAGAGAAGCGGTGGAAAGGCATTAGAATGGTCAGCAGCGGCTCTCTTAGCCTATAAGGTTACAGTTGGACGCAGAGGAGGATTTCACCTCATTTGGCTGACACGCGGACCCAAGCCATAAATACCAGAGATTCTTCGACTGGTGTTATTACCGGAAAACCGGGAGAAAGATTGTTATGAGCAGGATATTAAGGGAATAGAGTCGTTGTGATCGATCCTCGCAGATCGCGCAGTAGGTTCTGGCACCGGGCCAACTGTGTCAAATAGCTACCTGTGCCAGTGGATAATAAGAAATTGAACACAATTGCCAGATGAACAGTCTAGGCGCGGCGCCATGCCACTCGCATGGCTGCAGAACAACTGTCTGCCGAGGCCAAGTGGCTGAGTCCCCACATGTAGGGTCCTCTGCCATATCAAGAACAAACTGGCCAATGCATGAGATGGACAAAGGATGAATATCTCCATAATGCATGCGTACTATATTAGCACGAAAGTGGAAACGGGTGAAGGGTTTAGAGTAAGGATGCACGGAATGGAACAGAATGTATCCAGACAGCACTGAATGAGCAACGAGTTTGCAGTCAGTTAGAATTCTATTCAAAAGGCGACGTGTATTTTCAGATGCCAGATTGAATAGACTTAAACAACAAATAACTGTACAACTGCAAAAGGTATCACACCATCAGAGACTCCACTCCATGGCGAGGAACATGAAGAAGGAAGACTTCTTGAAGATATCACGTAGCTGAAAATCAAACATCCAATTGTGTGTACCTCTTATCGATGAATTAAAGGAAAGCTACAGAAATACACCGTATTATGTAGAAAGGCGTCCCATTACAAAAACGACCTCGTATGACTAACGTTTCCATTTGGAAGGAGAAGTTTTACGCTTCTTCTAAAGTAATGAATTCCATAGTTGAAAATACAATATCGCAAATTATTTTGTTGGAAAAAGTCTGGCGCGACGCACTGTACCGCTTTTTCAGTTTATACTGTTTGAGGTAGATAATCTCGACAGGAAAATGTCACAATATTCAAAGACTCTAGCTCTAAAAATGAATTCGTACCAACATGGAAGAAAATAATCATTTCCAAAATTAATAAATCCAGGAAGGAAATCAGTCATCTAGCAGCGTACTTCGCAGGGAAAGGAAAAGTACCTAAGAAAGTGAAAAATGGGATACGATCAATCGCTAAAAGAATGAAGTTGCGATCTGGATAAGAGATTGAAAGATGAAGAGGAACGTCTGAAACAGAGAATAGCTGCACTCGGCGCAAGAATTAGGCGTTATGATGAAGCAACGAGGAACGCCATCCAACAGTCAGCGTTGCTTTCGACCAGAAGAAATTTTATAAGACTACTGCAGAATAACAATGCGAAGACCATCAAGGGCAATTTCCGAGGTAGCAAATCCCTGGTTCCAGTATTGGACTGATATCACAGGCTAAACCAAAGCAACCGTGAAGGAGCTTACTGGCTGCAGAAGAAATAGAAGTTTGTCAGAACATCGACAGGATACCTCCTTTGAAATTTCCTTGCTGCTATTAAAACAGCAGCACAGAGAACACATAATTGGAAGTCGCCAGGTCCATATGGTATCCATAATGGTCGAAGTATTTGTATGGTATGGTAGAAGTATTTCACTGACTCGGGTGTTCAATGAAGTTTTGCTAGATCCAACTATATTCCCAAAGTATCTGTTGACAGACAGAAAGTATATGATGCCCAAAGCTGGCGATAGATCCCAGCCAGAAAATTATCGACCGAACACTTGCCTGCCAACACTATATAAAGTACCAGCTTCTATAATCTCTTCAAGAATGTACAGTCATTTTAGTCAGCCAGCACATTTGGCTCCTGAACAGAATGGGTGTCGCAAGAATGATCTGGGATGCAAAGGTGTATTGATTGACAGTGTAGTGCACCTTAATTTTGGAAAAGACTAGCGCAATCTTTCTGTAGGCTGGATAGATTACAAAAAAACCTTTGATTTAGTAGCTCACTCCTGGCTTCTAAGAGTCTTCGACTCTTAGTGTAAAATGAATCGAAGACTGATCGGTTTCTTGAAGACCTGCATCTCAGAATGGAAAACTCATTTGCAGTTTAAGAAGGGAACCTGTTATCACGTGACGGAAGATATTGCAATTCGTCGTGGAATCTTTCAAGGACAGCTGGCGCTATGGTTTGCATAGCACTCACTTGCTGAGCAGAATGTCAGACAATCAGGATATAGGTGCCCATTGAAGAAAAACCACAATGTTCATGTCTCACCAACTCTACATGGATGATCTCAAACTATATGCTTCTAATAGAGATCACTTACAAAACAGCTCAGACATCCAGAGTTTGCTTGTGCAGTTTGTTTAGAGTTTGGGTTGAAAATGCATACCCTTCATGTTGTCACTTAGAACAAGTCAAAATGAAGAACAAAATATGCAAATATCTGGTGACACAATTATTAAAAATATCAGCACTGAAGACTCCTACAAATATGCTACAATTGCTGAGAATTTTTGATTCAGACGTTAGGAATAAAATTGTACAGAACGTGCTATCGAGAGTAAATAAAATCTGCAAAACGTGGATCAATTCAAAAACAAAATATCTGCTAGTAATACTTGGGCTATTCCACCTTAACCACATTTGGTGTAATAAAATGGACAAAACATCCTTGCAGACTTTCGACAGGAAAATAAGAACTACATACAAGGCATCGGCTACCCTCAGAGTTCAATTGCACAGAGCTGTACTTACCTCGTGCTGGGTGCAGGAAGAGGACTCATAACCAGGACACTGTGCCGACAGCAGAAAAGCACGTCGGTACTTTCTCTCCTATCCAACTCGTCTGTTCACAAAGCTATCTGTGATCAAAGGATAGAAAAGATAGCCCCATTATGGCTGGCACAACCAAGTAAAGGTTGATTACCTGAAGCATCAAGACCGCGTGAATATCTGGCAAAGAAAGAAACTTCATGGTAGATTTTTGCAACTTTAACTTCAGAGAACATTGATAAAACCTCCAGTGGGTGGCTTCGAACCAGGGCCTCTTCAATTGAGACGGAAGGATTTATTTTCTCCGAAATTTCAAGACCAAGTTGTCAAAACCAGAGCTTATAAAAAATTCATCATGGGTCAGAAATTGATAGCCGATATCACTATGTAAATCCACCAACGAGTCAATCCATATTGCTGTGGATGCCCATTAACGCACAAACAGAAGTACCTTAAGAACCACGCTGCGTCATGAAGTAATCCACCAAGCCCTTGCCAAGAGATACAACCTCGTAGAAAGTGAACAACCGTATTCTACGTGCAAACCTGAGCAAGTAGTCAGCAATGATTGAGCTCGAATTCTGTGGGATAGTATAATCTTCACTGACCGAACAGTGGAAGCAAATCGACCAGAGATTCTGTTCTCTTGATAATATATCTAAAACATCATGGATCATTGATTTTGCGGTCCCTACAGATGACCGGCAACTTGGCAACTGTTGCTGAGAAAAGAAATGCCAATCCCTGGCTGTTGAATTGAAGGGACATGTATGGATTGCGCGCTGTGGAGTGCTTCCAGTAGTGGTCTCAGCCAGATGGATTGGTCACCAAGAATGGCAAAGAGATCGCGAAGAAGTTAGAATTGACTGAAAAGCATATACGGACAATTCAAAAAGCCGCATTATTGGGAACAGCAAATATAGTCCGTAAATTCTTAGTCGACTTGGCTGATATAAAAATCAAAATATATTCTTGTTCCGCTTTGCATTGCGAACCATTGTTGCCCTTAGGTGATTTTGGGAACCCCGGCGTAGTGTATATCCAGAAATTAAATAATAATAATAATAATAATAATAATAATAATAATAATAATAATAATAATAATAATAATAATAATAATTTGTAGTAGTGTTCTTTAAGTAATAGTTTTCCTGAAACTTTTATGTGAGTGAAGCCTCATAAAGTGAAGAACAACCACATATATTACACCCCCAATATAATTGTGTCATCTCTTTTTAAGTTTTTACTACTATTAATAGTGATTTTTGAATTTGCTTTGTGATTTTTCTGAAGTGTGAAGTAGAAAACCTAGTCATCGCATTTTCTACATCGAATTATTGCTGTAATGTATGTACATAACATAGATAAAACAATATTCTTTTAGTCATGTTTAGGCATGCATTATTGTCATTGTTGTGAGACCTATTAAAAATGTTAACATATTTAAAGTAAAATTTATAAATTGTCTTGGCCACTTTTACACAATGTTAGTGTCATGCAAGTTGTACAAATTTTGTGATATTTAGAGACAAAATTTTCCTGCAAATGCATGTGCCATTTAAGCTTATGGAAAAGTTGTAAATATCTTTCTTGACAAACTCCTTTTAAAAATTAATAACTTTTCCATGCATGGTTTGGTAGTATTTTTCATGCATAATGAATGATTGGACTTTTTTCAATTAATACTGCATATTTAGACTTCTATCTAGCATATTGAGTACTTAAAGTAATACTAAATTATTATATTTTTTAAATATTATAATTTATGCATATCTTGTTAGATCATAGCATTTCTCTTCGTTTATTGTCTTTCTACAAAACTTTAATCCTTCAGAATACATGCGACAATTTCCCAACAAGTGTGCAACAATTTCAAAATAATGCCGAACAATTAAGTCACAAAGAATAATGAAGATACAGAAAGCTATAACTCAGTATCACTGGTAACTGACATTGGGGAGGGAAAATAATTAAGAGCACTCTTATTCTGCTTGCATGCAAAAAAATAAAATAAAATATATTACAAAACAACATATGTAAAAAATAAAAACATATATTTAATTAAATTTTGTGGAATTGCCTATAACAATTCAGAAATTGTAAACAGTAGGAGTACCTCTAGTGAAGTCATTACTTATTGTTGAAGACATTGCAATGTAGTTTAAAATTAGCATTTGGACATGTGAGTTTGACTGCCAAGGAAAAATTATATAATGCAATAAATTAAAATTCTGATTCTTCACAAAAATGTTGAAAAAGATTTAGAGCAGAAAATGCAAAATTTGACCACACCTTTTGTCTCAGATTTCATCTTAGAAATAAGCAGCAATTATATCTGGTGATGTAGAAGAATGTTCAAAAACATTCATTACTGTCAAAAGGATGAATTTGACTGAGTAAAATTTAGAAAAATCGTTTATTGTCCACTATTACAAAAGGCAATCAAAATAAATATCAAGTTAAAATTTGACTGTGCATGTTGTGTCAAATTTTAATCTGCATATCTATGCAGGTTTTAGCGTTTTAAAGTGCACAAAAATCCTGTCTAGTGATATTGAGTTGTTTTATTTCAAGAGGCAAGTATTTAGCTCACTTGGCAGGGAATGTTTCTGATAATTATCAAGGTCAACACTATTACAACAGTAATGACATTTCCTGCTCGACAAACTTTAACACAATATGAGATATTTTCTCTGGTAATTTTGAAGATGAAAAATAGCCAAAATCCTTGCTTAATGTTTGAGAATGCAAGGTTATTCATACTATATGCTACAAACAACATACAGCACACTGGGCCAGGAAGCGCCGAAACCTGGCCAAAACTCCCCTGTCCGAATTCCCGCATTTCCAGGGAAAGAAATGGATGGAAATTGAATAAATGGTTAATGGAATGCATATAAATATGTAATATCATCTGTTATTCAACAGAAATAGATATTTATATTTTGCACAGAGGATATTTTGTGCGATTTTTCCCTGCTATTTCATCTTCTCTGCTTGAAGTACTTTCACTTTCTTTTTATAGACAAGGAGAGTAAATACATCCTTATCAATAATTCATCTAAATCATTCATTTCCTTTGGAGTTGCTTTACAGATATAACATTTCTGCATTGAAGTTGTTGACAAAGTGCTTCATACCTTTCCTTCCACCATAATCAGAAGCATGTCGTGGAAACATAACACAGAAGGCTTCCAATCGAAACACGAGTGAACCTAAGTTGTTTAAGTTGAGTTTGAATAAATTCTTCTTGACTTTTAATTAGCTGAGCTGTTTCTATTTCTGAAATGTTTCTGTCTATATTTCGGAAATGAAGCTTAATCGGTCTGCAGTAACGAGTGAACAGATGCTGTGAATTTTTCGTTTCTTATGAAGTGACAAAGTTAAATCGGTAAAACTGGGCAACAAACATGTTTGTATCAATGAAATAGTCTGCCAGTTGTACTCATTGTGTGTCAGTGCAGCCATCTTGCCCATCAGCCTCTTGCTTATCAAAGTTGAACGCTGGGCGCCGAGAAAATTTAATTGCGCAGAAATTATTTGAAAAGCAGTATGGTCGAGTTGACTGCTGATTTACTTGCGTGACACTTCTGTAAATGAAAGAGGTGCTGACATCGCTCCTTAGCAGCCTACGACGTTATGTGGGGACTCTAAGGCTCCCCTTTCATGAACCAATCTCGAGGCAGCCTGGAATGGGTGTTCCATAGGCTGAGCGTTGATCATTTAAAGATAACGCTTCATCAGCAGTAACAGACTAGATTGAACCTCTGTTCTTTGACTATCACATACTGTATTTTTCGGACCCGAGTTGGAATTCATCAAAGCTTTCTTCATCAGCTAAGCTGCGTGTTTTGCCCTTGGGGACACTTGGACGCATTTGGGTGGTGTAGATCGCATAGGTGAAGAATGGAACAGTTTTTATTTTCCTTGTTTGCTCCTTACACCATTTGCTTCACATGAAGTCAAAGCGCGTCTCAGGTTTGAAGAATCTTCGGGATCTTGTGGTGTAGGAATTTCAGATGGCAATATAAATCTTTGTTTCAACCATACAAAATGTTCTTTTAACAACTTATCACATTTTCTATTGCATTTGTCCCAATCAGCAAATACTTTATGACAAGCTGCATACTTTACCTTTGTCTTGTAAATAGCTTATTTTATATTTTCTCTGCATCAGTAAATTGACAACGACGACTCATTGCGGTATTTTGGTGTCGCGACGACCGGGGGCTTCAACAGCATTTCCATACTCATTTCATCATTGTGTAGAAGTTCGTCTAAGGAAGAAATGTTTGTTGTAATAAAAATCGATGTTAAATTCTTTAAAATGTTACATACTGTTTAAACATAGGCCAGGAAGTGACTTATGTGAGGAAGACGCAATATGCAGTACCTACGCAGAAAAAATTCAAACGCGTGTATCTCACAAAACGCTGTAATGTGATGTAATCTTTTAACACGATAATTTTCCTCACGCTTTCTTCTTCTAACAATTTGTCCCAAACCGCAAATAAGCGAAAGTAACAACTAAAAGTCTAGACAAATATTACGATATATCTATTGTACGTTACAAATGCACAAATTAATATATAAAACAATGACTTAAAAATTTATTCACAAAAACGGAAATAGTCTTTACTAGAAAATAATTTTCCTCCCTCTACAAACTGGATATTGAGGCAGATCTATATCTTGCAAAGTACTGGTACTAATTGTACCAATATGGGCATTCTATGTGTACACTCGACGACAAAAATCAGAAGCCAAGTTAACTCTACTTTGCAGCTCAGTTCCGAAGGTTTAGAACGGTGCATTGAATTTCTGTTTATGTTTATCTAAGGGCTAGACATTTGGCTCACGATAGGCGAAATCTGAGCGTCAGGGGTGTTATTTGAGTTTTTGGATTTTTGGCCAGCTTTGAGGCATTTCTGGCCCACGGTGCACTGTGGAGAACCATAAATTATGAAAACTTTGAAAGCTTTTTTCCTTGGGTACCACAGTAAATATTAATTATCTTTGAAAAGAAAATTACAGATTGTTGTATTCCCTGAACTTGATTTGAAAATCTAGTTGTAAATAAATGTCTTTGTGAAAAAATGCATTTTGGAGTTTATGCCACTTTTCTAGCGGGAATGTGATTTTCATTATTCTTACTTAGTCATTCTGAGCCACAACTTTACTAGTACACACTGGAAACTCTAACAGAATTATAACACACTGGTTATGTTACTTAATGAGAGTTGTAGAATAACTTTGCCTGATCCAAAATGATACACACAAATTGGATGTTTAATGTATACAGTACATTTTGTGAATGTTAAATATGAATGAAATCATAAAAGACCATGATGCTTGCAAAATTAGCAAAATGTGTATTGGCATCACCTTCAAATACATTATCATGATCTTGTCATAGTATGTAATAGGCATTTGGGATTCATGACATCCACGATTATCTGCCATCAATAAACCGATTTCCATTACCTGTGCCAAAAACTACCTGAAAAATAAAATTAATACAATAATATAAAGTGAAAAGTGTAAAATAAAAAGAGAAAATTGAAAAATAGTTTTAGAGCGGATTCTCAATTTATTTTGAGGAATGCCCTATTATTTTGTTCAATTATTTACAGAACATGATAAGCTTTAGTCTCAATTTAAATAATAAAAATTCTGTTTACTTATAGCATATGAAAATTTATCTATAGCTACATATTTCGTTACATTTTAATATATTGATAGGTCGAAAATAAGGATTTAACTTGTGATGTTCGAAATATATGTTACTTGAAAACTAACTTAGTTGAAATACGCAATGCGCAATGCGTATTGCAATACGCAATACGCAATTCGCTTGTATTAACGCCGAACAATCGCTATTAATTGCCAAACTTATCTCCCCTCGCCCCCAGTGCTTCTTGGAAAGAGCGTAGTCGGGATCAACAATGAGCGGATGTAGTATGTGAAGCAGAAGGAACTTCAACCACGTGCTTACTCGTGTTTCATAGACCCCCATGCGTAACTCGATAAAAAATCAGATCATTGTCTTCCCTTTCTGGAGTTCGAGTGAGGTATGCTCCCTTTACCCCCCTCCCTCCCTTCTATCACAGGCCACATGGTACTATTCACTTGAGCTCAGACTCCTCGGAAACAACATTGTATATAATACGAAAGTATTATGTTTCGGAAGAAACTAGCGAATAATTGCTTCTGTAGATGTAAAACTTTCATTCAGTCTCTCTGAATCCATGTAAAGTTCTGATCGCCAACGTACTCTGCACGGAAAACGCTTGAAGAATGGATTTGTAAACATTATAACGAATATTTATTTCACATATTTCCTATTTTTTCTTACATATTTTTGAAGAAATAAGTACATATACATGTACATATTTTGCTTTTTTTTATTACAATAAAGTCCGTTCCCTACTTATTAGTCATGAATTACTCGAGACAAATTATTTAGCAATTGAAGAATATTTGGAACTGAGGCCAGGTTTGAGACTGCATTTGAGTAAAAAATGTATTTGCGTGACGGTGATGAATTCACTGCGGCATTTGCGGCATTTCTCTTTGTTGAATCACTCACATTAGAATTTTTCGTTTTCACGTGAAATGTTCACGCGTGCTACAAATATCAACCTGGATGGGGGTGGGGGCAAAATTTCAAATTGTAATGACATTTGAAGTAGTTATAGAAAGATGTGAAGTCAACTTTCTCGTATACGTGCGTATCCACGAAATAATATACGTAGTATATAGAAAGTTATGTTATGCTACGGAAAATCTATTTCGAGATTTCAACGGAAATGCACGTTTGGGGTCCTCTGATACTGAAAAAGTGTTTTCTTTTTTTTTTTTTTTTTCTTTTTTTTTCTTCAAAACGTCCGTCCGTCGGTTCGTCTGTGAACACCACTAGCACCTAAACCATATGTAGAAATTTTTCCAAATTGAAAAAAAAAACTGTCCATCTGGCTCTAGTTTTGAAAATCATTGTTGAAAATTTGTGGCGTACTTTACATAAGAAATTTCTCAAAAATGGCTCTAAATTTTTTTAAAAAATTTCTTGTAAGAATAGGGTAAAATACACTTATAAATACATAGATCCGATTTTCAAGGTGAAGTTTTCTGAATTTTCGAAAATTTCAAAAGTTTGAATTATTTCCGGCGTCTTCCTACTACAACCAAATTAAAGTTAGAGACTTTTCCATCAAATGATATTTGTTCATAATCAGTTTTTTCAATAAGGTTATGTACATTTTTTTGAAAATTTTAGTAGTTTTCGAGCAATATTGCCTGCAATATAAGCAAGTTAAAAAATACAAAAAACCAGATTTTCTCAAAAAACAGCTCCGATTTTTTTCTTTAAACTTTTGGTATGGACAGTGTATTGCCATCCAAATGTTTCCATAAAAATTGCCATTTATGACGAGGTTTTACTCTTCTTTAGTATTCTTGAAGTAATATTTCGGTTCTACTATTAGGAAATCGAAAAATTGAGAAAATGTCAAAAAAATGTACTTTGGGCGGAGATAGTTGGCAGCTGGCAAGACGGTGTGGCGAGAACGTGAAGCTAGCCCACGCCAAGGAAATTACAAAACTTTACTACGAGATAGTGTGTGCCATTCTGTATCACCACTAGTTACTTTCAACTATACGGAATAATTTACGTTGTAGAGAAGGTTATGTAATGCGCGAAAGAATGTCGGATTTTCGGCAGAAAAGAATTTATTGCCGGACCCTGAGAACGAAAAGAGGATAAATTCAGTTGCTGAATTAAGAAGAAAAAAAATCTTCTAACGCGTGATGTAGCCGGATTCCCTGTTTTGTGGGTCCTTTACACCGAAAAGTCAATTGACGCTCAAACGTCCGTCCGTCTGTGAACACCACTAGCATACGTAAAACATACGTAAGTTTTTTCCCAAATTGAAGAAATCTTTGTCGATCTGGCTCGGGCGGAAGCTTTTATATTTTGAAAAACATTGTTTAAAACTTGGGGGGTACTTTACTTGAAGGCCCTGTACATTTTCAAAATTTCCTCCAAAACGGCTCCAAATTTTTTCTTTAAATTTCTTGTGAGAATAGAGTAAAATGCACACTTATACAGGCGGTATAGGTCCCATTTTCCGGGTTAACTCTGAATTTTCCCGTTTCAAAAGTTTGAATTTTTCGGCGTCTTCTTACAACTGCAATAGTGAAAATAGAGGTTTTCCCTTCAAATAAAATTTGTTCTCCATATTTAGTTGCTTCATTAAGGTCATCCAATTTTTTTTCGAACCATTAGTGGATTTCGCGCAATGTTGCAAATATGTACAAAATTCAATAACAAAAACAAGATTTTTTCGAAAACGACTCCAAATTTTTTCTTTAATTTTTTGGTGGGAATAGTGCTAAGTGACATACACACCATATTGCTCTTATTCTTTCTTTTTTTTCCAAAAATTAGTTTTTTGTCTTGTTTCTCACATTGTTACTATTTACACTAGCGGTAATTTATTCACATTATTATATTTATGATAACATGTACTCTACATAATGTCATAAAAAGTTTCTCGAAAACTCCGTAGTTTTCTCTTAAAATGAACTCAATATTCTGTATTTTCAAAAACAGTACGGCGTGGTCATAATCGGCAATGAAAAATAATTTTGTATCATTAGCGCAATACATTAACTTTGAGCTCGTAAAACAAGAAAACATTAACAAAATGACACTGAATTCCATAAGGCGTACAGCTTGAGACGCCACATCGGTAAGGCATACACCTCTTTCACACTTGGCTATTTAATGAACAATAACAAGAATTAGCTATGTACTCACTCCCCAATGGCATAATTGTTTTCGACACCTTCAAAAAATTGTGCAGGGCAACGCCGACACCTACAGACCGCCATACTTGCGTTTCCCTGTTCCTCATAACACTGGCTAACTTGGCTAATGTGTCTCCTGTTCAAGTCTTATTAGTCTTTCAAACATACACCATTGAACATTAACTATATGACGCTGAGGTTAAGGTATCAAATTTTCTCGGTCATTCAATTCGGGGAAACCTCAAGTGGAATATCCTTATAAATGAATTGAACACTGAATGACACTGAACAATGAACGAATTAGAAATGCACAATTATGCATTTCTAATTGATAATAATTCTAATTGATTGAATTCATTACTATTTGTCTGAGGAATGGATTTTCTCCAGTAAGTTGTTTTTATCGATACTCGTTTTGTAAAAGTTTGCATAAGTGTGTTTAAATTTCATCTTATTATTCAAAATACAGGGTAGCCACTATCTGGAAAACATGGACAACTGGTAAAAATGAGGAAATTGCACTACTCTCGAAAAGTGGGGGAAATACCAGGGAATTTATTTATTTATTTACGTAAAAAAAACAGTTAAAAACTGCGTATGACGTACTACGGGGAAAATTGAATTGTGTGCACATTTTCAAAATTTTGTGATCCCTACACTAAGTCATATACTACTTAAATTTTGAATTTTGAAAGGGAGAAAAAAAACAAAAACTCCCATGTAGTAAGATCTATTTTCGAGGATAAACAAGCAATAAATTTTGAATTTTGAAAGGGAGAAAAACAAAACCCCCATGTAGTAAGATCTTTTTTCGAGGATAAACAAGCAATAAATTTTGAATTTTTGAAAGGGAGAAAAAAAAAACAAAAACTCCCATGTAGTAAGATCTATTTTCGAGGATAAACAAGCAATAAATTTTGAATTTTGAAAGGGAGAAAAAAAAACAAAAACTCCCATGTAATAAAATCTATTTTCAGATAAATAAGCAATACTTTTTGAATTTGAATTTGTAGAAGAATCATTAGAAGTTAGGAAAACGTGTTTTTTTATGTAACTGAATATTATTGCTTTAAAAAATAGTCCAGAAAAAAACAACACCAATTTTCATTTTCTAGATTTTTTTTCTTCTTTTACTTTATAACAATGGAATAAGGTAGCACAAATTAGTATAGGGCTAGTTTTAATGTTTAAAAAAAATAGTGTAAATACTGTACCCCATCGGTGAAACAAATGACGGGAAAAGTCAAAAAAATTTGTTCCGGGAAATTGGTGGCCATCCTTACATAGTTTTAAATTTTTTAGGAAAGAGGTTTTTTATCATTTGTCCACAAACCATTCTTTAAGAAAAGACGTTTGGCAGCGAGTTTCAGGTAAACACAAGAAATTCCGATTATCAAAAAATTTGGGAATACGGCACATTTTTCCCCACTTAAATGTGAATTATTTTCCCCAGCAGTTGCTAGGGGGTGTTCTTTCCACCTTCCTTTTTTTCAATATTTCCGGTGTTGTGTTTTTTTAATACACCCAAACCGTCATACAGCCCTGTTAGTCCAGTCGGTATGTATTTTTTACCGGAAAAATGGCTATAAATCTTTCTTTTTTGAGTATGTTGTATGTACCCGGGCCCTAGTTAAAAGTGCTTGTTAAGTCTCTAGGGGCCCCGAAAAATCGCTATTTTTCTGACTTTTTTCGGTTTTTCTCAAAGATTTTTCATTTTGTCTATTTATTTATTTATTTTACGTTAAAAAGTTAAAATTTTGTGTGACGCTAGGGGGAGAAATGAATTGTCCCGTTTTAAAAAATTTTGATCCCTACCAAAGCCATATGTTGAATTTGAATACAGAAAAAAAATGAGCGTTTTTGCAAGGATTGTTAAAAAAAATATTCCCCAAATGTAAAAAATCTATTTTCAAGGGTAAATAAGCAATGAATTTGGGCTCTATCCCTTATCATGTCTTTCGTCAAAAAAAATACTTCCGAACGACATCGTGTAGTCGTGTAGAAACATGATCAAATGATTTTTAAAAAAAAAATTCTACAACTTTTGTATAAAAAATTTTTTTTGAAATCAATTCTCTATTTTCAAAAAAGCTATTTTTCAATTCTCAAAATGTGTGCAAAAATAAAATGTTGTAGATTAAAATCAACCCTTTAAATTTAAAATTTTTATTATCAAATACTGCCTTTATCTCATCCCGGGGATAAACATAACCCCAAAATTTAAACCATTGCCAAAAAAAAAAAAATAAATTTAAAATTTTCAACTAATTTAATTACTAAATTATTTAGATTTTATAAAATTCCTACAACTCGACTCTGTCAAAACTTTAAGGTAAACTTAACCTGTCTGTTGCTAGAACACATTGCAAGTGTACAGTTTCTGGGAGTTCAGTGTGAAATATAGTTACTCAGATTATCATTCTCCTTTTCCCGCGACATGAAGTCGATTCCTTTATGAAAGGCCTTCACGAGAAATAATACCTGAACATGTACCTGATTTGCCTTTTGCAAATAACTTATTATTGCAGTAAAGGGAATGTTTTCTTATCAATTTTGCCAAACGTTCATTTCTTATTGTTCTTAAAGAACATTTGCTATTCAGGTTCTATTTGTTTACGGGATAGGTACGGATCAGAGAATTTAAGAAAACAAGCACAGAATAATTTCCCCCCGTTGAACGTTACACAGTTTAACTTCTTTTGCGATAAATAAATATATGAAGAGTGTCGCAGATTATATTAACATTCTTTGTTTCAATCCAATTTTAAAATTTTCGCAATTCTTTCTCATACAATCCATTGACATTCGCATCTTCTAAACTTTCTTCTGATAACGAATCCATCATTCATTGGTATTTCCGCGAGAACTGATCTTCAGCTATCAAATACACGTTACATCATAATATATAAAAGAATATATACAAGACATATATAAAAGAATATAAAATTCATATATAATGTCTATATTACTAAATGCAAAACTGCTTTTGAAATTAGTTTTCAAAATCAATTTAAATTCTTTAAAAAAATATAATGCGGTTATTCTAAAAATTGCGTATGCATCTCGTTTATAATTTTTGGTTTATTGTTTTCTCACAAATTCGAAAACGTTTTAATAATTAAATAACAGTACTAAACTAGAGGTTACTAGTAACAAGTAAATAAGGTAGTAAAGTAGAGGTGATAGCACATACTCTCGCATTATTGGTAAGTACTCAATTTTGCTCTACTCAGACTTCCTTGAAAAGTCCTACAAATTCAACGTGCCTGCAGTGACATTTAGATTTATTTTGACTATTCCACTCATGAATTTCTGCCAACAGAGTGCAAGAACTGTGACCCTACCAGTCAATTAGAGACGACTTTACCATGCATATTTATCAGTTATTGATTATCACTCCAGGAGGTGATAAACTTTGCTCCTTGTTTTGTCTACAGATAGAGGTTGTGTAATTTTGCTTTTTTTTTTATTCCATGGTCGGGTGTGTATCTTTTGTTTGAAATTGAGCGAAAAATGTTGCAGCAAAGGTTTGGTTCGTCGTCGAATGACGAAATAGACGAAATTATTTGTAAATCCAAACCAAAAAACACACTCAACAACGGGAAATATGTTTGGGAATCAGTTTGAAAAATGTTGTGAGGAAAGGAAATAAAAATTTAAACCCGGGAGTAATAAAAATCAGGAAATACCCAATATCTTAAAAAGTTGGAGCATGAATATGAGAAAAGTGAATGGTGAATATAAAGAATATTCCGTGAAAACGATAGGGAAAACGTGACTGCGAAAATGATGCAAGAGAACCTAACCCTTCCTACCAAAAGTCAGGTATTGGTACAAGAACTGCCCTGTTGGGGAAAATCAGTTGTCTACGTGGTCGAAAACGTACGCAGCTAAAGTTGTATTTGAAAAAAAAAACAACAGAAAATAACAAATCTTTCTTGTCGTTCAACTGCAGTTTCTGAAATGCTCCAAATTGGCATACAAGAGCAAGAAATAATAAAAATTACAGGACACTCCAACACATCGTCACTCAAGACATCTCCAAATGAATGAGGAACACCATTCTTTATTAATTAATAAATTAAGACATAGTAGCGCTTCAAATTCCACATCTTTCTTAAAAACAAGCAAACAAAACACGTTTCCTTCGAATTTAAACTTTAAAGATTGTGTAGTCAATGACTGTTTTCAAGTAATTTCGCTCTTAGTTTGTCTTATGTTTATTTTGTTTATAATTGCTCTTATGTATATATTTCTGTTCGATGAAAAAATATTTGAAAAAAACAATGTTTATTATTAATAGTACATTATGTTTATGAAATTTCATTCGTGCAATAGTCTTATAAGTTTCACTCGTGGATTCAAATTGTCGATAATCCCGGATTCGCGAAGCGAGGGGGGATTATTGACAATTTCCAAACTACTCGTGGAATTCCCTTTTGATAGTCAGTAACGGTAGCCCTTTGCTGCTGCTCCCGCTGCTGCTGCTGCTGCTGCTGCGCCGCTGCCGCCCCCGGGCCGCCGCCGCCGCCGCCGGTGTCGATGCCGTGCATGAATAGAAATACAAATAAATGAATACAAATAAATGTACAAGAATAAAATTATAGAAAATATTTATCGCATATAAAAAGCACGACTCTCACTGAAGCTGTGCACGACTATCACTGAAGAATACAAGATACAATCCGGCATCACTTCACTAACTCCATTACCAGTCAAACGCCGAACCCTGTATTTTGGCATAAAATAAAGCCATTAGGAATATACAGGTGAGTCACGTCCCTTCAGCACCTCCAGTCCCTTTTTGAACGGTTCAGTATTGCAATGCAGTTTTCACGAAAGCGCGGGGGAAAATTTGGGGCTAATTGATGTGTATTTATTTATATTTTATAACTTGTATTTTACGAGAATTTGAGGTAACTTTGTTTTTCAAATGGAACAATACATATATTTTTAGTCTACCATGACGAGCGAAAAACGAGGAATTCAATGATATACATATTGTCATATGTTAGATTAGCATTTTTTAGTGATTTGCGTCTCATGTATCCGTTGGGATATGGGAAAGGGGAAAGTTGTTTTTTGAAGCTGTATTTGAAGATGCGATAAATATTGCAAATTCACAAAACTGTTGCAGTTTTTCCTGAACTCGCTTCAACTTAGTACTTAGTGAACTGGAATGAATGTTACGGCATCTTGTAACGATGTATTGGTTCTCGCTTAACTTTTTTAATTAAAATGTTTGAAAAATATAATTTTATTGTGCGTATTTTTTGTACTACAGTGAAGCATACCTGTAAATAAATGTTGCTAAATACATTTTTTTTTAACGCATATTCTTAGTTTAAAGGCATATAATTTGGGTATTTTAAGTTCATATATTGCGAATTTCAAGGCATGGTTGCATGCTTTTAACATTTTAGTGCATGACGTTTTAGGGTCTTGTCATATCAACTTTACTGGCAGATTATTATAGTTTTGAACTTAAAGAATATATTAGCTGGTTTTCTTTTCTAAACTATTAAGTAATTATCAAATTATAGAAAATATGTTATTTCATCAGTTGACACAGTAAACAGCCTTAATCCATAGGCATGTCGTAGACACTGAGAACAGGAAATGCCAGAATATCTTTTGACGTTATGATTTTCCTGCAATAGTTGACGATGGCATTTAGAAAAGTATCTTCATTGTCAACTTTATACACCTCGTTGTTGTTGATTGTTTTTTTATTAGCGTTTGACCTCTGATAGCATATACCACGCTTAATAGAATGGTGCAGGTCTCATTTGTGATGAAATCCCTGATTCCTCGAAAATTGCAAAAATTCAATTTCTTTTCGTCGTCGTATTACAACTACAATTATGAAGATATTATTTCTTCATGAAATGTGTTCAACAGAAACATCTTCAAATAAGTTCCTGTTCAAATTTCGAAATTATGAGTTTTTTGCGTCAAACGTTGAGAATTTTTTAAATAATCATTTTTTCAGAAACGCCTCCAAATTTTTTTTACTTTGTCGTATCACACGGATATACGGGAGTAATATACGTAGAAAGAGAAATTATCTAATGCTGCGGAAAATCGATTTCAAGCTTTCAACGGAAATTTACGTTTTGGAACTGTTACCGAAAAAAAATGATTCTTTTCAAAACGTCCGTCCGTCCGTCATCCGGGGCCATGTCAGTTAGCACAACACCATAGCACAATCCATCAAACCAAGTGAATATTTAGTACTCATTTATTACTAATTTATTACCCAAAATTAAATTTATTACTCCTCCCGTTTCTGAAATAAGTGGTTTTGCTAGCGTGACAGTCACGAGACAACCCAATTCAAAAATGAGCACAAACGATCCAAACTAAACAAAATGTTTAGAGCACATTTATTTTAATTTATTACTCAAATGAAAGTCATTACTAATAACGCACAGTATTTGGAGTAATTTTAGAGTAGTAAACAAATGAAGTATCTCACAAAAGTAGAAATTTTGTTCTGTTATCTTCACTTGTAAAATATCGTGAAGCATTTAGAAAATTGTGTAACTCAATAATGTAAATATAAGAGATTCAAATTAAAATAGACAGAATTCAGACAACGCATTAAACCAATCACATCATTTTAGAGACGATCACACTGTTATTTAAAATAACTGAAATTATTACCCCTTTTTTCGGAATAAATAATTTTGAAAAATACATATACCAATCCGCATGGAATTCATGAAGTAATATTGAGATAGTAAGCCCCATTAATGAAACCAATCCTGAAGTAGACATTATGTTCTGTTTGCTAACACCTAGGAGAAATTATGAACGTGGAAACGCATTTAAGAAATATTGTATTAACTTCGAACAAAATGGTCAAAATATAAGAGATTCAAATTCAAAATAGAACCAACGAGCACAATCGCATCAAACAAAACACATCATTTAACATACTGTTATCAGATCATACTGATATCATACTCACACTGTTATTTGAAACTAATTACAAATTTATTACTGTGGTTGTTTACGAAATAAATAATTTTAAACACGACATACATACCCGATATTTCTTACATGCGTTTCCACGTTCATAATTTTCTACTGGTGTTAAATAACAGATGATAATGTTTACTTTTGTACAGAATTGGTTTCATTTACATGTGGCTTACTATATCTAAAATTACTTCACGAATACAGTGCGTTATTGCGTATGTATGTCGTTTTAAGATTATTTATTTCTTTAACTATAGGGGTAATAAATTTCTAGATAGTTTTAAATAATAGTTTCATGTCTCTTAAATGATGTGTTTTGTTTAATGTGATTGTTCTCGTTCGTTCCCTCTATTTTTTAATTTGAATCTCCTGCATGTTTTGACCATTACGATTGATTTTACCTGATATTTCTTACATGCGTTTTCACGTTAATAATATGCTACTTTGTGTTAGATTACAGAACATAATGATTAATTTGATACAGGATTGGTTTCATTTACTTCTAGCTTACTATACTTAATATTATTTTATGAATACCTGCGGTATTGGTATGTGTTTTTTCAAAATTATTTATTCCGTAAAACAGCGGAGTAATAAAATTTATGAATACGTGCGGTATTGCGTATGTGGTTTTTCAAAATTATTTATTCCGTAAAAGGAGTAATAAATTTTAGGTAGTTTTAAATAACAGTGTGATACGTCTCTTAAATGTGTTTGGTTTAATGCGATTGTGCTCGTAGGTTCTCTATTGTTGAATTTGAATCTCTGCATATTTTGACCATTACGTTTGAGTATACACAATTTTTCCTAAATGCGTTTCCACGTTCATAATTTTCTACTATGTGTTAGATAACAGAACATCATTTCTACTTTTGTACAGGAAAGGTTTCATTTACTTGTGGCTTTCTATACTCTAAAATTACTTTATGAATACCGTGCGTTATTGCATATGTATGTCGTTTTTGAAAATTCTTATTTTTTTAACAATAGGAGTAATAAATTTCTAGATAGTCTTAAATAACAGTGTAATAAGTCTGTTCAATGATGTTTTTAATTTAATGCGATTGTGCTCGTTGGCACTCAATATTTTTGAATTTGGGAAACTCTGCATATTTGGACCATTTTGTTTGAGTTTACACAATATTTTTTAAATGCGTTTCCACGTTTATAATTTTCTACTAGGTGTTGTAACAACATGTTTACTTTTGTACAGGATAGGTTTCATTTACTTTTGTACTATACTCTAAAATTACTTCATGAATACGTGCGTTTTTGTATGTATGTCGATTTTTAAATTTTTATTTCGTAAAGAAAAGGGGTAATACATTTGTTTAGTGTTAATGATATGTGATACGTCTGTTGAATGTGAGTTTGTTTATGCGATTGTGCTGGTTAGTTCTCTGTATTTGATTTGAATATCTTGGTGTTTTGACCATTACATTTAGTTTCAATTTAATTCGTTTTCAAATTCAAAATTTGTTTCTTGGTGTGAAAATTTAGAACGGAGTGTTACTATTGATTGTATATGTATTTTTGTAATTGGTTGTAGTTTTTTGAGGTCGTTGTGCTATTTAGTAATATACGTAAATGTCGTGCGGGTTGCATAACTAAATGTGTTTGGCACTTTTTCGTAAACCGCATGAGTAATGACTCTTTTTAGAGTAATAAATTAAAATAAATGTCCCTCTAAACATTCGTATTAGTTTGGATCGTTTGTGCTCATGTTTGAATTGGTTGTGCTAGCGTGACAGTCACGCTAGCAAACCACCTTTATTTCAGAAACAGGAGTAATAAATTTAATTTTGGGTAATAAATTAGTAATAAATGAGTACTAAATATTCCACCTGGTTTGATGTGATTGTGCTAGGGGTGGTTGTGTAGCTGACATGGCCCGTCCGACATTCCGTTCGTCATCCCATCCGTCCGTGTCTGTGTCTCCGTCCGTCCGTTTGTGAACAGTACTAGCGCCTAAACCAAATGTACGTTCTTTTCCAAATTGAAGAAACCGCTCTTCTGTCGGCTCTGGGTTTAAGCTTTGGAATTTTGAAAAACATTCTTTTAAAACTCAGGGTTCTTTCATGAAGCCCCACAGTTACAACATTTTCTCAAAACGACTACAAATGTTTTTTTTAAATTTCTTGTAAGAATAGACTGAAACATTTACAAAACTGGCATAGGTCCGATATTCACGGTTAACTTCTAATTTTCGAAAATTTTGAAATTCGATTGTTTTGTTTCCTCAATACAAAATTTAAGATAAATTTTTCTTTCCAATGAAGTTTGTCGTAAAAAGTAGTTCTTTCCAAGACATGTCATTTTCCAAAATTTTAGTGGTTTTCGTAATAGTGCATGCAATATTTGCAATTTAAAAAATTACAAAATCTAGATTTTTTCAAAAACGGCTAATTTTTCTATAAATTTTTAGTAGGTGCACCTATATGATGACATAAACGCCATATTGTCTATTCTTTTGTTTTTCAAAAAAAAAAACTGTAATTTTTTACTTGTCTCACATCGGTAATATTTACGTTATATGCCATTTCTTCACATTATAATATATATGGGTACATGTGCTTTAAATAATGTCAAAGTTTCTCGAAAACTCGACAGTTTTCTGTACAAATTAGCAAAAAATTCCGCATTTTCAGGAACACTGAACGTCATTTTCTTAAAAATGGCCCAAATTTTTCTTCAAATTTTTCCTATGTATAGTGCTATTTGCACTTTTAATATGACAAGTTCTTTTTGGGTGCATTCTTTGTTGTTGTTTTTTTTTAAAAAATTACACAAATGTAATTTTTTGAAATTTTCACGCCTTTATATCCCATTTCCATCGATTTGTATACATTATTACATTTGTGAGTGGAAGTGCTTCAAATGACTTCAAATAAAGTTTTTCGAAAACTCTATAGATTCCTGTGGAAAATGAGTTTGAATTTCGCATTGCCATTTTCTAAAAGAGCTCCAGCATTTTGATGAAAATTTATCGTTTGGTGGAGGTTTTGCTCTTCTTTAATATTTTGGGAGTCATATTTCGAAAGTCTACTATTAAGATACGAAAAGTTGAGAAAATGTAAAAATGTACTTTCGGTAGATAGCTGACCAGAGAATGGAGCAAGGCCTTCCACACTAAGGAAATGAAAAAAAATCGACTAGAATGTCTGTGCCATTCAGAAACACCTCTAGTTTTTCATTCTTTCACGTATGTAGCTAAGAACGATAAAGAAAGCGGTGCTGGTTCTATTTTGGCGTACTTGTATTTTCGAAAATTGAAAAATATAGTGAAATGGGAAAATTTAAATTTCCCCTCTTCGTTTGTGTCGGTTCTATAAAATAAGGTCAGCCCGATGTGTATAATAACAATAATTGAAATTAGTCCAATTAGGTTTCTCTCTTAACAATACAATTTAAATGTTTACGAACTGTTTTTTCAATCATTTCATGTCATCAAAGCATCAATAAAATCGTAAGCCGAGTAGTACGTTGGCTATCAGGTGATTCTTTTTTGACTCGGTATTATCTGTTCATTTTTTTTGTTTTACGTCAAAAACAGTTGAAACTGCGTATGACGTGCTATGGGGGGAAGTGAATTTTGCACATTTTCAAAATTCTTGATCCCTACACTGAGTCATATACTACATAAATTTTGAAATTAAAAAAAAGCTCTCATGTAATAAAAACTATTTTCAAGGATAAATAAGCAATAAATTTTGGTCTTATCCATGATGTCCTTGTCAAGGAATAATACTTTCCGCAACTGTTTGACTCTGTGATAGAGTTCTTAAAAAGACACCCAATTGCTCAACAACCTCATCACATCAAAGAATGATATTTCATACTTGGCAGACCGTATAATTGTTTAATGATATCAGTCTCCACCTTCAAGGTGACGGAGTGATCTTCATTAAAACAAAAAAATTGTTGGTGCTTTCGTAGCCAAACTGCTCTTTCACAGGAAAAAATATCGGCAGACATGAGTTTCACAATTTTCCTAATTTATCATCAGCTTCATCAACGACGACATGCTTGTTTACTATCTACATTTGGAGAACCTCCCCAGTGATTTCAAATAACGGTAAATATACATTTACCCTTTAAGGGCTTTTGAAAAAAATTTCAATTTTTATTATCTTTATTGTTGCCGATCACATTGAACTCTCAAATATCGTTGCATTTCTAACCGGTGGTAGTAATATAAAAATTTAAAAAGTTCAAAAAAATTTAAAGGTAGGAAAACGCTATAAGCTTCGCGCCAAATCCTAAGGTCAAATGTGAGTCGCGCAGGCAGTCTCGTGTTGCTTAGATCAGCGAATACCGCCAAAACGCCTACATGATCTGATTGGGAAGATAGACCCTGAACATGGCGTTGGTTGAGCGACCGCAACCAAGAGCTGCGAACGGAGTTCGTGCGAACACCGTGTATCCTCACTTCGAACTGCAATTCCTCAAAAATTTCAATTAGACAATAGGTATCATGAAAGGTAAAAGACGCTCAGTTTATCGAGAAACAAAATGTAATAATGATTCATATGAAACGGCGCTCGGATTTGAAAGACTACCTAAATTGTCTCGTTAAGTCATATTTTTTCATTAAATGAAACCTTTAAAAAAGGTAAAATAAAAAAAGTTGATATAAGAACACTCTTTTTTGCAAGAAAACTATGAATCTTGCAAATTTGTCCGGTAAAACCCAAACGTGCACTTAAAAGTAAGAACTCCCAAACGTGCAAAATAAAACATGTACTAAAATAACGTCCGTTTCATGATTCGAATTTGTCAAGGTTTCATCCAATTTGAAGTTTGCAAACAAAAGTTGCAATAACACGGGAATCCGGTCTTTAGTCATGAGCATTTCAGCCTTGCTCATTGACACTTTCTTTGTTCCTCTTTAGCAAATAATCAATCTACTCAGTAACGAAAACTCATGAATTGAATTGAATTGAATCTGTTATCCTACTCATTTCACTAAATATATTTCCAAACTATACAAAAACGTTTCAATTTCTTATTGAAGTTCTTTACCACTCATTTTCACAGGTACTAATTCCATAAAGCTCAATAAGCAAGACAAACAAATGAAACTATATTTTCAAATATGGAATTTATTTATTAAAACAATATTCAGGACTAATTTACATTTTCATCAATCCAAACAACTGCAAATCAATAATTTACAAAATTTACATTGATAATAAATTAAAGAGTTCTCTTATATAAATAACTTTGACATTTAATATGCTTTCAGTTTCCAAGAGTTTCAAAGACGCTTTACCGCAGAACAACCTAAAATCTTCCATCACCTTAAAATGCACATGCACGCACATTGTATCTAAAGACACAATTTTATACATTTTTGAATACTGTTTAAGATTCCAATGTTCATTGGAGTGATGATATGATGATATTCTCTTCCATGATTGGATGCCTGTATCCAACTTCGCATTGTTTAAGCCCAAATCTTTTTTTTTTTTTTGCTTCTTAAAATTTTTATGCAATAGATGATTTCAGATTGAAAATGGATTTTGGAAAAACAATATCTATAATTATTTTAAGTAGAATGAACAAAATGTAAAAATAAATAGCAGAACAATACTTTCACTAATTGATAACATTCATCCGTTATGCTAATTGTCCATCCCCTTTGGGCAAAAACAAACAAACAAACTATTATATATCAACAATTACAAGATATTTCCCAAAAAATAAACATACCAAATCTTTATTCTAAGTTGGCACTATGTTTCTCAGTTCTTTCCTAAGGGTAAAACAACAATACTGAAATTATCAATTCCAAGAACACTTTTCTTTCTTTCTTTTTAGACAGCTATTGGCAAAAGTCGCTCTCCAAATGGCAGGTAATATGGTTAAAACAATATCTGGCATTAAAAGAACTCTCAGTTAAAAGAAAGAAAGAAAATGAAAGGGAAAAAAAAAACAAACTACAATTTAATTAGCTCACCAAAATTAACTCTTTGATTAATTGTTATTTTAATCAATTGTTATAAAGATGCAGAAGAGAAGAAAAGGTGAAGAAAGAAAACTGATGGAGAAATAGAAGGCAATAATTAACGAGTCGTCTTATTACAATAGTTTAACATTGGCTGAATATTTTGTGTACGGAAGAAAGAGAATAACTAATTCATTAGTAAATAGCTGTCTAAAAAATAGCACACAAGATTACTTTTAATACATTTTGTAAATATTCTTTAACAACACTACATTTTGTTTACTACAAAAATAATTTACTCGAGAAAATTTGTGAAAAACATTAAAAATCATAAGCAGTAAATCACCACAGTAAAATAAAAATAACAGTGGCCTGATCCTTTCAAGAACCCTGGTATCAACTAGAAATCAGAGTTGTTGTGAAGTGACTAGCAGGTTTTTTTGGTTTTGAGCACTAGAAAGAATGCACATTCAGTTTTATTCCCCATATCGTATTAGAATAACGCACAATACATTTTACAGTTGTTCTGGAAGTCATTCGGAGGAAGCAGTAATGAAAACCACCATATGCGCTGTTATATCTAAAAATTTCTGAAGAAAATTCAAGTACAGAAAAGTAACATTAAGACATTCCTACTGAAAAGTACAATACAGTTGACTCTGGTTATAGTGAACTTCCAGTGAATGTTTGGTTCACTATGTCCGATGATGTCAAAATTGAATAGAATATCTCCACAATGATTGATTTTATTAATAATGAATGATTTTATGAGTGATTTTATTAATATTGAGATACAGCAAAATTCATTAACAGCACAGACTGAAAATTTCATTATCTTTATTTGTCCTTAAAAAAAAAAATATTTTCAATTGTTTGCTTTGTTCATTTTTCATTGGTAATTTCTTTAGAGTTCGTGCTCTCTCCACACTTGATTCTGCATTGTCCTGACTTGTAAGTATCTTCATGCAGTCTTGACACCCAAATTGCACTGTTGGAACACAGTCCCACTCTCCAAGGGCGGTTTACCCATCGGTCATTACAAGATCCTTTGGTAGCAAGACGATGCAAATGGCTAATGAAACTGATCACTTTTACTTGCGGCACGGCAAGTATCAACAGGCTGTGGGGCTAAGGCAGTCGTACACTTCCTATCGCCCATGTAGAACTGAACACGCTTTGTCCCAACGAATATAAAAAAGCACAAAGTTTGAAACTGAAGTGAGCAATTGTGCGTTGCCGCTACCAGTTGTAGCCCATGCAGGACATGATCTTTGTTTCCCCAGAGAAACTGAGTGGCATAAGGTCATCACTAAGGTCCCCATTCCGGGCCCACTACCTTCATGTCAGGAAGACTTCTTCGATTATGACCTTTGGTCAACGATATTGTTTTCAAGCTGCTTAGTGTTGGAATCACTGATTCAATATGTTCTTTTTTAGAAGGTAATTCATTTCCAGGACTTATTTCCTAAGTTTGCTATAGCCATGGTTTAGGTTCACTATGACTGAATCTTCTTATGCTTATTTGTAAAGTAAGTGAAACGGGACCAGCGACTTAAGTTCACCAGAGTTCATTACAACCAGAGTCAACTGTATTTCTTTAAATTACTTCTACACACTCCAAATACCAGAAAAATTAACCAATCATCTTTCCTAAAACGGAAGGATTTTATTCACCAGCAATAAGGAGCTAAAACTCCTGAAAGATCAACAGAGACAAGGAGACTAATTTTTAATTTGACTAAAATGGTTTTTGTCACATTTCTAATCCACTTTCATGCATACATTCACACACTTCATTTTGCTACACATTTTAAATCCATTTTCACTATTTAAATAAAACAGTTTCAACAAAATATCTTAATATAAGTTATGCTCAAATGAAACGAGATGGAGGAGGGAGGCAGAGGAGACAGGAGGCATGAGGAGTGGAGGAGGGAGGAGGAGGACGCGCATGGGGGAGAAAATCATCTGCGCACGCTTTCTTGAGTTTCAGAAGTTGAGGCAGTGAAAGCAACTTGCCTGTTAGTAATGCAGTTAGGCCACTCTTGCTCTAGAAATACAGGAAACCCTCATTAGCGCGAACTCGGACAGACATATATAATACTCAGATAACACGAACTCCTATTATTTTGGTCCCTTGGGAATTCATGTCAATGATGTCGTAGATTGTAATTAGACTACTGTGCTGCTAATTGCAGACTACAGTTAGGACACTGTTGCTCTTGTGACCTCGAGTGTACTAGTCTTTAAATAAAATTCATAACAGTGAAATTAATTTGTACTTTCTTGCATTTGTACGTATATACGGAGTAATATACGTGGTATAGAGAAAGTTGAGTAATGCTGCGGAAAATCAATTTCAATAGAAATTTCATGTTTTGGGGGCACCTGATACTGAAAAAAAAATTTATTTTTTTCCAAAAAGGTTCATCAGCGAACACTGAACCATAGTAGGATTTTTTCCCCAAATGGATATTCCCTGGATGATCTGGCTTGACTTTAAGCTTAGCAATTTTTAATAACATTCTTTAAAATTAGGGGTACATTACATGAAGCCCCAGGGACATTTTCAAACTTTTCTCTTTAAACTTTTTGAAAGAATAGAATAGAACTGTTAACTCTAAAGTTTTGACAATTTCAAAAGTTTGACTTTTTTTCCAGTGTCTTCCTACAGGTACAAAATTTAAGATGGAGACTTTTCCGTGAAGCAAAATTTTTCTCCATATTTAGTTCTTTCATTAAGGTCATATGGTCAGGTTGTTTTGAAAATTTTAGTTTTCGTGCAATATTACACAACAATATTACAAAATAACAAAAAAAAGATTTTCATGAAAACTGCTCCAATTTGTCTTTTTTTAACTTTTGGTGGAGATAGACCTAAATGTACTCTATAAGGTGTAATAAACATCTATCTACGTTATTGTCTTGTTTTTGAGAAAATTTCAAAAATTTAACTTTTTTTACTTGTCTCTCACATTGTTAATATTTACATTACTTTACATGTGCAGAGTAGTGTTAACAGTACATGTGCTTTAAACAATGCCATATAAAGTTTCTCTGAAACCCAACAGTTTTTTCAGTGAAAATTATAGCAAAATTCTGCATTTTCAGAAAAACGGTGAACGCCATTTTCTACAAAAATGGTCGAATTTTTTGCTTCAAACTTTTCCAACAGATAGTACTAATCGCTCTGTTTCATATGACAAAGTTAATTTTAGGGTATTCTTTGTTTTTTTCAAACAAATTATTTTTTTAAAAATATTTCTCACACCTCACCGCCACCACCACCACCACTCGTACATTTCCAGTAATTCCACACAATTGCATTTGTGAGTTAAAGTGCTTCAAATGACTTCTAAATTAAGTTTTTCAAAAACTCAAAATTTTCTGTGAAAAAGAACTTCAAATTTTGCATTTACAATATAGCTTAAATGTTATTTTCTTAAAAACAGCTCACAATTTTTCAACGAAAACTGCCACTTAGGACGAGGCACTGCTCTTCTTTAGCATTATTAAATTAATATTACAATTCTACTATTAGGAAACTTAAAAATTGAGAAGGAAAAAACAACAACACACACACATCCTTTGGGCAGCGATAGCAGCTGGCAAGAGTATGTGGGAAGTCCGAATAGTTAGCCCCAACCAAAGAAAATTGAAACTAATACGAAAAAGTCTGTTCCATTCTGTAGCACTAGTTGATTCATTAGAGACTCAAATCTTGGCTTATTGTCAAGAACAAAAATATTTGTAATAAATGAGGTTTTAATGATTGTATATTTTGATTTATTTATAATAGCACCTTCAGGTCAAATTACACTGTGTTGCCACACACTTGCATTCCTAGTGCCCTGTTGAGAAGGATGTTCATGAATGTTCAACACTGGAGCGACGTTGAAGCTCCCTATTGGAAACTGCCTTCCCTCACCCTTTTTTGAACTTGTTATTGAGGTGCCATTATAAATAAATCAAAGTATAATTTATAAAATATTTATTATAACTCAAGAAATTGAAAGGAAGCATCAAGGAAAAGCTATAAGTACCCACACTATCATATATTACATTAAGAGTATATTTGTTATCAAGATGTTACCAAATTCAAGGCTTATCATAGTTTTTAACAACCCAGAAAAATATTTAGCTTAATGTTAAAGAAATTTAACTACCATACTGCCTTTAAGAATAGACAGGATCTGAAGAATTCCTGGATAGGTTGGAGGACATTCAAAATAGATTGACACACACATGGAACTTGACATACCTGGGATTTGGCATTTATGTACTGCAGAACCATTTTCAGAATAAATTATGTATCATTTGTCGAAATTACAATAGATGCCCCAATTTTCCAAATACTGCCACTTACAAGTTTATAATATACACAAAGTAGTTGCAAACATGTAAATAAACAACAGAACAAAAATATACAAGTGATGGCAACAACTTACATGCAGTAACGGAATCTAGTGTAGGCTGTAGTTCATTTTCATCCAAACTGAATCTTACCTCATTACTAACCCCCATAAAAAAAACAACAAAAACAAACAAACAACATATGCAACAAGATTTCTTAAATACAAAAACTTGTTAACGACTATCCATTTTTCTATTCTACTGAAGTTATACCCAAGCCACCCACTTCGTATAGGATTGACACAAGGCACATCAATTTTTTTGGTAACCTATTTTAGATCACAAGCTTTCCACAAGTAAATTTTGAAGGAATACATTAGAAAAACTTGACGCAAAGAGCTTCACTTCTGCTATGCTGGCGACATTTTGTAACATCAGAACTTTAGGAAGTACGTTTCAATAGGGACTGTAATTAACGAAACCAATGGAATTGCAATTCTCTGAGGTACATTACATGATACTCAGTATAAAAGTGATTCAGATTCAAAGAATTATACACGTAACTTATTCAATTAAAATTGGGATGAATTTCTAATTACATATACCATCATTATTCGTCATCTCTAATTGGTATTCCTAGCTGCAACAATAGTTTATTATGGACGATTATGACTTTTCAGAGCATTTCAAATGGAACTGTGAATGTAATTAAACAAATGAAGAATAATGTATTAAATGAAGTCACATTACTTATGGGTATTACATAACATAATGAAAAGAAACTATTTCTCCAGAATTTGTATTCCCATGCAACCATGTAACTTACATGCTGCAGTTGGAATTCAACTGCTTCCTTTTCTCACATCTTGTTCAATTTTTTCCGCACTATCCCTCATTAATAGTACTAATACTGAAATCTTTTCTTGGTAGAAGCCGATGAAGTTATAAAAATGTCAAGCAGAAAAAAAGAAGTGCACATTTAATACTTTCATTTCAAAAGTCAAAGAATTAGATTAAAGCTTTTGAAATTAAATGACAAATCTTTAGGTCCATTGGATTTCTAAGATTTAACTTATGTACTAATTATTAAAATTCAAAAACATAATAAATTATGATTTGGTTTTCCTTTGATAAAACACCAAACAAACAAACAAACAAACAAAGGTAAGTTAAATTGTTTTTGAAAAATAATTTCACAAATTGTAAGTCCAAGAACAGCTGCTTCACTAATAAACAATCCATAATGAAATCTTTTGAATTCTTTCATTTTCAATTACAAGTAATATCTTTTAATTTCATGAATATTAAAAATACATTTCGAAATAAATAGAAAATAAAATTCATTATAAGCATAAGTAGCTATCTTTAATTTTTTTTTAATAAAACAAGTAATTTTTCTAAATTTTCACAAAAAAATCACCTTTGTACCAAGCATCATGTAATGAAAAATCTGGCAAATTGATACAGTACCATTTCAAGATAGAAATACAATTACTTTATAACAAATTACTTACAAAATATACAACACTCCAATAATATATCAAAATCTATCTTATAAGGTGGGAAATTCTGATTCTTTGTATTCAAATGAATTTTGAGTTTTGTGAGGAGAGTAAGATACCAAGTTTTTTCCAGGTAAATAACATGCAGGAGGGATATTTGAGCTTTTAGTTCCAAACAAACCAGTTCTTGTTGACAAAGAACCACTTATTTCACTCGGTTCATTTTCAACAGACGTATTTTGAGGATGGTTCATTCTTTCCAGACTTTCCAAAAGAGCATTTCGATATCGACGTCTGTTTCGTCGACCATTGTTAATCTTGGATACCTCAACTTCATGGTTTGGTGCTGAATCTGCTGATTTTGGCTCCACACTTTCACTCTGGTACTCAGTAACATTATCAGTGTTTTCGGCCTGTCCTTCAGAATCTTGAAATTGATCAACAGGTAAATCTGAACAAGCAGGCTTCTGATCTAAAAAAAGTTAAGAGTGGAAAGTATTACATTTCTAATTTTGAAGAAGAATCAAGAGATTACATTTCAAAGAAAGGTTATAAAGATAGAAAAGAAGGGAGGAAGAGCTCCGTATCAAAAGAAAATGGTTTTGATTTACAAACCCACATTAATGCAAACACTTTCAGGCCTTTACAGACACACATCAATTTTTACCTCCTCGAGAGGCACGTTTAACAGTAGCACCTTCTGTGCAGACTGTTGGTGCTCCAGTGAAGACGAGCCAAGGGCTTCTCAAAATGCGATTAGCTGGTGAATTAATAGCCCAATTATTGGTAGAGTCAACCATGCCGCACTAGCCTCAGTAGATAGGTAAACAAAGGATTGCCTCACAAAGCCACGTCTGTGTTACCTGAACTTCCACTCTAATTCAGTGCTGATTCCTAATATCCTCTCCCATCCCCCAGCTGCAGTACTGAACTTCGGTGTGGAATTGTGAAACTTGAAACGAGAATTGTGAAGACGAACTGTGGAACCTCTCTAGTGTGGTGTTGCTTCCATTTATTAGTGATCCGGGTTCAGTGGTGTTAGCGTATTGGTATGTTAATGTTCAATTAGCGGTTCTGTTAGCAGTGGTGTTAGCATTCGGTGGGTTAACGTATCTGTCTGTTGTATCCAAGTTTGCAGGTTCAATCCTGACTGAAGCCATTGATTTTTATCCTTCCTATGGAGGGGAAGTAGAGCTGGCTGTCTCATGTTATATATTTACTGCATGTAAAAGCATCAAGCCTAAAAGAAGCCTCTGAGCTAAATTGAAAATCATCTGAAATTTTGTGTGGTTAGTTGGAAGAGTGGGCCTGATGGGCTGAGTCTCACCATGCAAAGTAAGGCATTAGCTAACTAATTTTTTAATTCTGAAAGCATACTAGGCCCCTAGGGTTTTCAACCCCAACACTATTAACTCCTCCGAGCTTAGTAGTTATTCTTTTCATGTCTTCTCTCCCCTAAGTGTTTACCTCTTTTCTTTCTTCTTCGCTATCATTCTTTATTTTCCTCTAATTTTTTCATTAACCCATTAAATATTTGTAGCACCCCGTATTAGATTGTTGATTACTGGGGACTGGATTTGAATGTAAATACATATTTTTACAGAGACAAGATACATTCACTAATGTTTTAAACTTAACATGCCATTCTAAACAAATTGGAAACATTTTTATTTTACATATTTTATCCATTACAACATGTTTTGTTAAAATTGTTATATTAGGTCGAAAATGAACATTTCACATCAGAGTTCGAAATATGTTTCTTGAAAACTAACTTTGTTACTGAAATACTTACAAAACCACGCAATGTGCTTGTATTAATACCAGACCTTTGCTATTAATTGTCAAATTTACCTCCCCCGCCACTCTTTTCTGCTTGTTGAAAATCACAGTCAGTATCAAGGACGAGCTGATGTATGTGAAGCAGAAGGAACTTCAACCACCTGTTTACTCATGTTTCATAGACCCCATTCGTAACTTGATAAAAAAAAATATTCAGATTGTCTCATTGCTTTTCTGGAGTTGGGGGGAGACAAACATTGTATATACTACGAAAGTATTATATATTTTGGATGAAACTAGCAAATAATTGCTTCTTCAGATGTAGAACTTTCTTTCAGGCTCTCTGAATTCATGTTAAGATCTGATCAGCAATGTACTCTGCTTGGAATACTCTTGAAGAACACAGAATTTTAAACATTATAACGAATTTTTATTTCACACATTTTCTATTTTTTCTTACATGTTTTAGAAAAAATAAGTACATATTTTGCTTTTTTATTACAATAAATTCCGTTCAATAACCCCTCCTAATTTGTCTCCTATTCTTGACAAACAATAAGTATGACTGACCAACTACCTTTCAGTTTATTCCCATCAAAGTACCTGCAGCCTACTAGAAGGGAATAGTCAAATTATTTTAGCAAGGCCACTGCAGGTCAAGGGCTCAGAACTGCTAGAAAAGTCCATTCCTCAAACTTATCTGTCAACGGGGGAGCGTGTCCTTTCCCAGCAGAAGTTGACAGCCCTACTCTAGTCATGTAAACATTGCTCCCTGACTTTTCGTCTCTGTGAGGTACAAGCTTTCAGTTGCGTTTCCCTATTAGAGTGAAGAATTTGTATGCTATTGCTATATGTGTGTCAAGTTCTGTTTAAGTGATTATTGTGATGTGACCAGTTCAAAGCGAGTTGCATAAAGAAGTCCTTCACAGATGAGTGAGGTCATTGCAAAAGTATATTGATTTATAGAGAGAAGTAAAGGAAGGTGTTAAAAATGTCAAAGCAGGTTTTAAGGGAGTGGCTGCAGCTATGGGTATTTCGAAAAGATGTATTCGCAGAATTAATAAGGTAATGAATTCTATTGAATCAGAAAAATAGTGTTCATTTTCAACTCCTAATAAACCGAGGAAGAGGAAGAAAGTGGAATTTACTCTCTATACAGTTTCAATGAGAGTGTGATTCACTGCACAACAATTTAATGCACCGTATCAAGAAATCTTTATTTTTACTGGAAATGATGCAAATGATAGGATGATAGTGATGTTATTTATTATAGTGAGGAAATGGGTACCAGTACCAGTGGAAAAGAAGTGAACAATGAGAGCAGAGCCAGACTCAGGTGAATTTGATATTTCTCCAAGAATGTTGTTAACAGGCCATCTATCGTGGGAAAAGTTTTGTTTTTGTCCTGAGAATAAGAGAATTACTTTACCAGTTCAACTAGTATCAAGGTCTCTTTCCACTGCTGTTGAAGCTTGTAAGTGAAGAATGCAAGAAAAGAAATGGAGATGAAGAACCTGTGACGTGCACTGAGGAATCTGGCCAAAACAGAGAGGATTGCACAAAATAATAAGACAAACAGTGTAAGAGACACCAAAAAGCAACTGAAAGAATCACCATCCCAAGATTAACAATTAATCAAGAAAGAATGAACTATATAATAAAATAGAATATAACAATGTTAAATCAATCTTTCTATCTCAAACATGAAACTGATTTGAATAACGATTTAAAGAACTCTCAATAATAACTTATGCATTTAAACAATATAGTCATATTATTAATTATTTTCAACTGATCATTTAAAGATTCTTCACGAATGTAATAATGCATCATAATCATAATTCAAAGTAAGAATGCTTAATTTAATAATTCAGAAGGAATATAAATATTTAATGTGAACTAATAACTAAACAGAACTAAAAAAAAAACGCAAAGGTCACTATTTTTCAATCAACAGCAAATTTTACCCTTTGCTTATAGATTTGTTTTAACTTCAATTTTTTACCACCATGAACCAGAAGCTGCCGCTTTCTGAAACAATGATCTTCAAATACAGGCAATAATTACACAACAGCTCACAAGATTAACAAACTAGAAAATCACAATAAAACTTACAGGTCACAATTCGATCAGCATTTTTTTCTTGCACGTACTTAATACACAAACAAAAGCATGGTTACATTTGTCCTAATTTATTTGATGATTTTACATTAATTAACTATGATGATAAAATTAACGCCAACATCAAATATGGAAAATTTTACTGATTAGTGTTTAACTAAGAATGTTATATAAGACACTCTTTTGAAATATTCAAATAACTTTATAACAAAGGAACAATAATAAAAGTAATGGAACAGATAATGAGATTTAAATGAACAGTGCTGCAGCAACATGAAATTCATAATGAAGATGTTCTAACTGTTAACACTTGAATTATTTGATTGGATTTATTTATAGACAGAATAATGTCTTAAACAACATCACAAATTAGTATACAAATCGCAATTAGTTACATTTCAAGCACTAATCTTCATCAAGTCATCAACTGTCAAGAAAACGATTGATCATAAATGTTAAAAAATTTAAAATATTCATAACAACAATCAATAATAATCCTTAAAAACAAACATAACTCTGCAAACTAATCTAATACACAGATCCAATTATCATATAAAACTTACATTGTAAATCACTTTAAATTTAATAATGCAATGAATAATTTCAACTCTGAGCTTAAACTTCACACTGGCCTTCAAATTGGAAATGCTGATATCGTGTGATTCTGCTTTGAATTTCACTCACAAGAACAAGACTAATTTTTCTTCATGAGTCTTAAATCAGATAAAGATCAGCATCCATATCTTCTAGTTTTTCAACGCATTTAACATCATAAAACAAACAATAGTAATACACAAATAATAACTTCAAAATGAGAGGCACCCAAACGAGGAAAGTCACTGTCAAAAACTATATCATTTATCTATTAATGATAAGTTAATAAATAATAACAACATAAGATCAACATAAAATATTTCAACATACAGTGCATAGATGATTTAACGAAAGTTAGAAAGTAATTACTTTCATATTAGTATAACATTTAATGATAAAATTATTATGTTCATTACAAAACAATAAGAATTTTCTTCAAACTTTAAACTAACAAACCATTTAAGAATTAATATTACTAAATATTAATTATAATGAACAGTAATATAATATTATGTTTAATTTAACTGAACATCTGAACAAAAAGATGAATGCAAATTGAATAGAGGCTAGTTACTTTTCACACACATCAACCAAATCAAATAAATGCAACTTAAACTGACGCTTCAACAAACAAGATCAAGCAGAATAGTTAATATGTCAACATATTTAAATAATCAAATAAGGTAAAGAAAATAAAGCCATACAACAATTATAACATTGGAATTAGTTACTTAAAATGCAATGAGCATTTATATAAATTAATTGTATCCAAAAATCAAGGTTAATTAGGTTTTAATAACAACTAATTATAAATTCTCATAAACAATAAAGATTCACCAAAAGATATTAATAACACAGATTAATAGTAGTAAATTCAACACAATGACAAAACTGAGATAACTAAATCAACGAGAGTGAGAGAGTAATATTATTTTAACATGCCACTACCAGTGATGTTCAACACAACAAAATTTTCAACTTTAATATATATATATATCCGGATACCCATAATAACACCAGAATCAATCAGAACAGTCAAGATGTTATCCATAATAACCTTCAAAATATAACTAGATCAAGAGAGTCTAAACACCTAATTTGATATGAAAGATGCTTGAATATAATAACATTATTTCATCATTCAACAGATATAAACAATGATATTCTTGATATAATATTCACGCAAAGCTGATAATTAAATAACTTATTTATAACAATTTTCAAGGCAATCAATTCTCATTAATATAATATCAAGATGGGAAATATGGATACTGAAACAACAAAACCCTAATTTGTTTCAGCAATCGGAAATGAATAAGTGATAAAGGGAACTAGTTTTCAACATACAACTGATTTTGAGATATAACCGCGTTACCAAAGCCAATGTGAATCACGTTTAACATCACAAACCACACGCATAACTGGCACTCGCACATATCAGGCATTACAGCAATACTTGAAACTTTCAACTGACGCTAAACATTTCATCTTACTTATTTAATATGAACTTAGATACGACTACGATCCAGCCACATCATGGATATGATCTGCGCCATCCACAACAAACGATATGCATTGTCGAATGATCCGCAACCACGTCACAGAATAACTTGCAGTCTGTATCGCAGATCCAAACGAATGCATGGTAATAACGATAATTATTCGCTGTTATTACAGAGTTAGTATATGGAGAGTCGATCGTTTTAAAGCAAAATCTTGTTATAACAAAACTTAAAAAAATAACCTTTCCTAATAACACTTAAACAGGTTCAGGCAACACACACAAAAACAATCGCAATCATAACAATTCAACAACATGAAGAACGTAATATGAACAATGCTCAACGCATCAAATCGCCCGATATTAATCATTACACTCACAACTCGCCAGCCAGAGCACCCGAACTGATAATGGTATATCGTTAACGACTGTGGCTTCCAGCCAGCCATGAATATCCAGCAGCACGCTAAGATAAAAAGATATAATCATGAATGTCATAAAGAGGGCATCGCTTAGGCGACGTTTATTGCAATGGATTTTTCTCAAAGTGGGGTCCGTAGCTGCTCTGAGTAAAGTGGCAGAGGCTTTCACACGAATACATCCAATCAAAGAACCAATACTAAGAATAATATTCATGTTCTTTCAGTTTTAACACAAACAGACACATATTTATGCAAAACATAACAATAGTAACACAATTAATATAAACCAAGAAACAAACAGATAATTAGATACGATTACTACATGATGATAGACAACAAAATCAATCAACAATCACATATACAAACATCAACAGCGAAATCGCGAACCTAATCGATCAAACAGAGCTGGGGCAGTTCTCAGATGCAGAATTAAAAGCTGAAACAGGCTCAGTGGATACAGCAGCTAAAACTGATTAAGATTCAGACGTTAGCAATACTGTAGCTTATGAACTATTACGATTATGCTCCTATCAAACACTCCAGCAAATGGTTTGGTTCTAACATCTTCAACCGTTTACACACGTTACATAGGGAGATTTATTAAATTTCACGTCCACGATTACTTTCTGGTTATATTGTCGTCTGAAAACATTGTGTCGACAAGAATGTTGAAGTCGCTGCTTTTATGTCCATGTTCGTCATAGCCTGTAATGAAGATGATACGTTACAATTATACTACAGCACTTTGATTATTGAATAACACATCATTAGGAACATGAATCAGGTTTATGCTAGTAACGATCGAATAGTTTGACGGACCATAAATGAATCAAACATTAACGAATCTTGAGGCAGAAACCGCGCGTCCAAAGAACTGGTCTAATTGATTCATCGTCGCACACTATTACTTCACAAGCCCGTAATGTTAACACCGCGCTGCATGGATTAAATTGCCTAATCCTTATGAAGCAAACAACATCATCACAATAAAAAGGAGTATACCAGAATTCTTCTGTTCTCTCACTCAGAACCATCGTCTTCATAGCTTTACCACTTATAATCACCTTATGAAGTCCATAGGTCATCAATAGATGCAGTATAATTATAAGCGCTCACATGATCACTACGTCTATGCTATGAATAATCATAAAACATTGATTTTCACAACTCATGACTTTAGCACAAAGAAATTTATCTGTTCTTCATCTTCACTTCATTATGGATAGTACGAGAGGTTTTGACAGTAGCATCATATAACTGTCGTTAAAGAACACAATGAATAAACAATATTCATAACAATAAACATGGATACTTATCATAATATTACAACACAAAAGAAATATTCATTAATATATACTAAAACTAATATCTCACGAAATTATATTAAACTACTAACTGATGACTGACTTTATTATGTTTTTCAACAAAAACAAAATAAACAACAAGGTTTATTTGTTCACATGATGCTAGTTTCTCCATATACTGTGTTTGGTAAAGAGATTTAATCACTACAAACAGCGCTCATGATGCTGTCTCAAATTATTTCTGCACATCAATGTTCATGCACATAGCTAATCAAATGCTGTTCTTTCATAACATCTGTTATATAAAACTTAACTGAATTAATCGGCGCTGATCGTAATGCAACGTCGCTTCACCACAAATAAAGATATACTACACTTCATTATCACAGTTTTGTCTGACTAAGGCACGAACTTCAGCACTGAGTAACCCTTTTTTTGCAAATTCTTTTCACGAAATAATATTAATCAACTTATATAAAGTGACTTTAAAGCATTATAAATAATTTATTCATTATCATTTTATAACAAACATCACCATAACACAATTATTGTCAAGTCCAGGCAATGTTTAAAAATTTTAACTTATGGAATTTTTCTTATTTAAACATTTTATCAACGATAACTGATTGATCGCGCCACTGGTCCTTCTCGCACACGAATTTCAACGTCAAACACTTTTATTTGCTTGTTTAACAAACTGCACTTCCTGTAACTGAGGCTTCTGTTTATCAACCTCATTTTCTATTTGCAGCTTGATAATGAACTACCAACTGAACGCTGACTGCTTACAAGTTTTCTGGTTTTGAACTAATTAATCATTTACAAATTTTGATACTTCCGTCGATATTAAATGGACAAATTAAATAGCTAACAATTTTCTGCCCCTAATTTACTTCCTGGGATGATTCTTCATCTCTTCGGTGTATTAACGAAAACCTCTTCATATATGCTTCAACGTCTCGTCAATGACTCCACATTTTCCTTCTCAATGCTAAACAAATAAACATAAAAATTTCAATAATTTCATTGCCCATTTATTTTTATCAGAGAACTTTTAGCAACAAAATCAAAGCTGGATTCAACGTCATATCAACCGCACTGTCTGCTTAGGTTTTCCATCATGCTTACGGCGTTACTAAACGTTTCAAACCGTCATCTAAACACACCATCAGATCAATTATTACGTAGCATGCACAAAAGCTTATTTGGTTATACTTGAAAGGCCATGACTGCTGAACGATATCAAAATACGACGCAATGTCATCGTTTTTAACACTGTTCGTGATATGAACCAATTTCTGGTTTATAATTTACGTTAGTCGCTTTCGTAATATAGTTCATCTCTAACTTGCACTATTAACTGATTTATTTCTGAATCAACTAATGTTTGGTTTGTTGATCAATGAATGAATTGTTACATGAGCTTAATGACTGTAATGGTAATTCAACATTTCATTGTTCAGTTAATGAAAGAATCAACCGCGTCTTAATGCTTTTCACACACACTTCCTAATTCAACAACATTATTTTAATCAAACAATTACAATGTTCATCTCTGCTTCACTGATTTTAATTTTATTATACATTAACAAACACCGTTTTTTTTCCAACTAGCCCATCATGTTTACAGAAGAGTACACGCTGCTGCAAACGACCGCCGATTTATAGATACTCGATAGCGCTCAAAACATTTAACTGAGATTGTTGAACAACCAAAATCATATTCAATTGTATTATTTTACGTGTTAGTTGTCGGAAATCTTCGCACAGAAAATTTCAGCACATTGTGATAAAAACAATAAATTATATCAAAAACGTATTAGTTACGTCAGAATTGTACATTATGGTTAACTGTTAACGCATCTGTTCAAATAGTAAGTCCAATCTAATCCTCATAAAAATTTCATTACACTGCACAGCAAAATATTCGGAACTCGACACGTTCCCCAAATCTTAGAAGATACAATTCACTTCGGTTCTGCCACAAAAATTAAGTCCTAATATGTTTTCTCAAGTCCGATTCTCACTCCACCACACGAAAATATTTCAAAGTCCAAACGTATTGTAGACCCCCGAAATTTTTATGTCCTAACATGCACAAATTAATCTATTCACGAGCGAACTGCTCACCGTCACGACATGCGACCGAATGAATTTTTTTCTCCCTTTTAAAACCCACAATGCCTCGCCTTTCTTTTATTTGACAAAATGCTCAAACTTCCGTTTTAATAATCAGTCGCCTCCACCGTCAGATGAATGTTTGTTTATCTAGAGATAACTCTGAACAAAATTAGTAATCTCTCTTTTAAATCCATTGTTGTATGTGGAGATTTCAATATTGATTTTCTGAGCGAATCCCACGAAAAAGAGCAGTTTCTGAATTTAATTCATTCTTTTAATTTAGATATTACAGTGAACGTACCTACACGGAATACTCTTAAATCACAAACAGCAATAGATCAAATTATAATTAACAAAACCACAACTAGATATGAAATAATAACGAATAATCTAGGTTACAGTGACCACGATGCACAAATTCTTACAATTACTAATAACATGAATACTGACACAATAAATAAAACACGCATGTGCCGAGCATTTACTTCAGTTAACATAAAGTTATTTACGGACTACTTGCTGAAAGAATCATGGGAGGCAGTTTATAACGCTATTGACACAAATAAAAAATATAATTTATTTTTCTCAAAGCTTTCATTTCTCTTTAACGCATGCTTTCCTATTAAAGAAAATTAAACATTTCACGAAAAAGTAATACTTGGATCACAAAAGGAATTAGAACATCGTGTAAAAATAAACGTACTCTCTACTTTATTTCTAAACGTCATGACGTATCTCAAGATTTCCTTATCTACTTTAAAAAATACAAAACATTGTTACGAAAAGTCATAAGGCAGGCTAAAATCATGAAAAACGATCAGGATATTTTGAACTCAAATAATAAAACAAAAGCAATGTGGAATATAATAAAAAATACTACCAAATCAACTAGAAAACCCGTAGAGAATGTTGTTTTAAAATATAACGATATAAATGTGAACGATCCGGCAACAGTGGCTAATCTCTTTAACCAATACTTTTCGAGAATTGCTGCCGATCTCACTAAGGGTCTTCAGGCACAAAACTCAAAAAAAGACAGTTCACCCAAAATTTTAGACACAATGTTCGTTTCGAAACTTCTTCCTATGAAATTCTCAAAATAATCGGTAAACTAAAAAAAAAAAAAAAAAAATCCTGACAACCACGACGTCGTTGCTGAGGCGCCTTATTGCCTATTATTTCCCCTAACCATTTCGCCAATTTACGACAAATATACTGCAATAAACCTGTCCCCACATTGGTATGTCACAGTATATTTGGTAAAAATTGGGTATTGGTAAAAAGTGGGTATGGTGTTTCTTTCCGAAACGTTTGCCACTGCAATCTTTAGGATAGTTGAAATTTTTTTTTTTAATTCAGCTGGTTTACATAAATTTCCGGATTGTTTATTAAAGACTAGTGTGCGTGCCCAACACGTTGACGTGCATAATCAATACTTCTTTATGCACTAGAATGTATCCCCATATTTTCAAAACAAAAATTAAGTCACTCCAGAAGTCATTGAACAATTAAAATTGATACACAGTTTTAGTTTCAAGTATAAAATTTTGTAGTGAATGTTTATGAACAATTATACACAATACTATTTCAATAATATCAATACATGAAACATCATTTATACTATTCAATTAAAAATAACAAATGTGCAGGTAACAAGTATTGCGCTTCAGATTCTGGGGCAATGAGCCCCATTCCTATCACTCTTTTAGTTCTGTTTCACTTGATCCGTTGGAGAAATGCTGAGATGGATCCTTGTATTGAATCAGGACATAAATGTAGCTTCACTACCTGCGAACGGTTTTTTCAGCTCTTCTTTCGTTAATTGTGGTAGGAGTAGGTCCAGGCATGTGGGTTGTTATTTTGTTAGTAATACAATAAAATCAAATTTGCTGTTCGCATCACAATGTAAATAATTTTCCTGTTATTCCGGAGATAAATTTTTTAGTTTTCAAATATTGCTAATCACGCATTGGGGGCACCCTCATTCATCATTCAACCATGGCAAAAGGGCGGGAAAAGCATTCTGAGCCTCATGAATACATGCGCAATTACATCAGATATAGTGCAGTCGAGGGCGAGACAAAAGGTCCACCTTGCAAAAGGTGAGGTGCAAGATATATATTTTTTATTTTGTTTATATTGTCGTTAGTAAGAAAACCCTCAGTTATCCACCTCGAAGTACTTCAAGGCAGATTTTGGTGGCCAAAGAAAATAAAATAAAAAAATTCGGGCAATTTTTTTTAATTGGTTATTTAAAGTCGCATCTTAGGTCATTAGCGACCACTATTGCTGTTAACGGTATGGTAACTATGAGGATGAAACGATATAGTGATAAGGAGTAAAAGGACGAACACAAATACAACCATGCCCGAGGCGGGACTCGAACCCGCGACCCTTCGGTTCGAGATCACTACGACACTACTGCCTTAGCGATCTCGGCCACCGGGCCGACGGCAATTTTTTATTTTTGCGTAATAACTTTTTAATGGTTGATCTTGGTGCAAAAATAGATATTCACTATTTTAGAGGTCGTAAAAGTCTCTATCAATTTGCTTTCTGTATTATTTTTCTCAAGCAAATAGTAAGAGTGTTACGAGATTTTAAAATTTCATCAAATTTTCCTTATATTCTGAAGTTGCCCAATATTACTAATAGTCTCTCTAATGTAGTATTTTTGAATACTTAAGTTCATTATAAATAAAAAGTTAATAAATACTAATGTGGTCGGTCGGAAAAAGAAATTTTCGTGATCGCGTGCTCTTTGTTCGTACGCGCGCAGACTTGTGAACAATGAACACGAACGGAACGGTGCGCATCGAAGCGCTCGGGCGCAAGAATTACGACACTTGGAAAATCCAGATGAAGGCGCTGTTAATAAAAAACGACGCCTGGAGTTACGTCAGCGGAGGAACTGTGAAACCGGAACCAGCGGAAAACAATGCTGCAGCGATTCAAGAATGGACCACGAATGATGAAAAGGCAAAGTCGGATCTGATTTTGGCGATCGGACCCAACCAATTGAAACTCGTGAAAAATTGTGCTACGTCCCGCGAGTTGTGGCAGAAACTCGAAGATACATTTGCGTCAAAGGGACCTGCACGGAAAGCGGCGCTGTTGAAGAACTTAACCTTGAAGAAAATGAACGACGGTGGTGACGCTCATGAACACCTACGTGAATTCTTTGATTCGGTTGATAAACTTGCGGAAATGAATGTAAACATCAATGATGATTTGCTGGCAATTATGATGTTGTATAGCCTGCCACCGAGCTATGAAAACTTCCGAGTGGCAATTGAGAGCCGCGACGTGTTGCCAACGCCTGATAACCTCCGTAAATCGTCGAGGAGTACGACGCAAGAAAAAACTCTGGAACGTCCAACTCACATCAAGAAGCCATGTTCACTCGTAAGAAGCAGCAACCGAATAAGAAAAAGGGAAACGCAATCGATGTAAACAGAGACCAAGAGGGAAAGCGTTTAAATTCAAGTGTTATAAGTGTCATCAGCAGGGACATACGAAGTCTGAATGTCCGCAAAAAGGAAACGACAGACCGAAGAGGAGTAACGATAACTCAGCGAACATAGCCCTTTTGTCAGCCGAGGTGAGTACTGATATATGCCAAGGGGTCGAAAAGGTGACTGAAGATGACTGGTGTTTGGATAGCGGATGTACTTCGCATCTTTGTCGTGACTTACACCAATTCACTGAAATAAAAAAGAACCACGGTGGACGAGTGAAGTTGGCCAGTGATGCATCTGCGGTGATAAAAGGAAAGGGCACTGCCGTGATCGAGACGGAGATGGACGGTGATATTTTTGACATAAAAGTGATTGATACGCTCCATGTTCCGGACTTGCGACACAATTTGTTGTCAGTAGCCAAGATCACGAACAAAGGGTACAACGTGTTTTTCGACAAGCATCAAGCGAGAATCCTTGATGAAAACGGAGAGACCAAGGTCATTGCCAACCGAGTCGATGACTTGTATTACGTGAAGGGAAAGTCGACGGAAAGCTGTCAAAGTGATGTCTCTGCAGAGGAAAACACACGGAAGCCGGACAATCGTCTGCGAATTTGGCACAGCAGGATGGGTCATCTCAATTTTCGGGACCTTGTCGAAGCGTCGAAGGCTGGAGTTTTTCAGGGGGCAAATTTTCAAGACGTGAGCGAAGACTTGAGTTGTGACGTGTGTTTCAAAGCGAAAATGGCAAGACTGCCATTTCCAAAGGAAGTAAACAGGACAACTTCAAAACTGGAGCTCATACATTCGGATTCATGCGGGCCAATGAGGATTTCTTCTAACGGTGGATCGTTATACTTTATCACTTTCATTGATGACTTTTCGAGATGGACGGAAGTGAGATTTTTGAAAAACAAAAATGACGCGCTCGAAGAATTCGAAAGGTACAAGGCGTTCGTCGAGAGAAAGCATGGAGTGAAAATCAAGGAGATCCAGACGGACAATGGGCGTGAGTACGTGAATGCGGAATTCGACAACTTCCTGAAATCAGAAGGCATAAAACATCGACTCACAACCCCATATACTCCACAACAAAACGGAGTGGCGGAGAGGATGAATCGGACGCTTGCAGACATGGCTCGCTGTCTCCTAAAAGAATCAAATCTGCCACCATCGTTTTGGGCGGAGGCGTTTTCTACAGCATGTCACATCAGGAATCGCTGTCCGGGAAAGAAGATCGAGAAGAGATCTCCCTACGAGCTCTGGAATGACAGAATTCCCAACATCAGCTACTTTCGAACGTTTGGATCCAAGGCATTCGTTTTGAACAAAGCTCCAAATAAGGGGAAGCTGGATGACAGGGCGAAGGAGGGAATTCTCGTTGGCTACGCGGATCAGGCGAAGGCATATCGAATTTGGCTACCCGATGCTCGGAAAATTGAGGTCACCAGGGACGTACGATTTATCGAGAAGAGTCCAGAAACTCGCAACAACGACGAGACTCGGTCAGACTGGTTCGAAGTAGATGTCATCAGGGATTCTTCACAGGTGATTCTTCCGGAGCAAGTTAACGTACAAGATTCTGGGTCGGTGTCAGGCGACGAAGATGACCAGGAGTGGTTATCAGTGAACGAAGACGACGATGCAGCTGTACCTTCGGAGGCGGATAGCGACAACGAACCATTCCTAGGTTTTGCACCGATGAGGGGCGTGCACGGTGATCAAGGTGACGAAGTTCAGGATGCAAACGCGGGAACAAAACGAGGCCGCGGGCGACCGAGAATCATCCGAACCGGCCAACCAGGACGACCACGTAAGGTTTACGCTGGGCAAGAAGCTGTGATTGCTGAAATCCCGACATCAAAGGCTATATCCGGACCCGATGCTATAGAGTGGAAGGACGCCATGACTTCTGAAGTGAAATCACTCATCAGAAAGGGGACTTGGACGGTGGTGAGCAGACCTAAGAATCAGTGCGTAATTGGGAGCAGATTTGTTCTGCGAAACAAGTGCAGTGCTGATGGGACCATCGACAAACGCAAGGCTCGAGTGGTGGCGAGAGGTTTTGGGATGAGACCGGACATCGACTTCCACGAGACTTTCGCATCCATACGTACGGCTGTAGCAGTGGCTTTTGCAAAAGGAATGAAAATTCGGCAGCTTGACATATCGACTGCTTATTTAAACGGGATCATTAAGGAGCAGGTATTCATGGAGGCACCAAAACATTTTGAGGAGATTCATGAGCACATTCTCGAGACCGAAAAAGAGGATAAATCCATCACGGAACAAGCCAAAAAGATGTTGGAAGCGATGCAGAAAGACAACATGGTTTTTCTCCTGAAGAAAGGACTCTACGGTTTGCCGCAAGCAGGAAGAGCTTGGAACGAGCGATTGGATGCTGAACTTCGAGGACTCGGAGCTGTTCCATCCGAAGCTGACTCGTGTGTGTACTCTGCCCAGACGGCGACCGGTCCCTGCTTCATCCTCGTGTATGTAGACGACATACTAATTGCATCAACTAACGACGAGGAAATCGAGAGAATCAAGAATCATCTTTGTAAAAAGTTCGAGGTTGAAGATTTGGGGGACCTTAAGTACTGCCTAGGACTCGAATTTGATAGAAAGAAGGACTACATTGCGATCAACCAGAAAGGGTACATCGACGAGATACTTGAAAGGTTTCAAATGAGCAACTGTAATCCCGTGTCCACGCCTCTAGAATTGGGTTTAAAATTGGCTAAAGAAAAAGGCGAAGGGGGGTGCCCGGAAAATATCCCATATCGTGAACTTCTTGGCTGTCTCATGTATCTGTCTGTGGGAACTAGGCCGGATATAACACACGCAGTGAGTTATTTAAGTCAATACAATAACTCTTACGGGGAAGTTCACTGGAAGGCGGCCAAAAGAGTGTTGAGATACCTTAGAGGGACGAGAGTCCTGAACTTGGTGTACACTCGAAACGACGAGCTTTATACGATGTTCACCGATGCAGATTGGGGGAGCTGTCCGCTCGACAGAAAGTCTTACACCGGATATGCTTTTCTAATCGGAGGTGCAGCAGTCAGCTGGGAATCAAGGAAGCAGCCTTCGGTGGCATTGTCATCGACAGAGGCCGAATATATGGCCTTATCCGATGCCACAAAAGAAGCCATCCATATGAAGAAGTTGCTGGGAAGCCTGGGAGTCAACTTGAAGAGTGTCGTAGTGAAGAATGACAATATCGGCGCGCAAAAACTGTCTGCGAATCCTGTGTTTCACGCGCGTTCGAAGCACGTTGATATTCGACACCACTTTGTTCGGGACGCCGTGAAGAAGCAGATTATGATTGAACATGTCTCCACGGAAGATATGACGGCGGACGTATTGACAAAAGGGTTAGCCAGAGCCAGACATGAGAAGTGCGTTGAAGGACTTCGACTGAAACGCCTTTAGTTTTGTCTTCGCGTTACAAGTTAATTGTGGTTCGAGGGGAAGTATTATTGTAATTCAAATCTTAGTGCGTCCCACAATTACGTTAGTTATCGATAGATGGCGTGCATGCGAGAGTTGCTATCGAGAGCGCGAGGTTCAGTCTTTTGTTTTGTTCACAACGTTCACACAACGTTCTCTGTAACCGAGTAGTTCGGACCAGCATTGTGTTTTCATCTTTTCTGTGACAATATATATATTCTTAAGATAGTGTATATTGTGTTTTGTCAAGTTATTTGACCCTAATTCCATTAAATCCAACAACAACAATAATAATAATAATAATAATAATAATAATAATAATAATAATAATAATAATGCTGTTCCATAAAGAAAACATCAATATAGTGCTAAATGTACTATTATGAGGCGTTTCCTAATTATGATATATATGTATAATTTATATATATATATATATATATATATATATATAATTTTTTAAGAAAGGACATTATGAAGATTATTATTTACAACAGATTTTGAAATCTTAAATATCGTCCTTGCCGTATCCCCTATATCGCTACTAATAAAAAAAATGCTACTAATAATAAAAAATACTACTAAAAAATACTACCAAATCAACTAGAAACCCCGTAGAGAATGTTGTTTTAAAATATAACGATATAAATGTGAACGATCCGGCAACAGTGGCTAATCTCTTTAACCAATACTTTTCGAGAATTGCTGCCGATCTCACTAAGGGTCTTCAGGCACAAAACTCAAAAACAGACAGTTCACCCAAAATTTTAGACACAATGTTCGTTTCCGAAACTTCTTCCTATGAAATTCTCAAAATAATCGGTAAACTAAAAAATAAATATTCGTCCGGTTTAGATGAATTCCCGGATTCTTTGTTAAAGACTTGTGCGTATGCCATTATACACCCGTTAACTCACATATTTAATGCATCTTTATGCACTGGAACGTTTCCAGATATTTTCAAAACAGCTAAAATTAAGCCGCTTTTCAAAAAGGCAACAAAATGAAATTCAAAATTATCGGCCCATTTCTCTTCTATCAGTCTTTTCAAAAATATTAGAGACATTTTTACGTACGAATGGAAACCTTTCTCACTAAACACGACGCGCTTTCAGATTGCCAACATGGAATTAGAAAATCAAATTCAACAGAAACAGCTATATTTTCTTTTCTTAAAGATGTCGCCTCATCATTGGATCAAAACGAGGCACCTATTGGATTATTTTAGATCTCTCAAAAGCTTTTGACGTCATTGATCATGACATTTTACTTTCCAAATTACCTTCATATGGAATTCGTGGTATTGCTCTAGATTGGTTATGTTCGTACCTTAAACAACGATCTCAGAGAGTTGAAATACCTTACTGGAATGATGGAACATTACGTACGCACCTTTCCGACTCCTTGCCCGTTGCATTAGGAGTTCCTCAAGGATCGATTTTAGGCCCTACTCTGTTCCTACTTTACGTAAACGATATGCCCTCGACGATTCGAAACGGAAGAACGGTTCTCTTTGCGGATGATACGAACATCCTTTGCAATAAAGAAACCGTAAATAGTACAATATCAGATGTTTCAAATTGGTTCCGAAATAACAAATTAATAGTAAACGAAAAAAAACGGTTTTAATGCAGTTTTCCATTTCAAATAAACAATTCTGTGCTCCATTGAAAATGAACAGTGTACCATTGACTGATGTTAAGGCAACAAAATTTTTAGGTCTCTCAATTCAGTCAAACCTTAAATGAAACGTCCATTTAAATGAATTGAACACAAAATTAAGTTCATTATGCTACGCGTTCAGAATTCTTGCAAATTCAGTCAGCCTTCATACTGCTCGTTGTGTATGTATCGCGAATGTTCATTCCCGCCTGAGATATGGCATAATATTCTGGGGAAATACATCTTATAGCTCCAGACTTTTAGATTACAAAACGAGTTGTACGAATAATAACCAAATCCCACCCACGTGATTCATGTAAGCCTCTCTTCATTAATCTAGGAATTCTACCATTACCGTGTCTTTTTATTTACGAATCAGTGGTTTTTGTAAAAAATGACTTGCTCAAGGGCAGGAATATTTTTCAGAAAATGCAGAAGTCTATTACTATAACACTCGACGTAGAAATCATATTCATCAGGTGACAGTATCAACAGCTCATTACAAAAATTCACATACAATACATGTACATTATTTTACAACACTTTGCCAGATGACATTAAACGATTAACTTCAATGAAAAGTTTAAATCCCAAGTGAAATCGTTTCTGCTGTATAACTGTTTCTATACAATTAGAGACTATACTGAGCATCACAAGAAAAGTAACATTAATTTTAACAATGATACATAATGCATTATTTACCATTTGGACTGTATAAATGAGTATAAACAACCTGTAACAACTATTGTACTACAGCTTCCGGGTCAACGACCCCATCTCGATCAGGTTTTTCGTCCAGTTTCCCTGATCCATTGAGCAAATGCTGAGATGGCCCCTTGTTTTCTTCTGGACATAAATGTAACTTCTTTTTCTGTGACGTCTTCTTGAATTCAGTGGGAAATACAATTAGTCAAATTATCGTTTCCATGTTGTCCGGCAGGAAGTAATAAGAGCCAAAATTTATTGCTTATTTATCATTGAAAATAGATTTTTACATGGGAGTTTTTTGTTTTTTCTCCTTTCAAAATTCAAAATTTATTGCTTATTTATCCTTGAAAATAGATTTTATTACATGGAGTTTTTGTTTTTCTCCTTTCAAAATTCAAAATTTATTGCTATTTATCCTTGAAAATAGATTTTATTACATGGGAGTTTTGGTTTTTCTCCTTTCAAAAATTCAAAATTTAAGTAGTATATGACTTAGTGTAGGGATCACAGAATTTTGAAAATGTGCACACAATTCACTTTTCCCCATAGCACGTCATACGCAGTTTTTAACTGTTTTTTTGACATAAAATAAAAAAAAAATAAAAATAGCGCTTCTACATCGCTGCTATATCGCTCGTTTTACTCTCGACACTTTTGGAACAAGCGGATCCCAATAAACAATGTTTCCAATAAATAACGTTGACGTATGCATGTCGATAGTGTGTTTTGTGTGTGAGGGGAGATTGGGCGAAGGTGAAGTGGTTATGGTGAAGGAGAAAGGAGTCGTGTCAATTCAAAAAAAGCGGAAGGATGTGACTTACCTAATTTTAGGTAAGTATATTTATCCAAAATTGATTTACGTATCAGCTTGAAAGAAAAGTGAGCAGTCTCAGCCAGGTATATAAACAGCTCTTAGATCACGTAATACTCGTAGATACAATTTCAAAACATATTGTTTCCTATGTGGGAAAGAGAATGCGACTGAATTTATGTTATCAGAAATAGGACTGTCCTACACACACAGATATTGTGTGCACAAAATTATGAAGTTTTCCTTGATGTCATCAATAATCAGTGCAGCTGAAAACCGTCAAGATGAATGAAATCAGCAAATAACACGCATTGCTGACGAGAATTTGGTCGTAGAAGAAGCACGGTTTCAAATTGGAGAGTTATTGTTATTATTCCTTCCATAGTATGGAAAGTATTAGACAATCCAATGCGTTCACATCATGATCTGCCTAGTCAAACATGAACTGACATACTGGTTCATTATTTAGTTTTGAGTATTTAATAGAATGTTAGTAAGTAATGAAGTTTCAAAGTATGAAGAAGCGAATTCAATAGAAAATAAGATAATCAATAAGGAGCTTTGATCCAATTTTCTTGAATTCATATGCGCTAACCCTGTCAAAAGATAAGAGAAAAAAGACACTACCGATTTGACGGCATGTCTCAACGATGTATATTTCTTTCTTCCACAAGTCTATTGCACCGTTCTTGGGTTTTAAAACCCGTGACTCAATAAAGGCAACGTATCTGGTATGACCAGATTCAACATTATGTAAGAAATTATTTCCTGGTAGGTATTTCTTTATTTGATGCACCTGTGAATGAGTCAGCTGTCGCTTTAAAGACTTTGAGATGTGCATCTACGATATTATATTTCCTTTTTCGATACCAGCAGTCATTTAATATTTTGCACTCAACATTTTGAAAATAGACAACAGATATTCGCTGTCTGTTATCAATATGTCTTCTCCATATGTTTCAAGGAGGCACGATTATACTCTGCGATTATCAGGCCTGTAATCTACATGCATTCGCCCATCAAATCATCAATAAGAAAGTGATATTCATCAGAGTTGCCTTCAAGGTAAGAATATGGTATTATTAACATTAGTGGCTACACGAAATTCCTTTGCTTTCTTCTTCTTGGCGGCATGTACAATTCCCTTTTTCAGGAAAGACGATACTGTGCTTCTTCTGTGACCAAAACCTAATTAGCAATGAGTTATTTTCCTACCCCATTCATATTGACAGTTTTCATCCACATTATTAATGGTTTCAAAGTAAATTTCATAACCTTGACAAAATTTCTTAGCGGAAAGGGCAGTCTTGTGATTGTAAATAATATTATCAACAATTATTATATTATTATAATAAAAAGAAAAACAAGGAGAAAACCAACGCCATTTTACTCTATTGAAATGCTTTTGATCTAAGAAAATCGTATTATTGGGCCGAACGTGTAGGCCTGTCACTTTTCCCAGTACTTCCAAACGCGCGTGTAACCTCATTAAGTATTAAAACATTAGTATTTAATCGCTTTTTATTTATAATGGCCTTAATAATTTAAAAAAAATACTACATTAGAGACTATTTTTAATTTTGGGTAACTTCAGAATAAAAAGGAAAATTTAGCGAAATTGTAAAATCTTGAAGCTCTGTTACTATTTACTTGACGAAAATAATTTATAAAGCAAATTTGTAGAGAATTTTACGACCTTTAAAGTTGTACGTAACTATTTTTGTGCTAAGATCAACAATTAAAAGTTACTACGCAAAACCCAAAAAATGCCCAATTTGTTGGTTTTTTGGCTAACAAACCTTGCCTCGAAGTATTTCAAGGTAGAAAACTTAGTGTTTTCTTACTAATAACAATATAAACAAAATTAAAAATAAAATCATCTACTTTTGCAAGGCAAAATGACATATCGACTGCAGTAATAACGGTTTTTACTGATTTTGACGATACATCTAACGAGTGGTCAATTTCCAAATGCTCTTGTCCGGTTAATTTTACAGGAAGTTACAAAACTTTTGAAATGCTCTCTGGCTACGAAAAGTATAGCTTAACTTGTGTATTTTGTTTATTTTCAATTGTGGAATGATACATTGAATATGTTTCGTTTTTCTATTAGCTTAGTTTAAAGTAAGATATTTTTCTTGAACAAGGGTCATTTTGAAATTGAATTGTGGACAAGGGCGATTTTTTGGAACTGTACGGAATGAACAAGAGGCATTTTGTTCTTGCAACATTTTGTGAGAGGTAGTAAACTATATTGTATTTTCATCTAGCAAATGACAACTTTAAGATCTTCCATGAAAATACATTCATTTTCGTCTTCAGGTATCAACTCAACTCATCAACTCATCTATCAACTCAACTCAACTATCAATACATCGGTATTGTTTTGTAAAATGCCAAGAGTAGCAAATCAGTCCAGCTCTCTCCGTAGTGCAGAATCTGCAAACATTGGACATCATTCACATTCACCAGTTTTATTGGCACCCAAAAATTCATTTAATGTCTCCTGCATCCGTTTTCGGCCAGCAAACCTTCTTTTGGTCAGTTCTTTCTGGTAGCTGCACGTAACTGCACATTATACTGAGGTTCTCCCTGTTCGATCATTGATGCTGTTGTAGTCCCAAGTTTCATAATAAAACTGAAATAATAACTATGTAATAAACTAATAATAACTGAAAATCTAAAATGCCACTGCGTTGGTCGCTTTACAAGTTTCGTAACAACTGTTTTAAGTCCGGTGTGGCAGTCTTTTTAAATTGCAAACACCGTACCATACTTTTCTATAATACTATAGTATTCCTTTGGTGTTGCAATCATTGTGTAGGATTTCGGTTCTGAAACACGTTAACTGTACTGCATGATCAATTTACAACAATGAAAATTATTCCCACTTGCATGTTCACAGAAAGCTTGGGAAGAGATTTTGCAAGGTACTTATTTTTGTTTACATTTTTCTTCCATCTGACAGGATTTTTCATTTTTGAGACCTCTTCCCTCAGGCCAGGGAACTCAAAGACTTGCCTAATCTCATTCTCAAAATTTGTACCTGTCCTTTGTCTCTTACCATTACAAACTATGATGAATTAAAAACGAAATTTATTGGAAAGATTAATGATAAATCTCAGTTCTTACATACAAGAATAAAATTGAACATGGAAAATAAGAAATTGAAAACAATTTATGACTTGCCTCAACAAATAGGGCAACTTTAAATAATGTTTCACAGATTTACTGATTGTTAAAAACTCTTTTTTGCTGATGCACCGTGTTTATTAAGATACAACCAACAGTACAATATGAAATTTACTGTATCAAATATTTACTAAGTGTACAGTGAAGTTTTAAAACTAGAGGGAGAAATACAATCGACAAATGAACAAGAGCGTGTTTAAAAATAAAAATAACATTCTTCATATACTCCTAACGTTCCATTTGTTCCTTTACTTATGCCTGTTTCTATAGTCAACCATGATGGAGTCTGTGTTGAGGACAAGGTGTGTTTTCATTGTTTGAAATTTTTAAATGATTTTAATACGAGTTTGGAAGCACTTTGTCATAGTAAGACTTGTCGTTTTGGTTATAGAATGATTAACTAAATGCAGTAGCACCAATAGTTCAATTTCTAAAAATTTTGGACAATGGCACTTTTAGATATGGACCACTCAAATAAAAACTACCATAAGTGTATAGAGATAAGATATCTATATATCTAGAATATATCTGTAAAGAGAGAAGCAAGGACCGTATACAGAAACTAAAACACGCCTTTATTTACTAAAGCTTCAATATTTCTCTGGAAGACAAAAATTACAGAAATGCGGGTTAGAACTATTTTCCCTTGATTTCTTTAATTTATCTAAACATAAAAAATTCATACCACGGTGCAGCGGTGCAGCAAGGAAGTGCATAGGAAAGATGTACCGGTGCAAAAATTGACTGTTCTTTAAAAGATTCAAAGTTTGCACGTGAATCCTGATATTATACAAGTATTGGCTAATTGTTCATTACAATATGAAGACATATTTAAGAGATTTTAACAACTTGAAATATTAAAATTAGAATTTTAGAATTCATTCCATTTCTTGTTAATTGTTAATTCAAAATTTTATATACCATCGTGTTTTAAAGCAGTAGTAGAACTTTCTAATAGTGAGAATCACTCTTACACAACTAATCTCACCTTTGCGTGCATTTTCCATGACATCAACTCCAAACTGTACAATATCTCCAGAACATACTTCACGAGGTGGTGATTCTTCAGAACCTTTGCTGAGTCTTTGGTTGTTAACAAATGTACCATTACTGCTCTTTGTATCCTGGAGATAAAACTAAAAACACACGAATTAGCATTAGAATTCATGAGGGGTGTTTACTATAAATAGTAAAGCATACACAGAAGTTCTTCCAAAAACCAGAAAAGACTGCAGACAAAATTACAACAACTGTTTGAGTAAGATGAGTTTTAAGATAATTTATATAACTCTAAGGAAAAGTGTACTCATGAGTAAATAAGAGAAAGGTATAATTACGAAAATTTTCAGACATTTTTTTTCATTCTGTAAGCCTTGTTACCTCACCAGCCTTTGGCGGGTTACTTTTAATTTAATTTTTCGGTTCGGTCAACATACCATTAAAAGCATAGAAATAAATACATCGTTATGAATTACCGTACAAAACAATAGGGTATCAATTAGAAATATTTATTGGCATCTTTGAATTTATAAAAAGTATAAAAAGTAGCTAATAATATTGTAGTACTCGTAGGCATCAACAGACAATAATCAATTTGTGTAAGGTGTAAGACATTGACACTTGCATGATTATGCTGCTTTGGGTTTCCATTCGTATAATAAGTAAACAATACTAATCAAAATCATCTTTCATGTCGATCAGACCAGATATCCTTTCATTATTAGAAATTACCCAATACTTATTAGCTAGAAATTCAGCAATTTCGTTTTGGCACCTGACATGAACAAACATTTACTTAACACTGATATGCTAGTGCACTCAATACTCTATTACCGTGGATACAAAACTGTGTATATGTTACCGTCAACACCCAAAATCACTTGAAACTTATTGCCTTGTGAAATATTGGTGTTAACAAAACTCTTTCGTGAAAACTAATATTTATTAGTGAGAACGAGAATTATCCAAGTTTGGTGGGAAAAACAAGAATTGTCTGACATTTGTTAACAAATAATTACAACCAAGTTTTGAGAGAAATACAGCAATTAGAGGTGATATGAAAGGAATTAAAAGCCTATTTAAGGAATGAATCGCTTTAAATGCTCCATTGCCAACAGTTCTCCGAAACAGAAATAGAAAACGAAGACCACTAGTAAATAACTGAGGACACACCGACGATTTTCTGACAAATTCTGTGAAAAATAAACTTTTCATTGTAAACATCAAAAACGATTGGTAAATATTTTTTTGCTAATTAAATTATATCCACGATCTCTCAAAATTATAACACAAACAGCGCTACACTCACCTGCATAACATTATTTTGTTTTCAGATTTCCATCCTTGGTCCAATGTTATGGAGGTTCTACTTTCTTTCGGTCCAACTCATAATATTTCAATAATCTGACTTTACTTTGTTGTCCTCCGGGAAAATTTTCAACTAGATATTGAGTATCGCAGGAGATACGTGTCATTTTCTTGGTCTGCGTGGAAGGTTTCATTAACTTTCGTCGTGAATTATGTGTCAACTCCAGTGGCACTATCATAATATCCTTCTTCTGTAATAAATATGCCTTCTTCGGCAAGTGCATACTGCCTTCCTGGCACATCTACATCTGAATTATGCGACATAATTTTTATTTTGGAGAACTAATGAGAATTCTGATTAAAACACTTGATTGCTCAATTTCTGAGAAAAGAGGTTTTGATTCTGGATAACAATTTCTGGCAGGAAAAACTAGTTAAAGTAAGTACTTTCATATTTGTCGCTGTGATGAGCAAATATTAAAAATATTGATTTCCAAAGCACTTATTATTTTCGGTAAACAACACATTAATTTCCGTCGATTGATTAGATGTTTACAAGTACGTACATTTCTGGAGTTATCTGTGCTCATGTCAAATAATTTAAAAGATATTGTCAATTGGAAAAATGGTATAGATAAAACAAAATAGAGAATAAAACGTATAAAGCACAGTATACACGTAAAATAATATCCATTTTTATTTTACTTATTGTCAAAATGTTAAAAATTGTATGTGATGTGCTATGGGGAGAAGTATATACTGTGCTCGTTTTCTGAAATTCCGGGATCCCTTCCCTGACTAATATACAAGTTGAATTCTGAATCCTGACAAAATGAGCATTTAAAATCTGAAAAATTATTGGAATCGATAAGAACCAGTGGCCATTCTACAATAGAAGGTAAAGGCTGCTGGTTTAAGGCAGAGCTACAAGTGTAATTGAAATTGTGGTCAGGATGGCTTGACACAACATTCTGGAAGATTTTTTGATAATCTAGGCATGAAGTTCAACCCAAAGGGAGGTTGTATAGTCTTTCATCAATGATGCTATAAATTTCCAGTGGTGTTGTGGGTTACGTTTAGGTTGACCAAGGTGGGATTTATTATTATTATTATTATTATTATTATTATTATTATTATTATTATTATGTACGCACTTTAGCTTCTAAAAATACTGGCATCCATGCAAGTTATCGTAACATGTTTCATAGTGACTTAGTATGTATTCTAGAGAGGAGACTAGGCCATACCTTCCGTGTTGGTCCGGCTTTATCACAGTGCCCGAGAGAATCTCCTTGGTATACGGTCCGTTGTGCATTTATGGCAGGGGTGAGCCACCGCCGAGGAAACATCCATATGACAAGTGGCAGTGAGTAATCCGAAGGATGCAAGAATGTCTCGCGCCTAGCACCACAAGATGAAGACATTTTTGTGAAGTCGTTGATGCTGGTAAGTTTAAAATTCGAGATCTGTCAATTTCTTTTGCCAAACACAATTTGTCATCTTGTTCGTCAAACAGTCAGAATTGCCATGCACATAAAACATTTAATAACACTTTTCGTTTCATTGTAGTCACTAATGATATCTCTGGTTTCTGAACAGTCAATTTAGCAGTCTAGTCAACTATTTCATTTCCAGTTATTCCATCCTTCAAAAATCTATTTTTAATGTTGCAGCATTAGACGACGCATTTGATGTTGTATATTCATTGTCAGAGGGGTCACATGAAGAGGAGGAGATGAGTTCGAGAGTACTTCTGGCACTGCTGCAGACCACAAATTCTCGTCTTCAGCCAACTTCGCGTCAATGGCCTATTCAGTTCACTTCTCCTTCTTCTCCTTCTTCTTCTTCTTCTTCTTCTTCAGAAGAAGAAGAAGAAGAAGAAGAAGAAGAATTCATTTCCTATGCAGATCATTACTTCCCAACATTCATCCCATATTTTTTTTGTTGAGATGACCAATTCTGCTATACACTGACCATCCAAGGAATACGACGAAGGTTTATTTCTATGGTAAGAGTGGCCAACTTTATTAAATAGATTACAGCACTTCGAATATTTAAACCGATCTTCTATGTTGCACAGTCGCACGCACTGTAAAGATTTCTAGAGCCTACGGCGAAAGACCACAGAGTATTATAACTGAGAAGGCACTCAATGTAAAATTGGAGGCTCTTATTTTCATCGAGGGGTAATAGCCATCTCCACCCCTCTCCAAAGAGTCAATAGTGCCGAAGGGTGATCTAGTCAATGGAGATGGCGTATAGACGACAACCGGAACATTTAAAATTACAATACAAAGCAATTTTTCAAAATGGAAAATTATAATTACATACATATAATTTATTTTATGTAAAATTAATATGCTAGGCAATTTAGAAGCGAATAATTATTAGGATTTGGAATTCTGAGTCCGTGAAAGAAACTGTAGTCAAGGATACGCAAAAACTTCATAACACAATATTTATTTCTAAAGTACATAATCAACACAATGTAAACAGCAATAATTTTTAAAAAAGGACACAGTATACATACATTAAGAATAGTACATAACAATTCACTTTACTGTAGACTGAATATTGAAACCCTCAATTTAGAAAATTGTCAAAAAACAACAAGTGATAATTACTTCTTTGTAGTATCATTATCTAAACAACATACCAGTTATCAATACATGTGAAATTTCAGCATATTATCAAAACTGCAATTAAGGTGGTATAATATTAGGGCTGGAAAAAATCATGATTTAAAAAAAAGAGATTTTATTTAAATGAGATTTGATTTGAATAAAAATTTTAAAATTGTATTATTTTTACTTTAAACCAAAATCGTTAAGTGATATATTTTCATCCTTGATAACTTTAAAAGCAGAGAAAATGGATTAAAACATCAGTTTTAAATTTATCATTAAATTATTGTAATTTTATTTTAAAAATGAAGATAGTATTTATATGAGGTGCAATGGTTAGCGGTCAGTATAATGGTTGTTACTTGCACACTATCTCAAATTCTTTAACGGTCAGTGGAAACAAGGCTTCTCACTTAAAATGAAATTTTATCAATATACACATAAAGAAAAAGATTAATATTACGAAAACTAGTAAGATGTCTGTTTTCATTAGTTTTTAACAATATTGATTTTGTTCTTTAAATGACTATTAATAAAATTCCATTTTTATTAATACTTATCTTTAAAATGTACTTTAAGTGGCTTTAGAAAACATTTTAACACAAATCTAGAATTATTGACACAGTTAAAGCTTTAAACGCGTTTTGCTCGAAATTAGGTTGGTGAGTGTTAGGGCAGTATTGCTGCTAAATTCGTTATTATTTACAGACAATTAAATGGATAAAAACTAATCGATCATTTAAGTCTATTAGTGCATAACTCTACTACAAATTGTTTAGTTCTTTGTTCCATATGTTTGTTCATTTTGTTGTATTGTTGTATTTATTTTTTCAAAATTGTTCAATTATGTGAAAAAGTTTATAAGAAATATAATATATTCTTTTTTATTAACTTTGTGATTGAAATGTTTTTATCTGAGTAATTTTTAATTTACAAATATTTAAAATTGTATCCTATATAATTTCAGTAGTATACGTACCTTTTGCGGCTCTCACACACAACCAATCTTTCTAAATCAGGTCTCTAAAGTAAGAGAGTTTCACGGAGTCGTGACGAAATGCACTTTCACTTTAAAAATATGAAGGATTTGTTTAAAAAAAACGCACCTAAATATTCATATCAAATGCAACCTGCAACACTCAGCCGTATTTTTTAAAAATCTATATCGTTAATTAACTTGAAAACGAAGCGCCCTAAAAGGGCCTTGAAAACTTATCTATTGACGCCAAAGGTTTCAAAGAAATTGGTTATATGCTTCTCGATTCTACCCCACCTGTTAGAGCCTGTAGAATTAACATTCTATTACATTTTTGCTGGTTCGACCTTCTGATTCTACCCCACCTGTTCAGAGCCTGTAGAATCTTCAACTGTATGTGAAATTAAACTAATTACTTGATATTCTTCGCGATTGAATAACACGGGTGTATCTCTCTGCTCGGTAACGTTAAATAAGAATAATTTGTATTGACATGGGTGTATTGTATTATTATCAATTACAAGGATACTGACGGAGGATAAGATGACTACTGACGGAGGATAAGATGATTTTGAAGAAAAATATATATTACAGGCTTAATATGGAAATGGAAAAATAGGGAAGAGGGTGGAGGTTAAACATGCGAGAGTTCTCGCACGGGGTACACTAGTACAAATATATTTTCAAATAGTGCATATAATACATGTTGATTTAAATTATACCAACCCCATATAATATATTGATAAGAAGAGCCTGGATGTTTGTCAAAATGTCGTTTTGTTATTGTTACGATTTTAACACTTTTAACGATAGGAATCACTTATATCTGCTTATGGAATTCTATTAGAAGATTTTCATTTTGCCTTTTCCCTTCTGATGTCTATTTTAGATTGTTCCGACTTTTTGGCCATTTTTTCCTCTTTTTATCCTGACACCGATTTCTATAGAGTTGGAAATCGGTCTGCAAGCAGGGACAACACTAGGCCATCGTCGTGTTTTGTCTTTCTCTGCAAGCGGAGGCACGGTATCAAAAAGGAAGTGTTGAGCTCGGGCTTTATGGTCAGGTGTTAAAAGCCGCTGTTTTCTAACAGCGGCTTTTCTAACAGCGGGACGATACCCGCTAGGAACCTTCGATTTCTTCCACTGACACCCACAGATAGTATTATAACAGAGGCTTCCTTCCTTTCGCTACCCACACGCTTCCTTTTGCAAAGGGATCCCATCCCACACTAGAATATAGCCTTCGATCCTTTTCGAAAGCAGACCGCTCTGGAGGCCCCTCACGAGGGATCAATGGCGATTACATGAGTTGGAAGAACGAAAACAATATCAGTGTATTCACTTATGCCACTTGATTCAAAATAGCATATCAGCTCTGTTACTCCGTAAGAATAACATTATGTGAAAAAAATATTAGGTTAATAATGCTGAAATCGAGCGTGCCGTTAAGTAGTAATCGCTATGTGAGTGAATTTGGCGAAGACGTACTTTCCACCGATGGAGCTACCCTGATTTGCCAATTGTGCGAGAAAGCTGTCAACCGTGAAAAGAAATGCTTCATTTCTCAGCATATAACAGCAAAACATAAATCTGCAACCGCAAAGAAGAGAGGAAAAAAGGAACAACGGTTAATTTCGGCGGTAGATGCAACTTCCAGTGTACAATCCCAGCTTTCTCTCGATCCGCGCAAGGCATCCATGGACGCTGGTATTCCTTTTTTGGAAATTGGAAAACCAAACGTTTAGACACTTCTTAGAAAAATATACGAAAGAAATGGTACCATCCGAATCTATGTTAAGGAAAACGTATCTGACCATCTGCTATGAAGAAACTAAATAGAATTGTGAAGCAATTGGTGATAAAAACATTTGGATTTCCATTGATGAAACTACGGTCGCTACAGGACGCTATCTAGGCAATGTCGTTATTGGAAGCATGGTACCGACGTGCTGTGAGTTCTCAATATATCTTTTTACATCGGAAGAATTGGAGAAAGAGAATGGTTCAACTTCTGCTCAATTATTTACAAATTCCTTACTACATCTGTGGCCTGAAGGCATACGCCATTGTAAAGTTCTGCTTTTCATAACTGACGCTCCCTCGTACTTGAAACAGGCAGCTACAGCACTGAGAGTACTCTTCCCGAATAATGCTTCGTGTGACGTGTTTAATCCACGGACTCCACAGAACTGCTGAAGAAATAAGATCTTTGCATCCTAATGTCGACAAGTTGATTTCGAGTACTATAAAAGTGTTCTTGAAATGCCCTTTCCGTACACGGATTTTCAGACAAGAAGCGCCAGGGTTAGCTCTTCCTCCACAGCCGATATTGATTAGATGGGGAACTTGGATATCCGTTGCTGAATATATCGCAAATTACCTTGAGAAGATCCGCGAGGTTAAGGTTCTAAGGTAATTTTAAGGTTCTACCAGAAATTGAAGCTGCCAGGTAATCACAAACCTGAAAAAAAGGGGGAAAAATCTGTTCTCAGCCATGAAAGTCTTTCAGGAAACATTAGTTTAATGTAGATGCTGGGAGGAAAGTGTTTAGTTGTAGCACAAAGTACAAAAGTGGTGTAAGCGCGATTTCAATACGCCTACGCCCACTCCCACTCCCCGTCCTACCTCCCTTGGGAGTGGGTATAGGTGTGGTAGACTGGTGTTAAAACCCAGTTTTGCAACGTCAAGCGAACACATCACCGGCATATCAAGTTCAAATATTTCATGCTCCATCTCGGACTCGCTTTTTGTCATCAAACTCTCACTCGGTGAAACAGCTGCCATGTTTCTGATGTTCACTTTCCTGAGCTTCATTTTTCTTTTTTAACAATTTTTTTTAAATTAATTTTTCAAAGAAGAAAGTTCTTGTAGTAAATGCTCACTCTCACCATAACCCTCTTCGGTTCCTGATTTTCTTAATTTGGCCTTATCTTTAATGTTCAAGTTAATTAAGTGGTAGTCAATGTGCTCTCTTACAGCACAGAATAAAAACGTTTCCTCGTTTATTTTCATGAAGTTCGAATAAACCAGTTTCCATTTACTTCTATCTTCGTAATTTGCAGCATATGTATATAGGTTGTCGTGCAAGCAAGTGGCCGGGTTTGGCGAACGGTTTGTTTGCTTTTACTCTTGAAACTATTGACAGTAACCAACCACCAGTATTCGAACAACCTTTCTCAGTCTATGAATTTGAGTTTAATTGCATTCAGCAATTAACAATAAGAATACATAATGAATTTAGATTCTAAATTTTACAGATAATTTATTCTAAACATTTTTTCGTAACGTAATTTTTCAAGATTTTGAAGGGATAAATGCAGCGGTGTATCTAGCCCTTCCAGGCATCCGGTTCAAAATCTCAATGCCCCCTCCGCCGTCAAAAAATGTGTCCAACTAAAAAATAGTCATTCTTCCTAACATTGTTGGAAACGGCTACGTAATTTGGAAATATTACAATTTTTGCAATGTCTGCGCTACTAACACAGCTATTACTAGAAAACGTCCAATTCAAACAAAGCGCCTTTGATGCATATATGTGTTCATTTCGATAGTTAGGAACAGCAATCATTTCTCACTTTTACAAATGAAGAAAACAGGAATAAATTTAACTGTTACAGTATTTGCAGGCAAATTATACAGAAGCCAGCGAGGCTTTGTCACAACAATGTGCAATTCGTTGGTCATATATGCTTGGCGATTTTTTTTTCAATTCTTAGCAAAAACGCTTATTTCCATCTGCATTCAAATTGCAACTTGTTTATGGGTATTGAAAAAAACAACTCTAAAACTAATTAAATTAATGTGAAGTCGTAGGCTTCCGCGGCCGGAGTCATGACCGGCCCTGAGGAAGACCACGAAATGATGGGCGAAACGTTGGCAACACAGCCTTCGACGCAGCGTCACCCGGACAGCCAAGATCATCCATAATTAAATTAAGGTTCTTCCACGATTTGTAATACTGAGTTAATTTATATATGTATGTATTTGGCGCTTTGGGTCGGTAGGCCAGCCGTCTACCAGTGTCCCCCTTGACTGGGCCTAATTATTTATTTCTTTTTGTATTTATTTTACGTCAAAAACAGTTAAAAAATGCGTTTGACGTGCTATGGAGAAAAGTGAATTGTGTGCACATTTTCAAATTTCTGTGATCCCTACACTAAGTCATATACTACTTAAATTTTGAATTTTGAAAGGGAGAAAAAAAACAAAAACTCCCATGTAGTAAAATCTATTTTCAAGGATAAATAAGCAATAAATTTTGAATTTTGAAAGGGAGAAAAAAAAACAAAAAAACTCCCATGTAATAAAATCTATTTTCAAAGATAAATAAGCAATAAATTTTGGCTCTTATTACTTCCTGCCGCGACAACATGGAAACGATAATTTGAATTGTATTTCCCACTGAATTCTAGAAGACGTGCACAGAAAATGAAGTTACATTTATGTCCAGAAGCAAAACAAGGGGCCATCTCAGCATTTGCTCAATGGATCAGGGAAACTGGACGAAAAACCTGATCGAGATGGGGGTCATTGACCCGGAAGCTGTAGTACAATAGTTGTTACAGGTTGTTTATACTCATTTATACAGACCAAATGGTAAATAATGCATTATGTATCATTGTTAAAATTAATGTTACTTCTTCTTGTGATACTCAGTATAGTCTCTAATTGTATAGAAACAGTTATGCAGCAGAAACGTTTTTGGGTTAAACTTTTCTATTGAATCGTTTAATGTCATCTGGCAAAGTGTTGTCAAATAATATACATGTATTGTAAATGAATTTTTTGTAATGAGCTGTTGATACTGTCACCTGATGAATATGATTTCTACGTCGAGTGTTATAGTAATAGACTTCGGCTTTTTCTGAAAATATATTCCCGCCCTTCAGCAAGTCATTTTTTACAAAAACCACTGATTCGTAAATAAAAAGACACGGTAATGGTAGAATTCCTAAATTAATTAAGAGAGGCTTACATGAATCACGTGGGTGTGATTTATTATTCGTACAATTCGTTTTTGTAATCTAAAAGTCTGGGAGCTATAAGATGTATTTCCCCAGAATATTATGCCATATCTCAGGCGGGAATGAACATTCGCGATACATACACAACGAGCAGTATGAAGGCTGACTGAATTTGCAAGAATTCTGAACGCGTAGCATAATGAACTTAATTTTGTGTTCAATTCATTTACATGGACGTTCCATTTAAGGTTTGACTGAATTGAGAGACCTAAAAATGTTGTTGCCTTAACATCAGTCAATGGTACACTGTTCATTTTCAATGGAGCACAGAATTGTTTATTTGAAATGGAAAACTGCATTAAAACCGTTTTCTTTTCGTTCACTATTAATTCGTTATTTCGGAACCAATTTGAAACATCTGATATTGCACTATTTACTGTTTCTTTATTGCAAAGAATGTTCGTATCATCCGCAAAGAGAACCGTTTTTCCGTTTCGAATCGTCGAGGGCATATCGTTTACGTAAAGTAGGAACAGAATAGGGCCTAATATCGATCCTTGAGGAACTCCACATGCAATGGGCAAAGGGTCGGAAAGGTGCGTACGTAATGTTCCATCATTCCAGTAAGGTATTTCAACTCTCTGAGATCGTTGTTTAAGGTACGAACATAACCAGACTAGAGCAATACCACGAAATCCATATGAAGGTAATTTTGACAGTAAAATTGATCATTGACGTCAAAAGCTTTTGAGAGATCTAAAAATAATCCAATAGGTGCCTCTAATTTATCTAAAAAGTCTCTCTAATTATTTTGAAAAAACTGATAGAAGAGAAATGGGCCGATAATTTTGAATTTCATTTTTGTTGCCTTTTTTGAAAAGCGGCTTAATTTTAGCTGTTTTGAAAATATCTGGAAACGTTCCAGTGCATAAAGATGCATTAAATATGTGAGTTAACGGATGTATAATGGCATACGCACAAGTCTTTAACAAAGAATCCGAGAATTCATCTAAACCGGACGAATATTTATTTTTTAGTTTACCGATTATTTTGAGAATTTCATAGGAAGAAGTTTCGGAAACAAACATTGTGTCTAAAATTTTGGGTGAACTGTCTGTTTTTGAATTTTGTGCCTGAAGACCCTTAGTGAGATCGGCAGCAATACTCGAAAAGTATTGGTTAAAGAGATTAGCCACTGTTGCCGGATCGTTCCCATTTATATCGTTATATTTTAAAACAACATTCTCTACGGGTTTTCTAGTTGATTTGGTAGTATTTTTTATTATATTCCACATTGCTTTTGTTTTATTATTTGAGTTCAAAATATCCTGATTCCGTTTTTCATGATTTTGGCCTGCCTTATGACTTTTCGTAACAATGTTTTGTATTTTTTAAAGTAGATAAGGAAATCTTGAGATACGTCATGACGTTTAGAAATGAAAGAAAGAATCCGCTTGTTTTTACAAGATGTCCTAATCCCTTGTGTTATCCAAGAATTGCTTTTCCGTGAAATATTTTTTTTTACTTTTTTGAATAGGAAAGCAAGTGTTAAAATGTAATGAAAGAGTTGAAAAAAAAAAAAGAATTATATTTGTCGTTTGTATCAACAGTATTATAAGCCGCCTTCCATGACTTCTGCATCAAGTAATCAATGAATAATTTAATTTTACTTTTAGTAAACAGTCTAGTCATACGTGTATTATTTATTGTGTCAGTGATCGCATTTCTAATAATGGTAAGAATTTGTGCATCGTGGTCACTGTATCGTAAATCTTGTGTTTCAACTTCATATCGAGTAGTAGTATTGTGAATTATAATTTGATCAATCGCCTTTATCGAATGTTGTGTGATCCGTGTAGGTACATTAATTGTAATGTCTAAATTAAAGGAATTAATTAAATTGAGAAACTTTTCTTTCTCGCAAGATTCGACCAGAAAATCAATGTTAAAATCTCCGCATACAACAATGGATTCAAAAGAGTGATTTCTGACTTTGTTAAGTGTTATCTCCAGGTTTTCTAAGAACAAAATATAATCTGCAGTTCTCTTTGTTGGAGGTCTGTAAATGTTTATCAAAGTATTATCACTTTTAGTGAAGTAAGATGTACAACAGAAATTTCGAAAATACTTTCAATGGAGTACACATTTAATTCCGCCAAGGGGATAGAATCAATATTATTTCTAACGTAAATATAGGAACCCCCATACGTAGGACCTTTATGGGATATTCTCTGTCTCTGTCTCTCTCTCTCTGTCTCTCTCTCTGTCTCTGTCTCTCTCTGTCTCTCTCTCTGTCTCTCTCTGTCTCTCTCTCTGTCTCTCTCTCTGTCTCTCTCTCTCTCTCTCTGTCCTCTCTCTCTGTCTCTCTCTCTGTCTCTCTCTCTCTCTGTCTCTCTCTCTCTGTCTCTCTGTCTCTCTCTCTCTCTGTCTCTCTCTCTCTGAGCTGCGAGAATTAAAGAGCGACATGAGGCGAACATGATATATTCTCTTCATCGTAACTAGCAATCAATATTCGCCTAGTTCAGCTTTTCTTCGTCACACAACTACGGAAACTGGGACGATTTTAGAGGAAAGCTACAACTATAGTTTTGCCTCGACCGGGAATCGAACGCGGGGACCACAGCAAGGTAAACTAGTACGCTGCCCATGAGTTATCAAAGAGGCTGTAAGTTAATTTATTACCACCTTATTATACTGACACCGCCTCCAACGAAGCGCGGGAAATTCGAATTTACCATTTAGATTTTTTTTCAGTCAATTGCAATGCCACAAATTCTTTACCAATGATAAATTACCATATCAATCATAGTCGAACAATTTGTTTCCTGGTGCCAGCGCAGTAATATCTAAAAGAAGTAAGGGATACTACTGCAATTAACGAAAGACATTCCCACGATTTCTAATGAACGGAGTTCGCATTCATATTTATGCAGCGTGGCCAGATAATTTCTTGTATATCCTACTTCCAGACTTCAAAAATCGTGGTACGTCACTAAAATTCCTGGTATCAATGTCAATTGATTTAAATTCCGAAATTCATATTATGACTTATGTTTTTAACGCTTACAGGACGTTCGTTAAACATTTCTCGATATTGTAATGGGACAGTCGCCCACGTATGGCATCGCAAATCATAAATATAAATTCTATTTTCAAACGCATATTAAAACGCGTAGTGAAGGCGCTTGTCGAAGAGCAGCAGGAATGGGGACGTTTTCCCGTTACCTGCGCGCCGCCCATGCGGGCGAGCAGGCTAGCCTTTGTTAACTAGCCCTGTAGAAAGGGGCGCGCCCGCGACGTCAATGGAATTTCCGGCCGCCGCCGACCAGCGCCGGCGTTTTCGGCGAAATTCTGACGTCGAACAAATTTCCTTAAAGACGCTACTTCACAGCGTCAACTGCCACGTCGATACAGCCGCGATTGGCCACCCCGTGTCGCGTGATGCCACAGGCCAATAGGCGTGAACATCGCGTGGGCGCGATTATGTGACCCTATGGAGCCACGGAGCTGCGGGGAAGGAAAATTTGGGTTCTTCTGATCCGAACTGCGTAGGCGAGCGGACGCCTGGCTGACGAGGGCGAGGTGTTCTCACGGAAGACGCGAGTCTTAGTATTTTTTGGCTTCGGCCACGTACGTCGAGGTAGAAGGCCTCGGGTTGCAAGGTGGTCTGCCGGCCCGAGCTTCGGTAATTACGATCAGCAATAAGTAGGGACCGCCGATATTTACCCGCCGTCGACCGCCAGAGGCCAGGGCGCGACGAGGCGGTCACGCCACGCATAGCGAGCGGCCCCGCCTGTTACGATCAGCTCCGGAGGTAGGCGAACCCGAGGGCAAGAGCCGCCGTTCCTGGCGCAGAGGCGTGCCTGGGCATTTTCTGTGCCGCGGGCGCCGACCACGCCGCCACCGCCGCAGCCATCGACCCCGAGCGCCGCCCTTCACGCGCTCGGCTACTGAATGGTCATCGGCGAATCCAGGCTATTCATCGCCGCTGGGTCGGGCAAGCGCCCGGGTCATCGCCACGGCTGCGCTAGCGTACCTGGGAAGGACACGAGCGAGTAACCGCTCGTAACCTCCGCCAGCGCCGGCGCGACAAACTCCGTGCCCTGCGCGGGCAGCTGCTGTGACGGGAGATGGACGAGCGACCCGCCGAGACCCCAACCATGTAATATAGTTATAAATTAGTCTGCAAGACCGTTTTTTGTGTCCGGCTTCACCGTGATTAGGCCTAAATATCTCTTGTGAATTAAATTTAAGTTAAATGAGGAAAATGTTTCATTCCAAGTAGCATGCCAATGCCCACGATACGCATGTTCCCGCTAGAAATTTCAGTGTTTTCAGTGGAGGTAGCCGGGCAAAGCTTTAACCTGCAGCTGGCGCCGGGTAAAAGGTAAGTCGAGGTCAACCCTGAGAGCACCTCCACTTGGGACTGTTACGAAAAGTGGGGGTGTTACAATATCGATTCATTTTATATCGATAAACTAAACAGACGGCTTAAAGTTCTGTCTTTCTACTTTAGCATGTGCTTGAAAAAGACCATCCTGTCACCGTTAATGTTTCTACGGCAGTGCTTTTACCAATATCTTTGTTATTTGTAATACTGGTAATATATTAAATTACTGAATAAAAATATGATACGAATTTTAAATCGTACGCCATCAAATACCTTACTTAAAATGATCGTATTTAAGGCTAAATGTACCGAAAAATACTTATAGGAAAAATCAATAGATCGCAGCACTATCACAGGGAATTCGATAACGCCTGAACAAATTGTCCGATTTTTGATCTGTAAACGGCAGTGGACTCCTTTTTAAAATAGAATTTACGCTACGAAGCCGTTTTTTCAAAAAATATTTCCAAAAAGTTTTTGAAAACTTTCTCATAGTTTCGGGAAGAAATTAAAAAATGTGGGCTTATAGCGCGATGACGACGTGCTTCCTGAATCCAACGACGTGTCAATCATGCAAATCGGATGAATAGGAGCGGCGTAAAGTGAACTTCGGGAAAACCCCTCACCCCCCTTCCCACTCCACGCCTTTGCGTCATCCGCCCCTTGAGGGCCCTGATTTTGTATTCATTTATGGTCTTGTAATAAATGTAATATTATGAGTAATTTGGATTGTTATATCTCCAAGTACTGAGATCCTTTAAAATTTATGATCCTGTTTTATTTAGAACCTGGAGCGTCCTTTCGAAAGGTTACGAATGTGACGACAGTCTTCATGAATCTGATAGCTTAGGGGTTCTCTGTGTTAGCCCTGAATAATAATTCATTAGGTAAACGAATGGTCACCTCGCTTTTGTTTTATAGCGAGGCTTCGTTTAAAATTTGTGCTGTCTTAAACAGCTGGCGACCGTACCTTGTCATTTGTAATTGTTACATTTCCCAAGTCACGAGGTTAGCCAAGTTTGAAATATAACACCACTCCACGCCTTTGCGTCAGCCGCCCCTTGAGGGCCCTCACTTGGCGCGGCCAAACAGCCAAACGCGGCGGCCTGCGGCGCGGAAGGTCGAACTTTCAGACAGGCAAGCCGGGCTGTCGGTTTATGCTTTCGTCCCTTTCAATCCCAATATATTTTTTCCACTTATCAAACTAGTGATGCTCTAACACAACCAAACGGTCTCGTATCATCCATCTGTAATAGTCGTATAAAACTATATATCTTGTTCACATAATTCCGTCTTCCTTCGAATACCATCAAAAAATGATTTGGGGCATTACTCAAAATATCGATTCCGATTTGGAAACTGATTTCAAAAAGAAAATCGAACTAATTGAGTAGATATCACCAATATTCAATGTCCTAACATCTTATTTTACATACATTTGACTTCCAAATCTTCCGTTATCATTCCACTACCAGAAAGAATGACCCGAGATTACGCACGAGCTCTTTTATCCCGCGGATAAAATCAATTTTTGATCTCAAAACGGCGTTTGTCTCCTTGATTTCACCTGATGAACTTGTTTTCCCAAGTAAAATCGCCGAAGCTAATTTTAAAACTTACAAATGGAAGAATCCAAAGTTTTTTATGACAATCATTTATTCAAAGAATTGTATTGATTTTGTTTTGTTGTGTTGTTCTTCGGTTGTTTTGTATAAAAATTATAAGTTTAAAAGGATCTCTTTTGTAGTAGATATGTTTGATTTTGAGATAATCTTACTCAATAGACTTATACTTTTGAGACAATTGTAGTGTTTGTGAACTATTCTAGTAATTACACTAATTGATATGTAGAATAACAGTTTCTGTGTCCCATTAGTTTAGCACCTGAAGATGTAACAAAACGAGTTACGAAACGTGAAATTGCTGAATAAATGATTGTCATAATGATGATAATTTGTAAGTTTTAAAATTAGCTTCGGCGATTTTACTTGGGAAAACAGTTTCATCAGGTGAAATCAAGGAGACAAACGCCGTTTTGAGATCAAAAATTGAGTCGATTAAAAATTGAATTGTACCTTTTTGTTACCAGGGCCCGGTAATAAGCGCTTTTGTGTCGAAAATGCCATATTTTCTCCAGCATTACATAACTTTCTCTACACCGCGGAAGCAGCAGGGAAAAAGTAAAAAGCAAGCTGAAAACTAATTGAAAGAATCTATCTAATTATAATTAATCACAAAATTCAGAATCGCGTCCTGAGGATTTTCACTTTGAGGAACTTATCTATAACGTCGCCCAGGTTAGCTTTTATCGAGTTTGTCACTTGACTCTCTATACTACTCTCTATGCTAAGGTTTTACTTGAAGTATTTTTAGAGGAGGGATCACATTTAAATCCATGACTTGAGATTTCCTTTGCGTCCTAATGAAATGTTTTAAATCACGTATAATTAAATCCAGAATAGGGCTCCCAAAATTTTAAATGAAGCAATAAATAATTGGGTCCCCGCGATGTCAAATTACAAATTTGGAAAACATTTTCGCGTCCTCAGCATACAATATGCAATTCAAACTTAACATTAGTCGATTTATCCTTCTAGTGCCCCTTGTTTCATATATGTAACCGCATTTCTGATCAACTCATATTGCACTAATTTGAAAATTTTATTTCTTCAAGAGGAGGAGATCCTAAATGAAACATAAAAGCAAGTTTTTTTTTTGTTTTTTTTTCTTTCATTCCTGATCGCTAGATGTCGATTTAACTGAGATCACTAAGTCATAGTACACTCCTGGCCAGGGCGTAATAATAACATGCGTTGATTCAAATCTTCATCTAAAACCGTGCTTAGCTGCTAAATGCCTGTGGTTAAGTCAAAAGGAAAGGCCGGTGTAAATCTAACGGTGGTTATGCTACTAGACTCAACAATGACTGCGCGCATGGACGTGGCGACCATGGGCGTGCCTAAATTACCTAGGGTATTAGAGGGTTAAAGTAATAAACAAATCGCTTTCAGAAGGAGCCTTTAAAATGTGTTCATTTATACAAAAAGAAAAATTTGCTTTTGGGAGCACCTTGTGTTCGGGGGCCCCAGGTAGCTCCACCAGCCGGGCAGCGGTAATTACGCCACTGGATAAATGCATTATTTTTAGGCCATCAAAATCCCAGACCTACACATAACCTCAAGTCATACATGAAATTTTCAACAAATCTTACAGCTCGCTAAAACGAAGTACTATTAAGTATCTGCCATAAAGTAGAAGTACTTACAGATAGTGCATTCATCGATTTTTCCATTTTAAATTAAATAATTTGGATCACTACTCTCCAAGCGCAGCCCACAAAACCAAAGCACACTCCACAGAACTTCCAACACAAACTACTAGACGACTGTCAACTCAATTATTGTAAACGACAAAAGCTCTAAAATGTATCCCTTCAAAGGAAATCCCGGCAATTGAAGTCGGCGTATGCGCATTACGCACTCCGCAATTGTCGTGCCCCGTCTTTTGAATTCACGACATGCAAAAACCCTCTACTATCTATTCAAACTATCCAGTCCACTACCATGTTGAGCTATGCAATACATCAATTTCTCTGTATAATATTACAATGATTTTACAAAGTACAAGTGAATTTCATTAATTTCACAAACGTTGGCTAACTTGTGCTTGAGCCAGTTTACTCCCTATTATTCTTGTAGTTCTGCCAACAGGAGAATATTTGCATATACTAAGTATTTATATAGCTAGAATGCAAGAAAAGTACACTTCAAAACTTCCTTTTCAAGAATATTATTTGTACGCATAATTTTGTGATGGACATTTAGTGTATAGGAAGTTTATTTAAAAGCATGATGAAAGTAAACAAAATAAGCTCTAAAATTTAGTATTTATGACCTGGCATTTACATCCATACGTTAATTCACACGCATACATACATCGTATTTCCATCTTTTTGACATGAATTGTGTCAATGATTATTATATTCTTTATAGTGATGGATGATTCTTTATAGGAACACTGTAAATCACACGTGAAAACTATCCCTAATCTTCAATTACAAGCACTGAAGAGGCATTAACAACTGGTATTGCTGTTCAAGGGGCTGGTGAAAAAAAACATTTTTCACAGACTGATCCTTAACTAGTTTTAACATCAGCCAAAAAAATCACGTACTATCCTGAACGGCCCATAATTGATCTGAACAATGAGCAACACACTATACTAGGATATATCACTTAAAATACAAAATTACTACACAGCAATATTAAGATTTACCAAAATTGACAGTATTGTACTACACATCATCACTGGAACAAATGACACGTCCTACTTCTTCTCCACCCTCTTTTCCAGCAGGTTGAGAGGGGTCTAAAATATAGAAAGATGGTGTTACTGGAATTCAATATGTATAGTGCCGAGTCTCATCTTCAGAAAATGAGTTATCTACACTCACCAGGTCATGCAAGGAAGCCAAAATGCATGGTACATAAAATGAATTCACGTAGGGGGGGCGCATTCCATACTGCTATTTTCCGCAGTCAACATTACTGGCATGAAGTGTCGAATGCGCACATGCCTCCTCGTTAATGTTCTGCACGGACAAGAAGCTAGGTCCTAATAACCAGGAGATATTTCCTGCATCTATAATAAAAATTGTAATATATACATTAATAAGTATAAACAAAATGAATATTCAATTTAATATTGCAATAAAAAATAAAAATATATATTAAAAATAAAGAGAACACGTTACCATAATAATATGAAACCGTTTTTCACGAATCATGCAAAACATTTAATATCACTTACGTTTCAGGATAGCGCGGAATAGTAAACAGCTTTGTACTTTCCCATTCTTCTATTTGGTTGTACAATCAATCAACAACGAATCAATCGGCCATCACATGTCGAAACCTTAAAGAAGTTTAAATGTGAAGGTAATTTTTAAAAAGCACGCCAGGCCTTTCCAGACGGGATGCATTCAGGTGAATGAACTTAACGATTGCTTCGGGACAAGCTGGCACTTCTCAGAAATTCAAAATGTACTAATTTATACCAAAAATCGAAAATGTACTAATTTCGCGACAAAATTTTTGAAAATGTGTTCAATTATAAACAATTAACCTACTGGTCCTTCAACAGCATGTGCTTCCTCGCGATATTGTATATATGTAATATTATAATATGACAATTTCTGTCTTACACTTCAATTACCATTTGAAAAATTCTTAAGCAAACGAAGCGCGAAAAATAGATTAAAATATAATTTAATTTCAAACGTTGAAACGAAAACAGCTTTCTGCCATTGAATTCAGTGTGTTCACGTTCTACATAAATGTACCAACAATGCGGGATGCGTATTTTAGCCGTAAATATAATTATTAGTTTATATTAACCTGAACGTACGGCGGCCGTCTTCAACTCCTGTTATCAGTGCGGCGTTACAACAATGTGTTGGAACAAACAACAATCATGGGATGCCCATTTTACAAATTAGCATTCTTGACACCGCTAGCAAAAAGATTAAAATGGATAGAAAAATATGATAATTTAATATAATATAGTTACATTCATTAAAACTAATGCGTGTAAAAATCAAGTAATCTTCATTCCCACATCTTATTATACAAAGCGAAATCTATTTGTTTTCACATTTAATTCAATTAAAGGACCCAATTTAAAATAGGTTTTAAATCATTTCTAAAAGATTAATTTACTTAAGTAAGTTTACAAATTAATCTTTCAAAAACTATAAGCTTCTTCCTGTTCAGTTCTCTTATATTTAGTGGTAATCGGACATTGTAGGTTGCAATAATAATTGTGTTAGGATTAATTCTGTTTGATAAGTTATTCCAAGATCCAATTTTCCGAAAGTAGATATTCATTACTACTTCGCTCTTTCGAGTTTCCTTGCTTCCATGTTCTTTGTCCAGTTCGCGATGAGTTGCATTGTGCTTGTTTAGAGCGCCTTGTTACTTTTCTTAGTTTTTGTAAGATCTTCCACTTCTTGATCTAGCAATGTGATTCAGTTTCCATTAACTTTCAGTTTCGGAAAGCCCATTTTTACTCTTTTTCCGCTGCCACTTTCCGTTTTAGATTTCATCCTGATTGCATCTTGTATACGTTTTCTAGTTTTGTCATATCGTCTTCACTAAAATAGCCATAACCTTGCAATTGATGTTTCTTATTTTTTTATTTTAGTGTTCCCCACCGACTTCGTATAATTCCTCTTTCCTTCCAGTCTTTGCCGACATCTAGAGGATCTCCATATACGTTGACTTGCAATTTCTGAAAGACTGATCCTTAGCTAACGTAGCAGGTTTTAGTTTTCTCATTTCACGGCTTATAAAGATGATTTTTGCCTCATATTTCCTTCTTCTTCGTCATTTTCTATGAGTTCATATGTGATAACCTCAAAGTTGTCATTCTTCATTTTTTCCATTCCTTTAATTTTTTTCTTTTTTTCCCCTTTTTTTTTAAATTTTTTTTTTTGATTTGCTGTTCTTCTGGGCATATTTCCCAGCTCCTTAATGGTTTCTTCTCTGAATCTTTTCAAAATCTTTCGTCCAGGTTTTTCGCGTTTTTTCAGATCTTTCCTAAGATGCGAGAGTTTTTGTTTCTCTTTTCATATCATTATTGTTCTTTTAGCTAATACAAACGTTAGCATGGATTCTTGTCCACATTTATGGCTCTTTTTGTATTCTTCGCACTACGCTTATTGTCTTCAGAATCCATTACTTACCATTTAATCGCAACTGTTCGATTCTGGGCCCCTGCCTCTTCCGTTCATTTATACAGGATTAACTTGAGCTGTGCTAGTAAACTACCTACTAATCAAAAGTCGACAGGGTAAGACAGGAGCTTGCACTATACATTCAGGAACCTTATGCAATTTGAACCTCCTTTCGTACTTCGTCCCGCCTACTTAAGTCCGCCGTCTACGAGTCGAGACACTGGCCAATCGCTGACGCTGATTATATATAATGATCAGACTGGACCACACTCCCATGGGGTGGGGGAGAAAAGAGTCGAAAAACTTCCATTTTTTATTGCAGATTATGATTATCGAGAATAAAATTATTCCAATTTGACCTACGATTTGAGTCATTTCGGTCACAGATGGCGTGGTAATCGACAAAAATAAAAATGGGTAAAAAATTGTTGAAAAATGGGGATACCTGAAGAAATAGGTACCAAACCAGCAAAATAAAATTGAATGTTTGATACACCGACAAATGCTAGTTAATGACACTATAATTGTCCACCCACCCACACGCCCGAGGGGTGGGGAAGCTAATAAAGTCGAAATTTTCAATGGGAAACCACATTCCGGGCGTTCTGCCTGATAAAACAAGGAGGGGCTACTCGACGCGCCATTTTGACGTTTGTTGATTACAAGGCTACCTGTGACCGAAATGACAACAATCGTAGGTCACATTGGAGTTTTTTTTTCTGGGAATCCGAATCTGCAACAAAAAGATGGGGGTTGCCATTTGAGTCTTCCGACTTAACTCTTCTGTCACCTTCCCCAGGAGATGGGAGGGGGGGTCGAGTTTGATATTAAATGTACCCCTTCAAGACGAACATTTTTCATTACACACTTTTTTGATCCGATGTCTGGTTCTGGAGATATTTCAATGTCTTCAGATAAACAGAACACTCTGTGTATGTACGTGTTTGTGTGTGTGCGTCTGCGTGTGTGTTTCACGCGATGGGAAGTAACGTACCCGACTCGACGACAGAGAGTAGCCAGCGTCTCGTATCTTGGGGCAGCGACAGTTTGTTTCTTGATTGTTTCCACACAGTGCTCGATAGCCGGAATGCTGAATTGGCAGCAACTGATCAGTACACTGCAGACCTTCTTTCTTTCTTTTTTTTCTTTTTCTTTCTTTCTTTCTTTCTTTCTCGCAGGCGTTCGCACGGAAGAACGGGTTGCGAACAAGCATTAATCGTAGTGAATAAAGAATACTAAATGAATTTTAAAATTATTTTATTTCACATTTATTAGATTGAATGAGTTTTAGTCTTGCCGCGAAACTGAAGATTTCTAAAGTAATTTCATTTGCCATTCGACAGCCGAGAATACTGCAAGAAAAAATAAAAATATAAGAAAATGGTCGTAGTTTTGAGCATTTTAAAAACAGAACCCACATGATTTTGACATCCCTCCCCGACCCCGTTGCATCAGAAAAATAGCAGGGATACTGGGCAAAACTAGGAATCACCGTGTAAAAGGGCCACGGCTCACGAATTTGTTTTCCTGTAAGTATGGACTGTACTATCAGCACCTCTTCGTCTCAGAATTGTCATCGAATCACCCATAATCAATCTTGACTCCTGTGCTTCATATCTGTTATCAGAAATCGTTATATTAACACATTATTTCTACAAGATAATATTCAATTTGTTTAGTTCATAAAAATGGAGTTAGAAACTATTTTTCTTCTTCTTATACCATCACTTCGGAATGTCTTTAAAAATTCAATACTTATTATTCATTTTTCTACCGATGGAAACATTTTTCATTTTGATATATGACAGTAGAAACGACTTTAAAAAAATCGAGTAGTTTTCAAAGATGAATATTTAAAATCCCATTTGGAATATCTTCATGACTAAAATTCAGTTGAGTTAATTATATCAAAATCACTGTTCAAAACATATTTTTTTTATTTTGCTTTGGGGACACATGCGTCATACCTAGCTCGATCTTTTTTACTCTTTCCGGTCTGTCGAACTCGATTAAATCTCGGGAACATTTCGAACTATAAAACTGGTTTAAAATTAAGCCAATATAACGCCATAATAGTTTTTTTATCACTGAAAGGTTACCGCTGTAGAAGGTGAGTTCTGTAATAATTACGGGTAATTCACAATGTTTCGCATTTCTGCATTGTACATATTATACGGATAATAGCTAACGTGATGAAAAATTAGTTACAACTAATTAGAATACAACTAATATTTGACGATAAATCAAATCAGAGATGTTAATGAAAAAGTCGTTATGTTGTAATTTCTGCGGTTTCGGTGGTGTAACAGCGTAAAGGACCGTTATAATCAAGTTCATGGGTTCAAACCCGTGTGGATTAAGCGCGAAAACAACCTTCGTAAGCAAAGCCGTTTGTCCCATGTCACAGCAAGGAGGAACTGTCGGCCACAGGTTCTTCGAGACTGGAAATGTCCACCCGAACCTAGTTTATCGGCGGCAGTCACGTCGTTTGTATACGTCAAATTGGATGTAGTAGGTAGACGGTGCTGGGCTCCTGGGCACTCGGGCCTGCTCGGGCGACCGACCGGTTAGGCATGTGCCCACCCACCATGAGGCAAGATTGGGGATGGGCCATGGCCGCAGACCGACATAGGAAAGTCCTACTGACTGCGATCCTCACGTCGAAGTGAGAAGCTCAAGGAACCCTCTGGGCTCCTGGCCTCGTTCTTACGCAAGAGGGGCCGCCACAATAGCCAAAGCTTAGGTTAAGCCAACGTCTCTAGTAGATAATGGACGCGCCTGCCTCTACTCTGAGTATCCCGGTGCCTCTCTCACCGTGTCGGAAGCGCGTAACTTCCCTGAAGGGGACCATAAGGAAGGGCCGGTCATCCCTGGTTCACATCGACACTCTCACTCGTTCTCCGTAATCCAAGCCAACTGGTCGGCACGGCTTTTGAGATCTCGAAAGCCTCTTAGGGGAGGCCCTGGTGGTCTTTCCCATGGTATAGTATTCGTCCGCCTTGACAATCATGCCAACTTACAAATGAGTGCCGGAAACTAACTCAAAAGAGTATCATATACACATTGGGAAGTGATAAACCGCCTCTCGGTGGTACACAAGTAGAGAACACGCAGGAAACCGCACAGAACTACTGGTCGAAACAAATGTCTTTGGCTTCTGGCCACTGGCCAAAATGGACTTTCTCCAGACGCATTGTGACCAAGGAGGGCTTTGTCCGGTCACCGTAGAGCTTTCTCTACACGCATTGTGAGTGGCGCTTTGTAAGACTGCGGTGCTCGTCTCGAAAACTGGAAGCCCTAAAGTTGGCTGGGTGGTCCTAACCAAGCTTAATTGGGAAGACGCTCCTCTGGGACATAACTACACAAGGCTAACTAAAGAACAAAAATGACTAACACAAGAACCCTTACATTTATCTTCCCAATCGCCGCGTCACATCAATACCTCATTCGTCTCTTTCACTATGGTTCTGGCTTATTTCGAATGTATATTTTCTGTGACCAGCAGTTTCCCTTCATTTATTATTATTATTATTATTATTATTTATTATTATTTATTTATTATTATTATTATTATTATTGTTTCCATCTATAAGATAAAAAGAAATGGAGATCAGAGAACATAAGGAAGACAAAAATGTAAATAGTAAAAGTAGAAAATATAATAAAGAGGGTCTATCACAACCCAGTATATGATATTTATTTGAAAACAGATTGGAATATTTACTGAAAGAAGACATAGTTGAATCAAATAAGGAGATATATGAACACCTCAAAGATAGTCTACATTAACCGTCTAAAGAAGCACTTGGAAATACCTGTAAATAAGAAAAAGAGAGTATGGAGGAATAAAAAATCCAACGACATAAGAGTTAGAAACATAAGGAAAGAAAAACAACAATCATAGGAGTGTAAATGAATGAAATATACATAGGTGAACAAAAACAAGCGAAATTTGGAAGTTCATAAAACAGGTCAAATTTCCCCAAATGGAAAAAGTTCGCATACAAAGTATATCTGTAAGTAAATGGGAAGAGTACTTCACAAAATTATTAAATGATCAGATTTTCTAAGAACTACAGCGAGGGAAAAATATCACCGGCCAGAGAAATCACAGTAACCTTAGATAGGGTTAAGAGATGTAACAAGGAAATGAAAGGCGGTAAGGCTCCGGGTCCAGGAGAAATCCCAAGGGAATTGATCATGAATGCAAAACCAAAGTTAGTGCGGATAATGACGAAGCTAATTAAAAGGTGTACAAATAAAGGCGATATACCAGACGAGTGGAAAATGGCCTATACAACACAAATATATAAGAAAGGTAGGAAAGACATAATTATGTGAAAATTATAGAGGGATAGCAGTGACAAACACGTTCAATAAGGTATATGGAAGAATGTTAAGAGAATTAATACAAGAGGAATACGAGTGCGAAGAAGAAGGACAAAGTGGTTTCAGGGCGGGTCGATCTTGTATAGATGACCTGTTTTGTCTGCCCCAGGTGATACAAAAGAAATGGCAAACAAGGAGAGAACTTCATAAGGTCTTCCTTGATATACCAAAGTCCTATGATACTGTGCCAGACATAAATTTATGGTAAGTTATGAATAATAATGTAAATAAAATCTTAACAAACAAGGCGAAGGAATTGTATATAGATCAAAAGGGAAAAGTGAAAGTTGGAAAAAAGATGACCCAAACATTTCCTACATCAAAAGGGCTACGGCAAAGATGCTGTTTCTCACCTACCCTCTTTAAAATGTATGATAATGCGGTGTTACAGGTATGGCAAAGAAAATGTGCTGGGATGGGAATACAACTTCATGATAACACTCTATATCCGCTATATCTACAATTGCGATCAGTTGCTGATGGCGCAAGAACAGGAAGATACTGAATATATGACTAGGAAGATCAAAGAAGATTATGAGAAATGGGGACTAAGCCTCAACCTCCAAAAAACAGTATACTGGACACTAGGTAATACACATGACGTATTGACTATGGAAAGCGGAGAAATAATAAGAACAGCAGAGAACATAAAGTACTTGGCAACAACAATAGGGAAAAACGGTTTTTATGGAAAGGAATGTGAACTCATTAAAGGAAGAAGAATTTTAGGAGCCCTAAATCCAGAGATCCGGGTTCCAAATATAAGCAAGAAAACGAAAATTAGAAAATATAAATGTATGATTGAAAGTGTTACATTGTACGGAGGAGAAATATGGCAACTTCCAGAACAACAGAAAAAAATTGAGAGCCCTGGAAATGGATTTCCTCAGAAGAGCGGCAGCAATTAGATATTGCCAGACATAAATTTATGGGAAGTTATGAATAATAATGTAAATAAAATCTTAATAAACGAGGTGAAGGAATTGTATATAGATCAAAAGGGAAAAGGGAACGTTGGAAAAATTGGAAGTGAAAGTGGAAAGTTGGAAGGGAAAGAATTAGAAATGAACGGGTTAAGGAGATAATGAATCTGCAACATGATATTGCAGAGGAAATTGAAAAGAAACAACTCACTTGGTTTGGATATATAGATAATAGATGAGAGAAAACACTCCTTAAGAGATCATTAGAATGGCAACCAAGTGAAAGGAGAAAACGAGGAAGACCAAGACCAGGGTGGAACGACCAGATCAGAAAGATAAAGAAGTGGGAGTTACCTCCTGATTCCCGGAAGAATAAGGAAGACTGGAAAAGAAGGTTAGGCGCCGGAAGACCGAAGTCGAGAGACTAGAAACCGTCTAAAGAAGATTATTATTATTATTTATGCATTTTGATTTCCTTGTGTTTTTTCCGGTTCCCCCCTTCTTGCTTCAGAAATAGGTCCCTCACTGTTACCGTGCTTCTCCGGCCGTCACCTGGTTCTGACCAGAGAAACCACGGAAAAGCATCACAGCAGCGGTCACAATTCTCCTCCAGACAGCGGCTGAATTGTAGCTACTGTCCGAAATCCGCCAGTGTCGGTACTCGAAATCTAACACCTCCGGTCACACTGCATTGGCAATTGTTATATGCCTGAGCTATCCCAGCCAGTAATTGCTCTTTGGATTGGAGAATTTCTCAGTCTACGTACTCAACAGGTGCGAATTAGGTCACAAGCCTATGACACGCCCGGAATGGAACATATAAACGTTTTACGTAGGAGGCAAGGGTTTAAAAATTTTCATTTTTTTCTTTCAAATTGATATAACTTGCATATTTACTGCACTTGACTTTCGCAGTCCATTGTCCTGACCGTTTTCAATGTATCAGGATATGGATGAATATGCAGTGAATTTCGTGTTTCTGCAACAAGTTACAGTTTTCCCACTAATGTACTATTAAAATTGGAATTAGGTATGATAAAATGAGAGAGGCATTTTGTAGTCAACATGTTATTATCTACCTCTGAAACACGTTTTTTTACTTCAACTTCCTACAGTATTTCAGTTCCTTCTACTATGTGTAATGTCACTCCGGAATCGTAAAACCAGCAAGCCGTTAATTTTAAGTGCATGAAAAATAAAATAACTAAATAATCGTAATCCAAAGTACCTTTCCATTCTCATACCAAAGTAAGGCATGATTCCGAGATAGGACCTTGCAGTCGAAAATTGCGTTATTCTGGGACGCTCGAGCACGAGCAACTGATCGTCCAATCTTCACGGGCTGATCTAGAGTTAGAGTACGCTCCTAGAACAAAAGAAAAATGACAAGATAAATAGAAAACAAAAATGACATTACATCTACATTCAGGTGCCCCTGAGGAAAATAACAATATTTTGGAAAGTCACGGTATCATTCTAAGCAAAATGTTTACATGAACATGTGTCGTATTCCGCAGGTTTTCCAAGACAGAGCTAATTGTACAGTATTGTGTATGTCTCAATTTTGAAGTCTCCCAGAAAATATTCACTGTAATATTGGTGTATTTTTTTTAAATCGATAAATTTATTCCGCAAATTGTTACAAAAACTGGTGGCAGAATTTGATAGTAATAGTACTACTATAACGATACTACAATAATAATACTGTATTAATATAACAACAACAACAACAATAATAATAATAATAATAATAATAATAATAATAATAATAATAATAATATACAACATAAATGGGTACATTTTGGGTACGATATTGCTTATTGTCGTTTTCTACTCCACTTCACACTTCCCTTCACACTTCACTACACGAAGCTACTTTCCATGCCCGGTTCATTTCACTTCTATTCTCGTACCTGAATTCCTCACTGAATATTACACTAAACCCAACCCAACAACACTGCACTTAACTACAAGTACATTTCTTATTCCAAATAGCAAATACAAACTAGATAATATTGTTAATACAAACTGCATATTCAATCTAACCTATTTCTAAACATTTTTACAGTGCGAGGAAAAGTTTCAAAGACTGTCGAGGTTAGGCTGTTCCAATCCTTTACAGTATTATTCATAAAATAATGTTTTGTGGCGTCTGTCCTCTGCTTCTTTCCTTCGATTTTATAAGGATCACCTTTGTCATAGCGGATTCTCGATTCTGGTCTGAATTTCACCCCATGCTAGTTTCCTATGTAAGCATTAAATAGAGCGCAAAGTTTGGCCTTTTTCTACGCGTTTCAAATCAAAATATCGAACGTGCTTTCTTTATCGAATGAGAATTTTTCTGCCCGCCTTTGAATTTTATCTATACTGTGTCATTGTCCCTTTCTATAAGGGTCCCAGCAAGCTACTTCATATTCTAAAATAGCGTTAATAAGAGACATGAAAGTGTCGCTTTTGCATTTCGATACATTTTTTATGTACGCGCACAACAAAGTGTAAATTACTCTACGCTTTTCCCAATATGTAATTTACATGCTTATCCCAGCTGACTTTTGTATCTAAGAGAACTCCCAAATACAGCAAGAGACCTGAGGTATTGCGTCAGTCTTATTGACAAGATAAAACGGGATAACGACGAGTCCTACAAAACACGATGGGTTTCGTTTTAGAGAAATTAATTTACATTATATTGGAGATTCCCCAGTATTCAATTTTGTTTAAATCTACTTGCCTACTTCGATATCCATGTTTGATTTAAAGGCACTGTAGAATACACAGACATCTGCAAAACTCTACAAGTACTCGCACGCGCGATGTTAATATTCTCCGACAAATCATTAATGAAGGCAAGCAAGAGTAGGGGGCAATAACACTCCCCCATGGAATCCCGGACGTGTTATTCGCGGAATCTGATAACTAGACATCGGATGTTTAGGCACTCAAAAATCGTCTTTTAGGCACCTAAAAAGGCACTGAAAATGTCGAGAGTAAGGAGAAAAAAGGCACTATCATAAGTTACATACAGAATAAAATGGAAATTGTTTGTAATTTTTGTCTACATTATTTTGTGAACTTCAAATCCACAAAACAAGTACGAACATTTTAATGTAACCCTCCCATCTCGATCAGGTTTTTCGTCCAGTTTCCCTGATCCATTGAGCAAATGCTGAGATGGCCCCTTGTTTTGCTTCTGGACATAAATGTAACTTCATTTTCTGTGCACGTCTTCTACAATTCAGTGGGAAATACAATTATTCAAATTATCGTTTCCATGTTGTCGCGGCAGGAAGGACAACATGGATAAGAGCCAAAATTTATTGCCTTTTTATCCTTGAAAATAGATTTTATTACATGGGAGCTTTGTCTTCAATTCAAAGTAGTATATGTCTTAGTGTAGGGAACACAGAATTTTGAAAATGTGCACACAATTCACTTTTCCCCATAGCACGTCATACGCAGTTTTTAACTGTTTTTTGACGTAAAATAAATATATAAAAAATAAATAAACCTAAGATGCCAGAACGCCAAGAATGCAAAATATTTACAGCTCTTCTACATTTCATTCTTAATAGTTTGCGTTAACCAGTAATATTTGCATATTACCACTAACTTTTCATGGATCACAATACCAAATTTGCGGCGATTGGGGGAGAAAATCAGTTAGAATGCGGAGACGATCTTTCAACATCTACTGATGTGGTTGGCATATATTTCAGAAGTCCAACAATAGCAACCCTGAAACCTTCTGGTAATTTACATTTATTTCCACTTAAAATTTAGGTGCCCTCGGTGTATTGTCAATCGCCCATGTTCCCAGAACATGACTGGTATTTATGAAACAGCGAAATGGAGACAAATCTATTGGTATAATTTTAGGAATTCTCTCGTATTTTAAAATAAAAAGACGTGAATTGAAGATTTCGTAATGAATGGTCCGTTGGACCATGACCTATTTTTTGATATCTTAGCATTATATATAAAAACAATAAATCTATCATGTAGGTTTATATCATCTATATAAATCATAATCATCTATATAAAAAATAAACCTATCATGTAGGTTTCGTATCATTTCTGAAAGGCTTATTTAGAAACCCCAGATCGACTAAATGAAACAACTGTATCTTATCACCGCCACCATCTCGACGTTCGACAACGATTATTTTCTCAAATATCGATGCGGCATTGTTGCGAAATTTCAAAGCTTAACTTTGCGGATTGCTTAAAAAAATATATCAATATGGGAGAGTTAGGTTAACTGGTCCACTTTTTTTCAAATTTGCATTAAAATATTATTTACTTGACGTATACACGTGAAATTTCGCATGACATTTCAGTAAAGCTTTCTCCTTACATTGTGGGAACAAACATTTTGCCTACAATTGTTGTCAAATGCGGAAATTTTCATACATTTGCAATAGGACCAGTTAACCTAACCGGTAAGGTTAAGAAATAGGAAATTTAAATAAATTGTAAAAATTATATTGACGATTTATTGAAAAAAAAAAAACTTTCTTCTACGCATTGCTATAACCCTTTTCTGTAGAAAAATAGTGTAGGTTTGGAATAAATGGAGAAAATGCTTGGCGAAGATTGTACTCTTCCAAATTCACGATAAAATAAATCATTCTTTAAATATTTCCCTGTTGTCCTTCAGCAAGCATAGAAACTGTGTAACAATATCTACTATTGAAACAGAAGCATTTTGGTTGGTTCGGGAGAGATAGTTCAGGCATCAACTGGTGTCACTGTTAATTGCAAATCTTAATACTACTTTCAAATAGTATTCGAAGAAAATAAAGGAGTAACTGGACCAGTCCATAACTAACGTCCACGATAGGTATTTGGCCAGTTGTAGGCATTAAAGTCAGATTTTCAAATTTCATTTCCAGACAAATAAAGCCCTCATTGTAAAGCTAAAGGTCAGGAATATATGCTGAATTTTAACTTGGCAGGCACGACTTGTCAGAACATCCACTTGTGAAGTGAGCCCTGTCATTCTTGTCTCCAGGCTTCAGTCTCACAGTGATTGCGCCTACTGCGTTTTGATTTTAGTGAAGGCCATGGGGCTAGTGAAGCAGAGTAAGTGTTACACGTTATATGTATTTTCATTACAGATTTTAATTATTTAGTCGAATAGAGCTTTTCAAGTTTTAATAAGTAAATGTTCATTCATGTAGCTAAATTAATGCTTCAGGTTTCAGGTAACAATTTTGGTGCAATGGAAGGTTACATTTTCCTATTTACAAATTAGTAAAATTAACCGCGGATTCAGTTTTGCTGATATACAGCCAATTATGTACGAATGCGATTTATGGATTTTTACATGAGTTATTTGCTTTAATTTCCTCAAATTTCGTTTTGGAACATTCGGGCATCAACGTATTTACTCGAAGAAAGTTATTGTATGATGCAGCAACAAAATTTGAATATGAACAGAAAATTGAATTTGAAGGTATTTGTTACATGAAAACTATTCAACAAACAAATAGAAATAAGCATAAATTTCATATTTTAAATCTGATATGAAACAGAGTGGTCTTCAGCACATAAGAAAGAAGATGTGTTTATTAAAAAAAAGTGTGGTGGCTCAATGGCACATTTAGAGGAAATACCTAAAGTAGTCTTCTTGCAGACAAGAAAAGGAATTTGAAGATTTGAGTGAGAGCAAAGAAGAAGAACGGAAGATTTGACATGTAGATTCAAATACTAACTTATGCTACCAGGGTGACATTAGTGTTACGGAAAAGAGATGCTTCTAAAGTACAAGTCACATGTTCTCTAAACAGCTGGAAAATACAAGAAAGCATATTCATTTCATTTTGAGACAGAAAACACAGTGCTGACACTCAGTGCACTAGCTCTGTTGTTTAAGCTGATCTATCAGGAGGCAATGAAATAATTAGAAACGTGGCAGAAACTCTATCATGTTATATTATGCTTTAGAAATGACACAGTTATTATCCAGATAAGATGTCATGTGACTAGAATTGTACTGCAGTCGATTTACAAAGTGCTGATCAATACTGTTCTCGATTGTTGCATTTAGAAGAGTTGTACAAACTTCTAGAGAAGAAGATATACCTCATTAATGTTAATTTGCAAGTGAGGCTGTGATGTTCTAGCAGGCTCAATATAAGCAAATTCCTAGATGATGCAGATTTGATACTATATACTGAGTTCTTTTATTCCTTCATTCAAATTGTGCTTTGATAATTTGATCTGGCAAATCAAAACCATCTTCATACATTGTACCATCCTATCAGAATAAGATTTATGAAAGATCTGGACATAACAAATAGAAGAAACTCACCAAAACTCAATAAATTTGCTGCAAGATAAGTGACATTGGCAGACAAATTGTTCTCAAGTCAAAATACACTCTGATGCTCACCTGATCGATGCTAAGTATATAAATACTGTTACTCCGATACTTCCACAGTAGATGTTATATTTGTAGTTCAACAAGTAAAAATTTCAATTTATCAATTAAATACAAAGTTAAACCAAATATTGTTTAGTTATAGATCTTATTTATACTACTGAATTCATCCTATTTGAAGTTATTCCATCTTTCCATATTTTCTGTTAAAATGGCAGATGAGATCAGACAATGAAAAGCACTAGTGGAAATGACTACAAATCAAGAGAACTTGAAAATAAAATGCAGTTTAATTGTAGATGTACCTAAGCCAGGATGACATGCAATGACAGTATCTAGTGAAGGTTTTCCTTGGACCCAGAACTAGCATCAAATTATCAACATTGATTTCACACAATATGTCATGAAAGTGATATTGGAAACCATATCTTCTGGACATAACATTGTAGGAAAATTTTCAGAATATACAATAGAGCAGCTAAATTATATGATGATTATCCATGTGTCCTTGGCACTTAACAGTTTACAAGCTACAATACATGGTGTGCTATTGTGAGCAGAATGCCCTTTTTGTGCCAATGGGTCTACTTTGGAAGAGGCTGCTGAGCTCATAATAAACATTTTCCTTTTATCAAAATTACAGAAAATTGTCAGGGTATCTTGCAACCTAGACGTGTAACGAATTTAGTAAGTTCTGATCCACTCTCATTGCTGGTATGGACCAATGCCTCCAAATCAAGGAGGCCCTTTCCTGAAACCTTAGCTATGTTACTTCCAGCTGAAACTGCACCTGTGTGGATGCCTCATTGCTGAATATGAATCTTCAGAAGAACACAATTATCTTCGGATGAAGAAACATACACCTGTTATAATCTTTTCTATCACTATTTTGCAATATTGTGAACTAATTTTATCAACGACAATTAGATTGAATTATATTACTGTATATCCTGCATATTACCAAGATCTGGCAAAGAATGTGATTTACCAGTTATTTTAATTTTAGAATTTCTTTAGATTTAGGCTTTCTTTATTATTTGTATAATGCATTAATTTATTGTATTCTTTACGTATTGTTTTCATTACTAATAAAAAATGACCTCGCTATTTTGTATTTAGTTCAGCCCAAACATAGTATCCACAGAATGAAGCTCTGTTCATTAGAGGTTGTATTTATAAGCAAATAAAGTTTCAAAACATTTTCTGTAAAATCTCTTTCATATCACATAAAAAATACGAATGAGAGAAGTGTACATTGAAACAATTAAATGTAAAATAATTTATACTTCGATCAATGATACCTGATATTGGCAGTCAATTAACCTTTATATTCTTTATATTATAAGCCTCTGTACGACTTGTGCCAAGAAGAGAAGAAATGAAACACGCAGAAAATACTAGCAATAAGAAAGTACATGAATTAATCTAGTGTGATATTTTTTCTTGTGGTTATTTATTAATGTAATGCGATAGCAAAGCGAATGATGGTAGCTCACTTTGACCATTCAGAAAAAATGTCCTTACAATTTAAGTAACAGATCGTGTATGTCCTCCTACGAATGCCATCGATGGAAAAAGCAGATCCTTCCTCAACATTTAAGCAGACCATAACCTAGCCAGTCAGTTAACTATCTCACCATTGGTTCTAAATTAAGTAAAAAGTAAAAAACAAGAAGTAAAAATAAAAATAAGTTTGGCAAGTTCTAAAGTAAATTACAATAAAATTAAATTAATTATTTTTCAAATCATTCAATTTTTCTGGTGACCTATAGTTGGTGTGAAACCTAAAAGTTTCATTAATTTCAAGCAGAAACTGCGCCAAACTATCGTTGAAAATTACAACTTTTTAATGAACTAATTTTATACAACAGACATCTGTGTCAAAATTTCTATCTTCAATTTGTAGTTTTAAAATGGTTTTACCATTCGAAAATCAGAGTTATCGAGGAAAATGGGACCTGCATTCTACTTAAACGTCTTTGCGCTATCAATAGCAAAATTTGATAAGTTTAGACCACGTTTTGTTTTGAAAATGTCCGCGGCTTCATTTAAACTATCCCCAAAAATTAAAATATCATTTTCCACGACAGCAGTCAGAACAATCTACGAATATCAATTTTCGAGAAAATCGACTGAACGGTTTATGCGCTAGCATCGTATGGACGGATGGACATTAGGGCAGGCGGGTAGCCGTAACTGGAAGATTCTGTAACCGAGTCCTATTGCCGACAGGATTTGTAATTATTAACAGTTTCGTCGAACTATTATTGACTGCGACGCATAAGAGACTGTCTCGTGGCAGGTGGCGGAGTAGGTTGAACCATCTGCTGCCCGACCTCCTGAAGACTGCTCGACGAAACTCGGCCGCCTGATAAAATTTCACAAGTGCGGAACCGAAGGTAAAATGCAGTATTTCCTTTCTAATCTTAAATTCTTTATATGACAAATACCTCTATAGGACGTCTATACCGGTATGACGTCCATAAAGTTATACCAGTATTTTCAATGAAGAAACGTAGCTTACCATCATACATGTTATTGTTATTCTTTATTAATATCTCACAAAATGTTATTAAACCATTACTAATTCATAATTATTTATTATTTAAATTATTTGTATATATACATATATATACATGTGTGTGTTATACTAATTTAAAAGTATATAATTTATTTATTATTAAAGTAACTTAACTTAAACAATTTATATACAAATCTATTGCTTTGTTTGGTGAAAAGAATGTCTTTATTTTCCTCTATTACAAAAAATATTTGTGGCATATTTAAAAAAAAAAATTTCAGGCTTCCTTAAGGTTTGAACGATTAATGTTTCGTGATATTTCTTCCTTTGTTTCTTCTTTTCGTTTTTTCAAGCGCTCGGTAATGTTACTAAAGAGTGCCTCCATTTCCCGCTCAGAATTATTCGATGTGGGATATTTTCCTCTAGACAGTGACGATATTGAAATAAATGTTTCACATACAGAAAACGCATATGTCTATTTCGTGCTCAGTAGCTACATAACAGACTGATTCTCTGTGTATCATCATTAACATTGAGAAATTGAACCATTGTGCTTGAAATATTACCGTGAGATTAGACAAAACACCAGAAAAGCTGGGCATTTCTCCAAACGATCATGAAATCAATAAGCCAAGACTATTACATCAGAGTTAAAACGATATGAGCCAATGCTTTCTAAAACCTAGGTTCGGAAGTATCTTTCTTTATACAGCTTTAACAATAATAGAAATAAAGTATATATTTCTTTTTCCTCTAAATAAACAATCAATGACTCATTTGCTACTAACATGTAAATAACAATAGTAACCTGCGAGGTGTTCTTTGAACTATCATATTTATAACGATTATAAACAATATTTGTAGATTTTGCCCCCATATTTCCTTAGAGCACCACGTGAAAAAAGATAAACTCGTGACAGTACTGACCGTTCACAAAGAGAATAAATTGCCAGTTGGTATTGAACCTCAAAATAGTGGAAGCCATCAAGTCTCTTGCTTTAACCCAGTAACATCGGATGTCGTCCATAGACGTACCAGCGCTTTTAACTTCTGCGGGATGTTATCTGAAGACGCCATGACGCACCTTTTCCACGTGCGGGATGACGTTCTGAGATGGCGAGGCCGTTTCTCTCCTCGGCGAGGGTCGAGCGGATCATCCACATTCTAAGAGTATTTGTGAAGGTTTCTCTTCATGCTGGCAGGCCACCAGGGCAGCTGTTCTCTTGCTGGCGAAAGTGTTGTAGAGCGAAAGAGGGAGATTTTCAAGCACTGGGCCTTCGCATATGAGTGAGAACTCGATTAGCAAAACTACTCTCATGTCAAAGGTACTGACGGAGAAACTATGAAAACGTGATTCAAGGAGCTACCTCTGAAATTCTTTCCCAGTCAATGGGAGAACTCAAATAAGCTAGAATATACTAGGTAACCAATCCGCCACCTGACTGCTCATTATAGGACCTGCCAGTCAGAAACTCTGCCATGTAAATAGACATTTCCTCTGACCATCTCAATGGAGAAAATCACGACCAGAATTTACCTCATTACCTGTATGATTCTACTGATACCGGTATTTTGATGAGAGAATACCAGTATAATGCTAAATAAGAAATTATTTTACCAGGTATGATCATCGGATAGAGGTAAAATATCTCTAAAAATACCGGTATTTGACGTCTTATACATTGTTTAACGTATTTGAATCAGGTGTAATAGAATGGTATTTCTATACCGGTATAAATACCTTTACCGCTATTATTTCGGTATTCGGTCCCTGTTCACTAGGGCGTCCCCGGCCGTCGGCTCATTGTCTAGAATTGCCACCTCCCAGCCCAGCATACCATTGACCTGCAGAGACGCCGCTGGGCGACGTCGCTTTTTTTTAAACCAAGCAATGGTTATTTTGTTTTGGGCAATTCAAAGATAGAATCAAAGAAAGGCTTTTGATTAATTATTCAAAGATGATTCTATGATTGTCAATTGCATCATTTGCGGGGCCGCGTTTGTATTTATTTCTAATTTAACAGAAAATTATCAATTATAAATCTAATTAAACGAAAATTTCTTGGGAAATAATACATCTAAATTCTCACGACTTTCTTCCTTCAGATCATTAAATTCATGTTTTTTGTTCATCAATGTGTGTGTGTGTATTCTTTGGTGATATCGCACTTCCTTCACAATACCGAAAGAGAAATCCCGATATCCCTCAGCTTCCCGACAACCTCAACTATGTTAAAATCACGTGCGGTGACAATGTAGAGTGTTTGTAGTGATCCTTCTAGGCAGTGGCTGAGTTCTGATGACGGCGAAGTTCAAGAATACGTGTGGAACATTCATTGATACAGTAGCAGTTTATAAAATCTATAGAAAAAATCCTAAAAGGTAAGGAGATCTTTTTATTGTGCACTGTTGTTAATATAGGGGAATTTTTGGCTAGTGTTAATGTAATATAAACATTCATTGATACAGTAGCAGTTTATAAAATCTATAGTTTGGTAGGTGCAGCGTATGTTTTATAATATCATTAATATAAAAAACATTTTAGTCATGTTTGCAACGTTGAGTAAAAACATGGCCAGATTAGTAGATGGAAAAACAAGTAAATATACCTTTACAAACCGTTATACATTTTCCGATTATTCAAGAGGAACGACAAAAATGAAAATGCTAAAACGGAAAGTGAAGGAAACTCGTGTCTTGGCATTAATAACCAAACAATGGTATGTAATAAAAAATGACTATTGCTCTACCACTCTCAAAAAACACTCCCTGCATGCCCAGACATGGCCTCTCCTCAAGCTCTAATATTTCCCCGCCTGCCTGCATCTTTGTCTAACAGTAGCTCTCTCTCTTGTCTTCTCTCGTAGGTCGCGCGGTCATTCAACGCGAGTTGCTGTTAACAAACTGATAGTGGGAAGGCAACGTGTTTCTACGGTAAGAGGGTTGTCCAAACGATCAACAGAAAATAGCCATGTCGTGAGTTTCTGCTTTCAGTCCCTATTTTACCGTATTAATGAATAGTGACAATTACTTTACGTCGCTATATTATTCCACGAAACCAAATTATTACAAATAATTCAAAGTATATCCACTGAAAATCGATGATCCGTTGATCAAATAATGTTGAACATAAGCCACATTCTCTCAAATGCTACATACCATCAGATCAAATCAATAAATTTGTTTGGGATTTATAAAGGGCACAGTGTGAAACAATTGGTGCATCCTTAAAGAAAAACGTTTTGCAGAGAAGCGTTGCACAGCCACAGTGCTGAAGATGGAAGAAATCCTGCAGGCATGTAGTAGGAATACAGAGAAAGTGACAATAATTCCACAATGTGATGGATAAACAAACATGATGTATCCATTTCTTTGGACACTCCTGGAGTACGAGTTCCTCTTTGTGAGGCAGTGACGAGAGACGGTCTTCGATCAACTGCGTTTGCAATCATACTCCTTGTCCTTCACTTCCTTATCGCTTCGAGAGAAATCAGGAAGTACCACAGGGTGAGGCAGCCTCAGACTTACCAAGGTGCAAATCCGCCATGATGGTTTTGCGACAGTTCAGCTATAGATATAGTTCAGTACGGACAACAGAATCAAGTTATCTTTAATTCTTTGTAAATGGAGAATCAGAAACGACAAAATCAAAACTGGAGGGATAAGATCTTAGTCCTGATTTGAATATCAGTAAATGTTCGACTTTACCTTCACTCTGTAGTAATTAATGAAACCTCTCCAATATCAATGTAGATAATTTTCAATATTAGTCTGCTTTTGTAACCTTAGTCCCTGACATGTGGCTTGGGCAAAACACATGTCAAAAAAGAAAACAACAAATAACAGAGCTTATTTATAAAATGAAGTTCTCACATTATTAAATAAAACCTTTATGAGAGATGAAAGAAAAAATTACAGTGAAAGTAACAATGCTGTATGTTTTGACTTGGAAACTGTTATTGCACTTCCTCGAGGTAATGTTGGTTGCTTTTCCTATAGATGAAAGTTAAATGTCTTTAAAATATTTTTTAAATTGTCTGTACACATACATTCCACAATTTTGAGTATGTTTTATGTTTACCTCTGTTTTAAACAGCCAGTTTTGTCAAACTACTTAAGTATTCAGCAATATAAATTATTTTAATGTGTATAACCTGTCCGCAACGATTTATTACATATGTACGTGTGTGTGTGTGTGTATGTATGTATATATTAATGTATGTATATATATATATATATATATATATATATACTCAACATCATCAGCTACCTCAATAAAGAAATATGAAGTGACAATACCCGACATGCCCTACAAATAGTTCTAAGTGAAGAGATGGTACCTAGAACAAATTTCTGAACAATACTCCTTTAACAATCAGAACTTTATAGAAATGCAGATGTAGCATGAGGCCCGACTCGGACAGATGTCTTTCTTTCGGATCGAGACAGAAGTGAATAGATGGGTACTATTCACCACACAACCGACAGGGACGTAAATACAAATGAAAGCTTTATTAAAGTAATTGTCTAAGTATTTTTCACAAGTTAATCACTGTGATATATCAAGATTATGGAAATTCGATAGGAATATTAAACCATTAGTAGCTGAATGTAAGAATAACGATGTGATGGACTAAAATGATTTATAAAACCACGTTTTCATTCTCGTTGCTGGAATATGAAGAGATTTTGTAACATGGGACATGTTCTATTTTACTGTTAGCTTTTTCAGTTTAGTTTGACAGTTGCCATTCTACTTTTATTCCTATTTCATTTGTTATAGGATTTCATTTCAAAATTCTAATGGAAATTTTGATAATTCGAAAAGCATAGTTTATTAACCTTCAGTGCTTTCACTAAAACAAAGTTATGAATTTGAGTTTTGGACTCGCATTCTAACACATACATCACCTTCGTGCCGTATGGTTTAACTGGGTGTACAACGAGGAGAAGACGTAAAATGCTCAGTTTACATCGCGGTAGGCAGCGCACGGGCAAATGCAGGACAACGACGACCTTAGGCGTGAACGTCGCTCGACAGCCGTCTATCAGCGCGGGATAGCTTGGAGAATTCATGATCTGAGTCACAGAAAGCAGAAAGATGTTACTAAGTACGGCTTGGAAAACTTTCAGATGAATTGTGGTGCTGAATTAAAACGATGTAATATAAGGCCTCAGTAACAGACATTGATCGGACAGTTTACTAAATGTAGTCTTGATAACAATAAATTTATTTGCAGTGTGCAGAAAATCAGATCAAATAATTTTTATATTTATTGATAAAGTCGTCCTTGTGTATAATTCTTTATCTAAATTCATACATAATTGTGATGTTATTTAAATCATTAGAGGAATTGTCTATGTAAAGGTTTTGAACATAGATATAGCTGTGCGGTGTTCTGGTAAACATTGTTCATGAACAGTCAAGAGACTTTGCAAGCAATTTCTTTTTTTGAGTCACATGAAGCTGAATATTAAGTATAAATAATGAGTATAGTATTATTTAAGTTGAAAATTATTAGTAGATTTTGGTATATTGTTTATGTATTTTTTTTACAGATAGTTATTAAATTGTAAGATTGTAGGTTCATTAAGAGACCATTGTTTGAAAGTGTACATATGTATTTACTTGTTTGTTTCGTGTAAATGTAGATCAAGTCATATTACAGAAAACACAGTTTAGGTAGAGTGCTTCATTGTAATCAAAAAGTAATCGTAGGAGAATATGTGAACGTGTGAAGTGTACAGAAGATCATGTGGAAAGAATATATATTGCCATTACTTCAAAACTATGAAGTGCTTTGTTTGTTAAATGAGTATTAGTTAAGAGACGAATTACCACCACGATAGGAATTATCATAATTTTAGGTCTTCCAGGTTTGAGTGACGAACTAAATCACGTCACCAAAACAAATAAATAACAGATTTACTTCTATAGTGTATACTGCAGAAATAGTTAGTACAATACATATATATATATACATATACATATACATATATATATACACATACATATATATATACATACATATATACACATATATATACATATATATATATATACACATATATATACATATATATACTGTTACGTTTCTAGGTGGTGAGTCAAAGTCCTCATATTATTTTAACAAAAACTTGTTTCTTTGTTTCTGCACCGTGCTGAAAACAGTTGAGTATTTATTCCACACCTCTTCTCTTCCACACTCCCTTTGATCCCTAAGCACTAGCCTGGTTCCCTTCACGCGCTGGTCTCAGTTCCGTCACAGCCACGATGCGATGCACTGACCTCATTCACGTCTTTAAGGCACAATCCTTTGCTACTATTCACCGCGATGCACTTCACAGTTCAGCTCCTGGACTGGAGCGACTCAATGGTCGCCGGCGCCTCGTGTTATACTCGAGACAATCAGGTTTTCCGGACCCCTCGACCGTTCTGGAATAATCCGGCGGCAGATGACGCAATCCGCGCGCGTACAGGTAGTTCATTAATTGGGGCCGGCCCATTTGACACGCAATATTCGTTTACCTACACCTCCTTCGTTGTGATGCGTCTCGGGCGCGTTTGCAAAAAATCGTACAGATACTTGCGGCTGGAGCCTCTGGTGCAGTTTAGGTTAAAGAAGTAGCAGTCAATTTTTTGGGGATATGACGACATTCCATGGTGGTAGCTGCAGACTAAGATGCTAACCCCAGTGTATCGGAACGATACTTCAGCATGCTTCTGACTGTATACAGTTCAGTCCATCAAAACCACAGCCAGTTTGACATGGCAATCTTCAAGGACGTTGTCGTACGAGTACTGTGGCGTAATTCAGTCAGAGTTTCCAAAAAGATTTTCGCCGGATGCCTTGACAGTGGATGACTTACTTTTTATGATGAGTGTAAACATATCTGACTGACGTCATGCAGATGCAAATCTTTAATATCTGGTTGTTGGTTTTGCTGAATTTACTATCCTTCCGTATTTTCTCTGAATCGTAACCTTCCTCTGTCATATCAAATCCTGGGCGACTGATGCACCAATGCATATTCTAATTGGCAAACAGATCCGATTGCACCTCATTTGTTACCATAACATAGCAGTACCTTTCGTGATAATGAGACAAACTCGTGAATGTGAACTCCTGCATGTCCAGCTCACAAATTCGTGCAGTCATTTCTTACATCATTTTCGTGCACTTCCCCACTGCGTAAGAGGCCCAGCCGATTCGAATGAACGTCGTGGTTTCCATTCAGCAATTTTTAATTCGATGAACAACATGTTTATCATCTTCACCCTCATTGGTCCTTCCACTGTCGTAATTTTGCACACAAGCCGCAGCGTCGTTGGGGTTAAACAGCCAGACATAGTTGATAACCTCCTCATGCTTCGATATCATACCAGTCTTTCATCCTGTCACTTACAATTAGTTTCTTTCGCACCTGGTTATAAGTACGTCCATTTTCGTTTTTAGGTCATTTACAGTCTTCACCAGTTATTTCTTCCATTAGTTTATGAAACTGTAGAACATAGTAGACATAATTCCCTCCAGAGGATATTGCTTGGGTGTTGCCGGGTCTCATGAACAGATGAGCATTAGGCTAGAAGAAAAGGATTGTATGTATTGGTCCCAGTCGCGTTGTTGATATGGCGACCTTCATAAATATTTCCCCATTGTTCTGTTATTGCGTTCCACCATTCCGTCTGACTGCGGATGTGGGGCTGTTGTTCGTTTTCTTATTCCAAAGTTTCACACCTTGAGCACTGCAGATTGAAGTTCCGTCCTTGATCTGAATGTAATTCCAGTGGCACACAAATCAGCTCTTATTCCTTAACAGTACTTGGAGATAGGGTAGCCTCTTGGTTAGTAGGAATATAGCTAACCCACTTATAAAATAATCCATGTACAGTACTATTATTTCATCATTGACATTACAAATGAGCCAGCCAAATCCATGGTTCGTCAAAGGAACTCTAACGTTGTACCTCATCTTCGCTCTTCTCTTTTTTCGTGGCCATTGCTGTGCTTTAAACTCGACACTTCATTGCACCACATCTTTGCGTACCCCTTCCCATTAACCGTAATATCGTTCGCGCACTTTCTCAGGTTTTCGTTAACTGGATGTCCTCGATTCCATCATGCAGTTCCTCAATGTGAACCCTTACCTCTTGTTTGTATCCCCGTCCTCTTCACAGGCCGTCTTCACTTTCGAACTCTGCGCCCTTCAGTGGCATATAATCTGGACAGCAAATTCCTTTCTCTTTACAACCGTAGTGCAATCGTCATGGATTTTCCTTTCCATTCGCAGTGAATAATCTCGGACGGAAGGACGTTACGCTATCTGATTTGCGGTATACCGTCTACAAAAATGATCAGCTTGTCGGTGCCGATGCACACAGAAGCTGACTGTGTGTTGCAGCGAATTTTCTGTTCTTTCGGTGATTTCCATACAAATGGTTTAATATCGATTAAATGTTTCTATTCTGTTTATGAAAACAATTAATTAACAATACATTGTCTATATACTACGTATCCACATTAAATTATTGCGAGTCAGATATACGTGGTATGCATTATTGTTCATTGTATCTGAAAATGTTGTTGATACAAGTGCATGTGTCATGTTATAATAAATTATCATCATTATTTTAATTTCCTCATAATGTATGTATTGTATAATCATTATATTATTATTATTATATCATTATCATTATCATTATTATTGTATTATTAGTAGTGTGTGTCAGTAGTAGTAGTAATGGTGTGAGCGATGCATTCTGAGGTGACACTCAAACGCAACGCTGAGCTGGGGTCACTCCCATAACGAGCCTCGCCAGATGCGCTCGGCTGATTACCTGCTCCCGCGGCCGCTGTGCACCTTTCATAAGCCGCCTTCAAATACTGGCAGCACAACCTCGCCACCGCGCTGAGGTATGAGTGTTAAAAACGCAACCTCTTCAGTAATCGAATCCCACTGCACTTAATGTAGTTTGCTACTGAAGAACAGGAGCTAATTCTTGACAACGGTCTCCGTCCTGCTATTTTTGTTTCGCTGTGTTTAATTCTGTATCCTCTTTCCCTGATCTTTCTGAAGTTCTGAGTTGCCATTGATGTTACTGACGATGACCCATGGTACGATACATCTCTTCACATGACAACAATTCTTGCGATGTTCAAGTACAGTCATGGAAGCTTCAGTATTCCAGTGACTACTTCGACTTCGATGTTCTACTCTGTATGTAGATTCGTCTTTCAATCCACATGACTTGACCTTCGGTTACTTGAAATTCATCAGCCATTTCAAGCAGAATGATCCGTTCTCAAAAATTCTTTACCGTAGAGATATTTGTAAAAGTGTTCAGGGCTTTCACCACAGCAAGAAATTCTCTTCAGGAGTTACACAATGGTGCGTTCTGGCTGTTAGCACTGCTATAATAACCGATTCTCTCTCACGTCCATCGTATCTGCGTGTACACAATACCAACGTTACCCGTGTTCTCAAGTACATTATTCCATAGGTAGCTGGATAGCTCAATATAGAGCGCTGTAACAGCTTTCAGCGCGTTGGCAATCTGATCCCATTGAAACAAACGCTTTTCATCGATCATTGGGTGTGGTTTTTCGCGATGGCAAATCCAGAAACATATGGCGACAATAGCTACGTAGACAGGAAACTACTCAATCATATTTATCACCAGGACTGTCCATTCCTTTACGGCACAACCTTCTGCGGATCAAATTTCTACTCCGTGCTGAATGCTACATGTCAAGGTAATTCACCTGCTTGCGAAATAAATGGCAATTCTTTGGGCTGAGTTTTCAAATTCCTTCTTCCAACCTCTTGAACACCTGTTTCTAGGTTATTGATGTGGTCTTCGAAGATTTTCCAACAATTATATCACGTCGGAGTAGACAAGACATGTCTCCCGATAGACCTCAAGCACAGTTTCCATCAATCTTTCAGTCATAGCTGGAGTACACAGTCGAAGGCATTGCTGTAAGCTGCCACAAACCTGATCCGATGGTAAATGCAGTCTTCTCCGATCTCTGGGATCCTGATTTCTACGCCCGTATCCGCTTTTCCAGGTCAAGTGTCGGAAGATCTTGGCCCCAGAGCGTATCCGACATGTCAATGCAGGGCAATGGATGGCCGAACTTCGTTACATTTGTTGAGCTGTCAAATCGTGTTTGACACAGTCAAGTCGACCCATCTTTCTTCTTCCGCAATAAAGCAGAGCGACGCCTGGACTATGATAGTTCCTATTACGCCATCATCAATTTCTTTAATAATCTCATCTGCTTCTCTTCAGACAGACCATAACCTTCTAGCAGCTTGGCAGATCGTAGCGTTTCCAATTGTCTATTCTGTGACGAACAATATCAGTCTTTCCTTTTACATCCTGCATTTCAAGACATGCATTGTATCGCCCGTAATGGAGTCTTCAGCCTTATGGCCTCTTCAGATAAGTCTTTACAGACCTCTGTGGAGTGATGTTCAAATTCATTTGTGTGATCAGTACAGTTCACATTCTGCGGCTCAAGGATACCATTAGAACAATAACCAGTGCAGTTCTTTCTCAACTTGGATAGTTTATTAATGTTCATTATTTTCTGAGTATAGTTCTTCTTAATGTAGTTCTTTGGCTAACTTAAATTTACTCATGTGTCTTGCCCCAATGACACAGGTTTTCCAGGACAACTATCCTCCACAGCTGGAACGTCATTACACTCAGGAACTCCTTCTATAGCATCTGTACGCTCCATCAAGATTACGTCGTCATGCAATCACATTGTAATGTTACGTGAATGTAGAACCACCTCCCTTCGTTAGTCTCACACCGTACTGTAATCAGCAACACCCATATCATCTGTGTATTCTAATTACTTCTTCTATGCAGCGACCAGCAAACGTGGCCAAGCAGCCATTCCAATGGCAGGGCATCATCTCTCAAACAACATTCATTGAAGTCCTGTGTATTGACTTCCATTTTAGACAGCGCCATTCAAGTTGCTTAAATCAGTTGTGCGTACTCTTGGTTTTACCAGTATTCAAAATGTGCCATTCATTGCAATACATCTACATAAACGCTATCTCAGAACGGTGAATGGACGTGGCCGTATATTTCGTAAATTAGAACTATTGTTTGACAGATCGATACGTTCCCCTTCATCAACCTGCTGATTCCTGCAGCTTAGATTTACCAACCGCCTGCTGCTCTCGCCATTTAGCTAGTGGGCGGTTGTCGACTCACGTACTAATTCTCGCAATTTCCAACGTAGAGGTTCGCGCTTTGCACTAAATGCGTGAATCTGTTCTCCTGTGTTTACCAAATATTTTTTCGTCGCCATATCGACGCCAGTCTGTTCTCGCGCTCATCCATCACGTTTGTTCTCTTTTTAGTTCTGAAATTACAATTACTTGACATACCGTCAGCTAAGGTTTTATAACGCCAGTCACCGTGCTTGTGTTTCTGCATCGCGACGCTAGTAGCACGGACGGCTGTGCGTTATGGTTTTCTGAGCATGGTTGAAAAGCGCGCAAACAAATATTCAGTTCGCGACTCTGCAGGCTTCAGACACGATTCCTTAGCTGGGCAATGTATGCTTAGCCAGTACCGTATTTCAGTCACCAAACAATTTACTTGAGATTTGACTATTCATCTGGTCATTGTCTAGATAGTGCATTTACCACATGAAAGCCAAAATCAGGGCCATGCTTTGATATTTTGCGGACCAGCCATTTAGTTGCAGCAGCAATTATTCAAATAATTCAATGAAGAAGTACCATAAAGGTAGATGGTTTCTCGTACTTTTCCCAGTGGCTCCCGTGCAGTAGCTACTCATGCCATTCCAGTAGTTTCTGTAAAGATGTTTGTGTTTCATTGATAAAACTTTCAACTTCTTTCTAGCCTGTTAATTGTATATTCTTTAAATTTCCTTCTATCTTCTAATTTCTTTTCATTTTCTTCATCTTTGAAATTTTCTCATGATCTTTATAATTTTCTCTTCGATTTCCCTCAAACATATTATCAATTTCTTTGCCATTTATTGATTGTTGTTAACTTATTAAATTATGCAACTGTGGTTCTCTTTTTTAAAATTACAAATTTCCATCAACTGTTCCATTCTCGTTTCAGTTGCTGCTTCTAATATAGACAGTCTCGAAGAAAATTCTCAGGATTCTCACTATATCGCATTATGAGACATTCTTATAATGTCGCTTTCATTGCCGGTGTCCTTGATCCCTCTCTTGCTCTCTGCTAGCTCAGCCACTTTCAGATCCAGTGCGATTTTCAAACTCGTTGATTAAGTTCAATTCACTACACGCTTCTTCCATTCTCTGGCTTCAGTTATTACGTTTCATTGGTGAATTAAAAGTCTCAATAATTTAACAAATGTTTATTCATTTACTTACTGCTATCACTGAAAATGCCAGTTGTTGCCACCACTTCTCTGATTATTTATTTTCTCTTCTCTTGATTATTCAGCTTCTCTATCTTACACACTCTACGGTCGCGCAGCTGGTTATTCTTGCTCACGATTCGATGCATGGTCACGGTTCACATCCGCAGCCGTTCCGTCTTTGAAACCTATCACTGCACTGCTATTCGCGCGATGCACACACTTCACGATTCAGCTTCGCGGACTTAGATTGACTCAGGGTCGCCGGCCGCCGCGTATGTTGTACTCGGCGAGAAGAAAATCCAGGCTTTCCAGGCCTCGGCCGTTGGAATAATCCGCCGGCAATGCGCTCACAGACGCTCCTTGGTGCCGGTCGGTATAATGTGTGTATGTGTGTGTGTGTGTGTATATATATACTTATATATATATATTTAAGTGTATATTATATAAGTGAAATTTTTCAAATTATTTAGAGCACATCTTTTACGTTTTCCTTTTACATCATTTTGGAAGTATGCCGTATTTCTCTATCATAAGGTTTTACTTTGTACCTCATCAGGCTTGAGTGATGCAAACAAGAAGATAAGAATGTAATAATTAAGCATTTAAAAATGTATTTCTCGACAAATTTAATACTATAATTTTGTTGATTATCAAATACAATTATTAAGTGCATTATTAAATGATGAGAAAAATTATTTAATAATATATTTTTTCAGGTGCCTTTTCTTTCAATAGTAGTTTTCTTGCTATGAGATGCATTTCATGGCCTTCCATACTGATAAAGTGTTTTGCTCTTCATTGACTGTTAAAGTCCGTTAAAATTCCATCCAATTCCCCTCTCTCATAATTAGCAACTTTGAGATTTGGAACATTTCTACAATATATAACTAACTATATATAATTCAACAGCTCTCGATAATCATTAGCTGAGTTTTCATTTTTGAGTGCATTGAAGATAATTCACATTACTCAAATTTCACTTTCCTCTAAAATTTCGTTCAGTATTACAATCCATATACATATTTCTTTTTCAAAATTATCCATTTGTCTCTGATTTTTGAAAATAAATCTGGACATTATTCACTTAAGGTAACAGTGTTATCATACTTCGTAGCACTAATTCATATATGTAGTGAGCATGGAAATATCGTCTCTCGTTCTGGGTGCGCTAAATGTTATCAGCACCAACATTGGAACTGGTTGTGTAGAACAAATTTTGGACCTTATCTTCTAATCCCAATATTTTTGAACATTCCAGGCTACCATGACATCCTTTCAGAAGATTTTCTAATTTAGACACTTCAAACAGCTTTTCTTGACAGTAGCAAAACGGTGATAGATGTGATCAGTTTTCAATCTCATATTAAAGAAGGTAGCAATTACCATCCAATGAACAGACACATATGCGGTTCATTTTCTTTAAATAATTCTTAAATCTTAAAACGTTCTTCTTACGAAAAATCTTCTGGATCGAATTTCGATTGGTGCTAGTTCTACGTTACGTTCAAGATCAGCTACGACTTCGAATAAAATAGCATTTCTCTGGCTAATGTAGCATCGATCGAGCACTCAATAATTTTCAGTTAAAAATACATTTCCTGCCACATTTTCAATGTATAGTATTTCTCATTTCCTAATCATCCATTGAGACTTCTTTAAGAGAGTCTAGTTAATGTCTAAAAGGTCAGATTGATGAAATGTCTTCAACATCTGATGAATCTGCGGAAGAATTACAAATACCAATTAACATCAGAAGTACATTGAGCTATAGCCCGTCATTCTCATTTCATAAGTCAATAATGTCCTTTCTTGCTTTGCTGTATCATATAAGCACCTGACATCCCCTTGGCCTCAACTTCTCTTAGTGTCTGTACGATGTTTTATCTTCTTTAATTTATGTTCAAAGCATTTGCATGGTAATATCGATAAATTATTTAAGTCTGAAATAATTGTGACCATATTCTTTCTACCGTGTCGGACTGAGCAGTTGAACATTTTGGTGCATGAGTACATCTTTATACATTTTCTACACAATGAGGTTGCTCTTTATGGAATCTAGCCTATTCCCAAAATGGCATTCTCTCCTGCTAAATTTGCACTTTCACATAGAACAGTTTTACCTCACACATCGTATAAATAACACGGATTATACTTATGCGGTTTGATGTGTCTACTTCCTGAAATTGGTGATCTCACTGCTAATTAAACTAAATGCTTCGATCGCCACGTCTCAAAGTAAGTCATTACGTTCGCATTCACGTTTAAATCTGATCGTGGCCCTCGCAGGGCGGAGCGCCAGGCGAATGAGCAAGTTGTTGCATGCGTTACCTCCCGCTTCAGCGGCGATGGCAAATTTTGGGTTACCAGCCTGGTTGTCGTGAGGCTTGATTAACAACGTAATAAAGGAAGAGAAAGGGTGTGGGAACTGAAAATAAAGCATCAAAAATAGAGCCACCCTAATATAGTACTAATACTAAAGCTAACCCTTATTAACAATTGGGTTGCACATATGAACAACTATTTCACGAAACTGAGAACCTCAAATTTGTTTCTTGAGAATACTGACACTCAGTTCTATTTGTAGAATGCTAAATTATGATGCATTAGATATCTTATTAAATAATGGTTAAGTATTCTAGTATTGTGTTTAACCAATAGTTAGGAAGTTTGTAAATGTAATAACAAATGTAATAATAATGTTTGTACATTCCCAAATGAAACTCTTTGCCAGTTGAAATTCGAAGCCAGATTAGGAACAATTAAGTGAAACTAAATGAGATATCATATCAAATCCACATCAAGATATATTCATGACATTCCGATATATTCAATAAAATACCATATACAGTATAACACTTTTACATATCGTATCTCCTCATTAATATCTTCTACAATCCTCCTCACAGCTCATCACTTCTTAGACTAATATAAAAAGAGGCATAAATAGGGGGTACAGATGCTACTTCTGATATTTGCTCCTTTCTGCATCCTTTCAAGATGTTTAACTAACCTTTGCTCTTTAAATAGTAGGACGACAATGAGACTACAAGCTGTTTGAAAGGTTAGATCATGAAATATTTTGCTAGACAGGGTGTTCTGCTTAACCTAACCTAGCCTGTTACTAACTAAACATCACTGCTTTCTTGATTTCAGCAGGCTTCTTATCCATAGTCACATTTCGCTTTGCAACATTATTCATTATAGAGGACATAAAAACTTTCTCTTTTCATATCTACCACTACAAAATATTAATTTTTGCCTTAGTTTATCTTATTACATCATTCCATTTTGAAAGAGTGTACATTACTAGGGTCTTGTCTCAATTTTTCTGTTATTCCAACATTTCGATTGCATAGAGGAAAGTATGATTGGTTAGTGTCATTTCAACCAATCACAAAATTGTCTTTAAGCACAAAATTGAGTTTAAGGGCGCTTCAACAGCAAAGGTCATTGGCGCCTGTATCAAATTACTGTAAGACCAGTATGCAATGTTGCGGTGCCAAGCTAAAAAATTAAATTTTAAATGAAAAGCAAAGTAAAACTGAAAGGAACGTATCCTTATATAAGAGCGTTAGGCAGAAAAAGCCAGATAATTACTTCAAAATCTCGGACTAAAAGCCAAATAATTGGCATAATCTTCTTCTCTCAGATAAGGCTGTAGACGTTAGTCTCACGTAAAAGCTAAAAGCGTGCAGAGAGAAGATTCGTCATTTCTAAGAATCTCCGCAAGGGTGCTAGCAAGTGATGCCTTTAGTGGCTCTCTCTTATCATACCACAGTGCAAAAGAACATGCTCCACAGTAAGATGTATTCGCATAGAGGGACGGTCCCTGCGGGGAGGATATCCGTGGAAGAAATAGCAGTGACCGATCCGGAGGCGTGTGAAATGATCTCGCGCCTAGCACCACGAGATGAGGAAGACCAAGGATTATGGAATCCTTGATTCTCGTGAGCTTAAAATCAGTTTTGCGCTCTGCTTGCCATTCACTGAGGATGGAGCGTTTGATAAAGAGCTTCGCGTCTTCCGTGGGGACTGTACAGATGTGTCTCTTTCTTCAGGGCGAATTTAGTGCCTGGTCAGTTATTTCATTTCCTATTCCACGTCGCCAGGGACCCAACAAAAGGCCAAGATATAGCGGCGAAAATATACATGATAGAATTTGTGTCGGATGGTCATTGTTAGAGGGTCACAAGACGAGAAGGAAGAGATGAATTCGAGCGAGCTTTTGGAATCACTGCATATCACTACTTTCCTTAATGACATCGATACAGCAAACTAAAGTGTCCATGAGCGTATACTTTTCTGCGGTACAGACGCTGCATGAAGAGTCTAATCGAAAACGGAACATGGCCCTACGGAAGTAGAAGGCACATCCGACTTTGCCGTTTTGAGAGGAGCCATCGGTGTAAATGAAGTAATGGCCAGGATTTTATCGCCTGAAATTCCGTTAGGAATGTACTAGGAAAAGTAAAGGAATTAAGCAGGTTAGACAATCTAAGGTCTATTATGGCTATGGATTCCTAGGGGATGGGATAACGATGGTGTAAGTGCATACGAACTCGAGTGGGTTGGGTGGAGGACTGCTTGGCGTGAGGGAGTATCCACAATGGATAATTTCACGCCATCTGAGGCAAACAAAATATCTCGCCTTCGGCTACAAGATAGTTCTCCAACCTCGGCCAAGAGGCAATCGATCCAACTCGTGCGGTAGGCGCCTGAACTGTTCCTTATGCCGGCATTGTGTATGGTATTTAATGGCCGGAGGGTTGGTGGAGACGCTACCCATACACAGGGTACCCATGACCCAAGATACGGCGAGAGAGATATGAGAGTTCTATACAAACGCAAGAAACAAACACGCTCTGCGCCCCAAGTGCTACCAGTAAGAGTGTGGAGATTCATCTGATACACATCGGCCCTTTAGTATATGGATGTGTTTTCAGCAGGTTGAGCTATTGTCTAATGTGAGCCCAACGAAAGCTGCGGATTCAACAAATGGAAGCTGATGACCCCCGAAGAAGTAGGACAGGGTGAGTATGGAGGTGATGAATTCAGCAGAAGTGCATGCAACTGGATTTTGAAGTAGAGAACATGAATCCAGTTATATAGCTCCATTGTCACAGTATATTAAGGACAAGTTGTAGTTGCCTCTCAATAACTTGCACGCTCTTGGAGGAACAAAAAAGGCTAAGTCGTCTCGTCAACAAAGAGCGATGCTTTCATAGGTCTCGAATTACTGATGCGATACTATTGATAGAAATGGAAAACAGAGTGACACTCGGAATTGATACCTAATAAGCAATATTTCTAATTGGTGACTTGAGAATAACCAGTCACCAAGGCGTCGGAAAGATTTCCACGAAAGAAATCCTAATAGAAACAAAGGAGCCAGCCCTAAGACCCTCAAGTGTGCAAGGTGCGAAGAATGACGTACTCCAGGTGGTGTCATACACTTTCTCTATTTCGAATAAAATAATGATTGATTGGGTTTAAAGGGCGCTTCAACTAAGGCCATTGGCCTATGTCAAAATATTTCTAAAACAATCAACTAAAGTTTGAAAAAAGGGTTGCTAGTGCAACTTTCCAGCTAAATTAAAAGCTCATATATACCCTAAAAGGATTTTCCATTACGCATAGAAAGATTCAGGTAAACAAGACAAATTTTAAAAACAAATCTGGGGCAGAGAAAATATTTAGTGCCCTTAAGTGTCAGATAAAATTATATATTCCGCTTTCTCTCAAAAACAAAAAGCTTTGAGAGCGCGGAATCGTCATCTCCGAGCACCTCTCAGAGTTGTCAGACCATGTCTTCGTCGATCGCAACAAATTTCAAACACTG